>OZ035999.1:11132337-11732337 GCA_964035015.1 Corallium rubrum
AACTTAAAAGTAGTTTGACCGAGACTAGTTGATAATTTTGGGATATCCAATAATGATTTGTCACGTAACGATCTTTCTACGGTGGCCCATATACGCAATGCACGAATATATTTCCCAATGCACAACAATATTTCTCAGTGCACAAATAGATTTCCCAATGCACAACAATATTTCTCAGTGCACAAATAGATTTCCCAATGCACAACAATATTTCTCAGTGCACAAATAGATTTCCCAATGCACAACAATATTTCTCAGTGCACAAATAGATTTCCCAATGCACAACAATATTTCGCCAGTGCACAACAATATTTTGCCAGTGCACAACAATATTTCGCCAGTGCGCAACAATATTTCGCCAGTGCACAACAATATTTTGCCATGCACAACAATATTTCTCAGTGCACAACAATATGTTGCCAGTGCACAACAATATTTCGCCAGTGCACAACAATATTTCACCAATGCACAACAATATTTTGCCAGTGCACAACAATATTTTGTCAGTGCACAACCATATTTCTCAGTGCACAACAATATTTTGCCAGTGCACAACAATATTCTGCCAGTGCACAACAATATTTTGCCTGTGCACAACAATATTTTGCTAGTGCACAACAATATTTTGCCAGTGCACAACAATATTTCTCAGTACACTTATTTTGAAGCAGAAGAACGAAGCAATTTTATGTGGGAAATTTGACACCATTGGCATTGAAGGCTGATATACGGATTTTCTAGACAAATGTTTGCTTAACGCCAAGTTTCTGCCGAAATCTGGTGATTTGGCCGCTTATTAAGGACCAAAATTTTAAGATAATACCTCTTCACCCAACATAGACTGCGTTTGTTGTTATCGCAGTATCCCACTACACAGCGAGGCGTTTTGTCTCTGCTATAAAAATAGACAAACAGCCGCGTCCCGTGTCTGCCACAATGGCGCAGCCACCCCTCAGTTGAGGAAACTTTCGTATTATAGCGTTTCTACGCGATGGTTATCAGCGATGATGGTCTGAAATCAAAGAACGAACATACCAGACCACAGAAAAGCTATCCAAACGACGATTAAAGACGAATTCGACAAAAACCGAAGCGATATCCTTCTTGCTTCACGAGTTTCGCCATGATTTTAACAAGGATAAATAGGCATGGCCGCCCGCTCGCCCCAATGGTTTTGCACTTGTGCACAGGTGAAATATTGTTGTGCACTGACAAAATATTGTTGTGCAGTGGCGAAATATTGTTGTGCACTGACGAAATATTGTTGCGCACTGGCAAAATATTGTTGTGCACTGGCGAAATATTGTTGTGCACTGGCAAAATATTGTTGTGCACTGGCGAAATATTGCTGTGCACTGACGAAATATTGTTGTGCACTGGCGAAATATTGTTGTGCACTGACGAAATATTGTTGTGCACTGGCAAAATATTGTTGTGTACTGGCGAAATATTGTTGTGCACTGGCAAAATATTGTTGTGCGCTGGCGAAATATTGTTGTGCACTGGCAAAATATTGTTGTGTACTGACAAAATATTGTTGTGCACTGGCGAAATATTGTTGTGCGCTGGCGAAATATTGTTGTGCACTGGCGAAATATTGTTGTGCACTGACAAAATATTGTTGTGCACTGGCGAAATATTGTTGTGCACTGGCGAAATATTGTTGTGCACTGAGAAATATTGTTGTGCATTGGAAATATATTCGTGCATTGCGTATATGGGCCACCGTATCTTTCGCGTAATGAACTCCTAAAGATTAGAGTATTTTTAAGTTGAGAAGGACAATCCACATTATATACAATTTTAAAAACTAATAAAAATGTTAAAAATCTTCTCCGATTAAATAAGGATAAAATGTGTAGTTCGTTACGCATATCTTGGGAACATGTGCCACGGTCCTTGTGTAGTATTATTCTCATAGCACGATTTTGAAGTTTTTCAACTCGTTTAGATAACGTCGACCCACAATCGTGCCAAACAATACAGCAGTAATCACGAATTGGTAGAATAGTTCGTTTATAAATTCTACTACTGCTACTGCTGCTGCTGCTGCTGCTGCTGCTGCTACTGCTGCTGCTACTGCTGCTGCTGCTGCTACTGCTACTACTGCTACTACTACTAATAATAACAATCCTCGAGCCTGGGCGGAGGGCCGAAGGCCCGGAGCCCGGTGAGTGTGCTAATCTCGACGCGCGTGGAGTCCACTTAACACGCGAGATAAAAAGCTGAAAGCAATTCTGAAACCTGTTTATATTTAACAATTAGACAACGAGCCCGAGTTGTTTAATTGTTTTAGTATAAATTTACCAACAAAAGTTAAATAAATTCTCGAACATAACATATTCTTTGAGGCTCGTTTAATACATCTTTTAACTGCCAACAACAAACGTTCAACAGTCATTTCGGACATCTCCTTGGCCCGTTCAGTAACTGATGGAAAATTGCATAATTTAGCATGGATTTTCATGTACAATATTGAAACAATATATATGCACTCATTTGATTTGTAAAAATGACAAAAAGTTGAAAGAAGTATTCAATTTAGCGTATAGTTTACATCACAAAATCTTGTCAACAGCTAGCGTAATTTTGAAATGTGTTTTGTTTGCAGTTATTTCGTTTTAAACGAACACTGATAAACAATTTAACGGTCTTACCATTAATAATTTCCATTCTAACCATTTTGTAGCCGTTTTTGTTTTCTGTAGAACGTATTGCTTCGCCTAAATATTTAATTTCTTCTTTCATTTGCCCACTCCGTTATAATTTCGGCGCCATTGTTGCTTAACAGAACAACCGCTGGCTCTAATGATCATTGTTTGTGCTATACTACGCATTTTGTCATTGGTCATATTTTTTTTAAAGAATGATTTTCATTGGTTTATCCCAGAGGTTTATATCACCAATTAGTATAAATTTACAAGTTTATAATGCAAATCCTCGAATTTCATTGGCTATTGCAGGAGTTTATAATTGGTGATATAAACCTCTTGGATAAACCAATGAAAGTCATTCTTTTAAAAAAATTGACCAATCACAAATTGCGTAGTATAACACGAACAATGATCATTAGAGCCAGCGGTTGTTCTGTTAAGCAACAATGGCGCCGGAATTATAACGGAGTATGCAAATGAAAGAAGAAATTGAACATTTAGGCGAAGCAGTACGTTCTACAGATAACAAAAACGGCTACAAAATGTTTAGAATGGAAATTATTAATGGTAAGAGCGTTAAATTGTTTATCTGTGTTCGTTTAAAACGAAATAACTGCAAACAAAACACATTCAAAATTACGCTTGCTGTTGATAAGATTTCGTGATGTAAACTATATGCTAAATTGAATGTTTCTTTCAACTTTTTTGTCACTTTTACAAATCAAATGAGTGGATATATATTGTTTCAATATTGTACATGAAAATTCATGCTAAATTATGCAAGAAAACTTTACTCTTCCATCAGTTACTGTACGGGCAAGGAGATGTCCGAAACGACGGTTGAACGTTTGTTGTTGGCAGTTAAAAAAATGTATTAAACGAGCCTCAAAGAATATGTTATGGTCGAGAATTTATTTAACTTTTGCTGGTAAATTTATACTAAAACAATTAGACAACTCGCCCTCGTTTTCTATGAGCGATAGTCAACTCGGCTTCGCCTCGTTGACTATTCGCTCATAGAAAACTCGGGCTCGTTGTCTAATTGTTAATTATAAACTCCTGCAATAGCCAATGAAATTCGAGGATTTGCATTATAAACTTGTAAATTTATACTAAATCTATATATATGTTATCGAATCCACAACTTGCGCAGTTCGAATAGCAGGGTACTGGTAACTAACTTGTTAAATTATTCGAGTTATTTAAATTTAATTACGTCAGCAATTATAATTTATAAGTTCGGTTGGATTACGAAATAGTTTTTCAACGATCAAGACGAAAGAAATCTTTGGTAGAAAAAATGGTTTCGGCTAAAATGTACATTAATATTACTATAGAAAAAGACCAAAGAAAGAAGGCTAAGAAGAGATGTGGCAGCGAGAAAAAGACAACAATAAATACGACTTAAAACCACTGAAAAAAGCCTAAAAATTAATACGATAAAGACCGAAAACGATGCCGGCCGAAATGTAACTGAAAGAAGGATGTGTCCTGAAACTGTTCAATGCCGGTAAAGAATTTTCCTCTGGTGTATTCTACATAACTCGAGAGGGAACGATGAAGAAATTTTGAAACAAGCGGCTTTTTAGATCATGAAGAGAACTGAATGATGCCTTGTCACATTTATGTGGCAACAACGAAAAAAGTAAAAAACCGCGAACGTCGAACGAGAAAAACAATCCGAAAAGACTAGACTGAATTGGCAGTATTTGTGGTGAGAAAAGCAGAAGAAAGTTTAACGGTAGGAGATTCGTATTTACCAGTTTAGCTGAGTTAAAACGGAAGAAATCTTGAAAATGAAAATGAAAACGCTAGGACGTTGACATTGTGTCTTTTCTTGGCCACTGTTTATATATATTTTTGAATGAAAATTTGTCATTTGGTTCATCTCGTTTTTTTTGTTTGTTTTTTTAATATTGACTTTGCATGTTCTTTTGTCGTGTCAATACATGACTACATAACAGATGAACCTTGCTAACTAATTTTCTGGGATGTTTTCTGACCTGTGTGTCATTAATACAACAAAAAACAGAAATTAGGGGAGGGGGAGTGGGGTTAAAAAATGCATATAAAGCGGGCGAGGGGTTGTTGCGTTCATGTATTTCTAGTAATAATAATAATAATGATAATAATAATAATAATAATAATCTTCATAATAATAATAATAATAATAATAATAATAATAATAATAATAATAATAATAATAATAATAATAATAATAATAGTAATAATAATAATAATAATAAATAATTGTCATTTGTTTGCTGTACAAGCTGTGTTAGTTGGTAGTAGTCAGAAAAACTCTGAGCTCTAAGTAGGACTCGAACCCACAACGTTCTGAATGCTAGCAAGACGCTCTAACCATTGAGCCCACTAGAACTCAGATAGCGGAGCAAGGTTAAGTACAATCTCGTTCCCAGACCCTTCTCACGCGGGCCGCGCCCGCCAACCGAAGGCTCTGGGATAAGCCATCGTCTCTTGCCAAAATTTAGCTTCCGTTGCAAATGAGCATGCGTGAGATTACGAAGCGCTTCTTCAATGAAATATTTACATTTACTGCGGTTTTCAAGACAATTCGATGTTGTCGGTATCTTAGATTTATTTGTTATGGCCTCGAAAAACGTTGATTTATTTAATGCTGCATTGAAGTATGCACTGCGAGAAACAAATAGAGATGGATTACGCACCAAAGAAAAGCAGTTCGAAGCCCTGAAGACGATTGTTGTCGAACGAAAAGACACCCTGTGTGTTCTTCCCACTGGTTATGGGAAATCGCTTATTTACCAGCGAATAAACTTGTCAAGAACTAAACAGCCTTTTAAACAGCAAGTAATCGACGGATTTTGCATGGTTCCAAGAGAGAAAACGGTGAGTAGCAAACTTGTCGTAGCCGAAGTGGGTATAAATAACGGCATATAATTATCCTGTCATTTGTGGAACAAGATGACTAGTAATTTCAGAACTACGCATCGTTGAAATATATTGTGTACGTATGTTGTTATATGTTGAATGAGCTTTCATTTGATCAGAGTTCAAGATTCTGCGTTTTATGAAACTTGTTATACTGTCCAAAATGTGCGAACCACTGTTCCAAATAATATTTCATTACAAATATACAGGAAATCGACGCGATGAACCAAAACAACAGACGTTTTTCCATTTTTAAAATATTCTCCGTTTAACTAGAAGCTTGAAATTTCTACCCCGAATAGAATTTTTCAATAGCTTCTGTATGATATATATCTCAATGTTGTGCGTTAAATATTTCAAAAGAAATCTAAATGTATGTAACACTTGTGAGAAGTCAATTTCCTGTTTGTTTGTAATATTATTTCAAACAGTGGTTCGCACATTTTGGACATTTAACAAGTTTAATAAAACGTATAATTTTGAACGATACATCAAATGAAAGTTCATTCAACACGTAACAACATTCGTACACCATATACTTCAACGATATGTAGTTCTGAAATTACTAGCCATCTTGTTCCACAACTGACAAGATACCGCACCTCGGGCAACACGCCACTTCAGTACTCACCGCTTTCCCTTTCGAAACCAGCATAAGCCACCGAACACTTGCTGTTCAACTGCTGTTTGGTTCCATAGGTTTGGTTCTTGACAAGTTTCAGTCGCCAGATAAAATTTGAAACCCTTCAAGGCTTTCGAAAGACAAAACTAGCCACTGTCAACATGAGAAAATCCAGCGAAAGTCTCCCAAGCAAAGAACCAACGAAATGTCGATTTGAAACGGATTATCCCAGAGCCTTCGGTTGGCGGGCGCGGCCCGGGTGAGAAGGCTCTGGGAACGAGATTTGGTTAAGTAAGGTATTTATACCTTAGACTGTGCCCAGTCCTCCAGGTACGAGTCTTAACCGCTCGGTTACAAGTACTTGTTGGTCAACAAGTCGCGTTGTAACAGTAAGTTTCCAGTTAAACTAACTAATAATAATAAACTCACAAAATATATCAGTGCCATTCTTATAAAAGGGAAGTTTGGAATTTTAATAATGTTAATACTACAAATTTGAATAATGAGTTATTAGAAACAAACTGGTACCCATTGTTGGATAGTGCAACTGACATTGACGAAGTCTATGATGCCTGGTTCACTCAGTTTCGCGTTATTATTGAGAAATATATTCCGCTGAAGTCTGTTATTATCAGACCAAGTGATAAACCTTGGATGAATGGCGAGGTTCGTCGAGCAATTCGTAAACGTAACCGCTTGCTTCGCATTCATAATAAAATGCAGATTAGTTACTCTTGGGAGTTGGGAATCTTATCGCGCTCAGCGAAATTTTACTACCAATTTGATAAGATTGGCTAAAAAAAAGTATTATGAAAAGGTAAATAGGGATTTAAGTAATCCAGAAATAAATTCTAAAAAGTGGTGGTCGGTCTCAAAACGTCTTTATGGAACGACGTACGTTTCTTCGATACCAACTGTAGTAGAAAATGATATTTTAGTGACTGACCCAAAAAAGAAGTTGTGTATTTTTAATGATTATTTTGTTGCACAAACTCAAATTCCTGGTGCGAATTTTATTGATCCGCCCGATTTGCCACCTTATCAGTCAGTTTCCTTTCTTTCTGGTGTTTGGGTAACAGAGGAAGAAATTCTTATCCTAATGTAAAATGTTGATGTTTCAAAAGCGTGTGGATGTGATGGTGCCGAGAATAAGATAATTAAGCTGTGTTCTGAAGGACTGTATTCCTTTTTTACTGAATTTGTCAATTTATCGTTTACATTAGGTCAATATCCTACTAGGTGGAAATTGGCAAATGTTATTCCGTTATTTAAAAAGGATAACCGTCAGTTAAAAATAAATTATCGTCCAGTGTCGGTTTTGCCTTGTTTGTCAAAAATATGTGAAAAAGTTGTTTTTATTAGACTTTACAATTTCCTATCTGAAATAGGATTTTTCTATAAATTTCAATCAGGGTTTAGGCCAGGCGATTCGACAGTAAATCAATTGCTATATTTTGTTCATCAGATTTATCGCGCGTTTGAAAGTGGTAAGGAAGTAAGAGCTGTTTTCCTAGACATTAGCAAGGCATTTGACAGAGTGTGGCATGCCTGGTTGTTAAAGAAATTGGAAGCACTTGGAGTTAGAAATCCTTTATTAAAGTGGATCGAAAGTTACTTGCAAAATAGGATGCAGCGCGTTGTTCTTGAGGGACAGGTATCAGAATATAGAAGAGTCAATGCAGGGGTGCCCCAAGGATCGGTGCTAGGACTCCTTTTCTTTCTAATTTATATAAATGATATTGTTGATGACCTTGAATCACTTCCTTTCATTTATGCCGATGATATTGCTCTTTTTGAAATGGTTGATGATCCAATTATTTCGGCTGATGGGCTCAATAATGATTTATTAAAGATTTCGGAGTGGTCTGACAAGTGGTTGATGACTATGAACCCGTCTAAATCTCGAACTATGGCCTGTTAAAAGAGATAAGATTGCTCATCCTACACTTTCGATGAGGGGGTGTGATATTGAGGAAGTCGATAACCACACCCATCTTGGTCGTATTCTTCAAAGCAATATATCCTGGTCTTATTCTTCAAAGCAATATGTCCTGACGAAGGGCCTTCGCTCGAAACGTTAGACCACTTACGTTCTCTGTTTCGGCAGTATTAACCTACTATATATACCATATTTCGATTGTTGTCCTGGAATATGTATATTGCAACAATTTACGAAAAAGCGTGTAAGCGATTAAATATGTTAAAGTCGTTCAAATTTAAAATCAACAGATCAACACTTATCTGTTTATACAAAAGTTTGATACGGCCAACAATGGAGCACGGAGACGTTATCTGGGATAATTGTACTGCCAGGAATAGTGAGTTACTTGAAAGCGTTCAATACGAGGGTTGTTACTGGGGCAATAAGGGGTACAAGTGCTAGAAGATTACGTGAGGAACTTGCCTGGCAGGACTTAAACTCCAGAAGAAAAATGCATAAGTTGGCATCTTTTTATAAGATAGTTAATAAGCTTGCTCCCATGTATCTAGTTGAACTTCTACCTAACTTGGTAGCTGAGCATTCACACATCCCTTTAAGATCTGGTCAAAATTTTAGTACTTTTACGTGTAGAACGGAGAAGTTTAAGCGTTCTTTTTTCCCTTCTACGGTTAGTTCATGGAATTCTCTTGAACTAGATATTAGAAATTCAACTTCTTTGCCATCTTTCAAAGTAAAAGTGCGGAAATTATTTTTTCCGTTAAGTTATAACAAGCTATTTGATTTTTCTCTGACTAGAATAGCTTCGGTTTTACACACCAGACTACGACTAGGTTTTTGCGCTCTCAATGATTATCTGTATAAAATTAATTGTTGCATTTCACCTAAATGTATCTGTGGAATCGACAAGGAAACTGTAAAGCATTTATTTTTATTGTGTCCCCGTTTTGCGGCTCAGCGTGTTGTTCTTCTTACCTCTGCTGCACAAATATGTGGTCAGACATGGTTAGCGAGTAGCGATGTAAAACTTCATTATATTTTAAACGCACTATTGGAGCACGGAGACGTTATCTGGGATAATTGTACTGCCAGGAATAGTGAGTTACTTGAAAGCGTTCAATACGAGGGTTGTTACTGGGGCAATAAGGGGTACAAGTGCTAGAAGATTACGTGAGGAACTTGCCTGGCAGGACTTAAACTCCAGAAGAAAAATGCATAAGTTGGCATCTTTTTATAAGATAGTTAATAAGCTTGCTCCCATGTATCTAGTTGAACTTCTACCTAACTTGGTAGCTGAGCGTTCACACATCCCTTTAAGATCTGGTCAAAATTTTAGTACTTTTACGTGTAGAACGGAGAAGTTTAAGCGTTCTTTTTTCCCTTCTACGGTTAGTTCATGGAATTCTCTTGAACTAGATATTAGAAATTCAACTTCTTTGCCATCTTTCAAAGTAAAAGTGCGGAAATTATTTTTTCCGTTAAGTTATAACAAGCTATTTGATTTTTCTCTGACTAGAATAGCTTCGGTTTTACACACCAGACTACGACTAGGTTTTTGCGCTCTCAATGATTATCTGTATAAAATTAATTGTTGCAATTCACCTAAATGTATCTGTGGAATCGACAAGGAAACTGTAAAGCATTTATTTTTATTGTGTCCCCGTTTTGCGGCTCAGCGTGTTGTTCTTCTTACCTCTGCTGCACAAATATGTGGTCAGACATGGTTAGCGAGTAGCGATGTAAAACTTCATTATATTTTAAACGGCTCTGATGATTTAAGTTATGAAGATAATTGCAATATGTTTCGTACTGCTCAACAATTCATATTGGGTACTGATCGCTTCTCCCTGACTAAAGTTTAGCCAATATTTATTTTTGTCTGTAATTTTGTTATACGTGTTCTTGCCTTTTTGTGTTAGTTCTTTTCTTTTTTTTTAAAAAAAATGTAAAATTTGTATTGGAGGTGAACCCCCTTAGATAAGCATTTTGCTTTTGGGGCAAACCTCCTGATTAAATATACGTTAAATAAAAAAAAAAATGTCAGTGTACGAAAATTGAACATTAATGTTACTTACTGCACACATGAAACGTTATGTCGTTTTAGATGTACAAAGAAATCATAACAGCCCTGGAGCAAGCAGGTCAAGATGATTCTGTGGTGACATTGCTAACAGGTGCTGGACAATACTTTTGCAGTGGCAATGACTTGAACAACTTTCTCAACATACCACCTGAGGGACCACAGAAACTTGCAGCCGATGGAAAAGAAATTCTGCAGTAAAGTTTATTTGCAGTTATTTTTTGTTGATAGAACTTCATCTGCTTTAGTAGTAGTGGTGGTGGTGGTGGTGGTGGTGGTGGTGGTGGTGGTGGTGACGGTGACGGTGACGGTGATGATAATGATAATGATAATGATAATAATAATAATAATAATAATAATAATAATAATAATAATGAGGATGAACATGATGATGATCATGATGATCATGATCATGATGATGATCATCATGATGGTGGTTGTGGTGATAGTGAATTAGTGATCGTGATGATGATCATAATGCTAATGATTATAATCTTGATTATCATGATCACTATGTGTGTAATGATTTTCGAATATTGTTATTTATTTTATTTTAGTTCAGTTCAGTTCAGTTCAGTTCAGTTCAGTTCAGGTCAGGTCAGGTCAGGTCAGGTCAGGTCAGGTCAGGTCAGGTCAGGTCAGGTCAGGTCAGGTCAGGTCAGGTCAGGTCAGGTCAGGTCAGGTCAGGTCAGGTCAGGTCAGGTCAGGTCAGGTCAGGTCAGGTCAAGTCAGGTCAGGTCAGTTCAGTTCAGTTCAGTTCAGTTCAGTTTATTTTATTTTATTTTATTTGCCACACTCAAACAATACATACAGATATCGACACAAACAACTGACAGGGCAACCGCAACAGCTTACGCCAATTACTGCGGTCCCTAAAGATTACAACAAATACAACTACAATACACTAGATAATTACAAAAATTAAGCTAAAAACAACACGATATCGATTTAGTGGTACAATACGAGAGAACTTTTTAGAACATCGCTGCCTTTAGGTTTATAATTTCAAGCATTCGACAAGCAATGCACTGAAATTACAAATGGCGAAATGATTTCAATAACCAAACTTATAAGATAGCAACAACAAAAAATACTTTTAAACTGCAGTTTCAAATAGGTTTGTTGATGTCGTGCCTTTTCAGATATTGTGCCAGACGTTAAACTATCCCGTCGCACCCTTCCACGCAACGGTTTCCTCGCAACGCCAGCGCACTGAACTCTATATATACCTGGAAAACTTCAGTTCATAACTGGACGAAAGAAAAAGAGTGAGGCAAAATTTTTGGGCGTCAGTTTCAGACCCATACGTATCCGTTTTGAATGTTTTTTCAGTTTTCCACGGCTTGAAGATAAAACTACACGAAAAATAGAAAACCAAGTTAGTTTAACACTTCAAGCATTTCGAGAAGCTTAAAGGAAGGTAGCTCGAAGAAAACGAGTGGCGATACCTGACTAAACATAGCCAAAAATGTTACTTAAAAACGTCAGTTTAAAGGGTGGAATCCCCAAAACATGACATTCGTAGATAATTACATGAAGTACTCAGCTCAATGTAAACCGTTGGAAGCAACATGGCAGAAAACCAAGCGATTCGGCTTTCTTCGGATTTCTTCTATTTCTTTCGAAAATGTTTTATTTTGGGCACAAGTGATGAAGAGGAAGCAACAAAAGCTTACAATCTTGAATAAGGTATCAGTATTTTTTTTGGTAAATAAAGTTGTAAACATTAGTTTCGTACATGCGCAGAACGGACTGTAGACCCCCTTTAACATAAACCGGACATAACTTTTACTTATTTGAACCGTGTTTTTGACAGTTTAATGTAGCTGGTAAGATACAGGCTTGATCTTATACCGTGTGAAGCACTTGGTCTTTTCCATATCCTGTGTAAAAATTGATTTCCGGCAGTTTTTGTGGTGGTTCTTGGCTTTTCTGGGTTTCTGTAAACACAATTTGCTGTATATGGCCGCGTAGGGTCTGGAACTAACGTCCAAAAACTCGCCATGTCCGCCAACATGCGCGAATTTCCTAGGGTAAACATTGCAAGAGAAGTGGGAAATAGCCGCGACAACAACAACCAGACAATAAAGACTAAGTAAGACTCCACTATCCATTTGTGTTTTAAAAACAGGGTCATAAAAATTATGAAGGGGTCATTACAGGTCATTACAATTTTCGTAGCATGCGAAAATTTTAACTTTTGTGTGGACCCTCGGAACACTCCAAATATTTCAGTGTTTTCGCGAGCTTGGATGTCGCGCAGGCACAAAACGTCTGGCAGCGGTGTTATGTCCGCCATTTTTTGTCTCACTTTTTAATTGGCAGCCACTCTCGGACCAGTCTAAGTCTTTCGATGATTTCCCACTCATTATTTGAGGTCGTTATTTGGGCGTATTAACGTTCAAAAAAGTGAAAAATGCTGTTTTTAGCAGGTTGTGTCTCAAAATGGATTTGGACAATTGTACTACCCGCTTTAATGTCCTTCGTAATGTCCTAAGTTATATATCTGCATGATTCTGCTAAAAGTGAACTTTAAATTTTAATTGTAAGAAGACGTTTTGAATTTTCCAAGAGATGGCTTTTCAGAGACTTGGGTGTATTAGATCTGAATGTATTAAGGTAGCAATAGGGTTATCCGGTATCGTTTCGTAAAACAACTGGCATCGCGCCACTATTAACGTGATCCCAACGTATCTTATAATTTCTTTGATGTACCGCGGTTTATATACAGGTTATAAACCTCCCAACCTTATATAAATACCAATTTAAAGCCAATTAACCATGGAAGACGATTATAAAATCTAAAATTATTTAAAATATAATGGTTATCCGTTGTATTTACCGAAAGAAAAAAATAAGGTTGTTGGCTTCAAGAGTTTAGAGTTCTTCGGAATTTAATTTATAGTTTTGAAGATTACTCTGATAAATTGTCGACAAAAAAGTGTCGGCGATTTTTGAAATTCTGTTTCGTTCGGTTTTTATTAACGATTTACGTTGTAGCCGCAATATATTTCACAAGTTTTTAATTCAAAACGCGAGAAAATCAAAATTATACAACTAATATAAAATCGCCGACACGTTTTTATAGAAAAGTATGTACTTAGTAAGTGCCAAACGTTTCAGCGAAAAATATTGAAACGCTGCGAAGTTCTAAATGTTGAAAAACAGAAATTTTGGCGATAATGCTGCACTCGTTTAAAAATTGAAAAAAGGAGATTTTTGACATTTTTTCCCTATTGCTGCCTTAAGCTAATGAAAAAGCTACTCAACTTTCGTGTTCAAATGACGTCAAACGTATACCTTTATAAGTGTACACATGCACGGAGCTTTTTGCTTTATTTGTTATATAATACAGCCTAAGTTTGGTTGAGGGTGGCTAATCGGAGCGCTACTTTTCACTCATTCCCTTTCGGTTATTTTATAAACTAATTTTTGTTGTTGTTTATACTTTATGGTAGGAAGTTTGTTTCAACTTTTATCGACTTTCCCAAACCTATCGTGGCAGCAGTGAATGGTCCTGCTGTCGGTATTTCTGTCACACTACTTGCACTGCTGGATATCGTGTATGCATCGGACACAGCCACATTCCATACGCCATTTATGTCTTTGGGACAAAGCCCCGAGGCGTGTTCGTCGTATCTATTTCCGAAGATAATGGGCCACGCAAAAGTAAGTAGTGAGATTTGAATACATTGCAGTAACGTCGCTGCAATTTTTCGTATTGTAAACGGTCGTTGCCATCCCAAACGGTCGATGTCAACCCAATGAGCCTGTGTTTCCCAAGTAAGCCCCCAATGTACCTCATACATCCTGACTATTGCGGCCATACAGTGGGCGGAGAAACGGGCGTATCGGAGTAAACAGCTGTCTGGAGGTCGAGTGATTGTTTTAAACTCCATTGATTGGTCGAGTCGAGCGGTCGGATGTTTAGTATGGCAAAACAGATGACAGCATATCTGAAAAGTTTCGTTGCTGTTTATTTGGTGTCGAAGAAAGTTGAAAAAGATACTGAAACTCGCGTCAACTTTCATTGTTTTGACCAAGACAATTACTACGCGCCGGAATGACAGACACATGTGATCACGCGGAAACAGAGTCAAATAGTGCCGAAAACATGACGCGAGTTTAACACCATTATATCACTTTTTAGTGTCAACCAACTAGTGGTCTATTACAAATCCGGCTTTCTGTTTGGCCGAACTACTAGTAGTCTATTGGTGATAGACCACCAGTAGCGTTATCCAATGATAAACCTTCTTATACCTGGAATACTTCTATTCTGACAAATCAGCGGCCATGGCATATTGACGCTGCGAGCAAAACCTGGAAACTAGGCCAGACATGGCATCCGCTAGTTATGAAATCATGAAAACATTGGCCCGAAAGTAATGGAAAATTGTTCAGTCTGACATTCTCGAATAAGAAAATGAATTCGCTTATGCCTATGGAGTATATCTTCACCAAATTTGAAGCAAAGTAATTACAATCTCGTTTTTTGTGAGCGATTGTTTATCACGTGCCATCGAGCTACATGGGAGACTTCTGCAAACAAAAAGGTAAACTATCTGAAAATTTGGAACGATGTTTGATAAGACTTATTTACTGATGAATATAAGAGCCCAGCATAAAACACGAAGCAATGGCATTTTTAAAATATTTATTAAGATCTAACGTTTCGTTGTATTACGTACAACACCTTCAGAGACTAAAGTACAATCACAGTAAAACTATATATTTGAATTTACATACAAAAGGTCTTAACCAATAAGAAGCGAGAATAAAATAAGCTTATAGTAGAATAACAAAGGTGAGAAAAGAGGAAGGATTAAATGGTTGGTGACAGACAAAATCAAAACAAGTATAGTGGCGCAGAACCTATGTTAGCATTAAGGAAGGTTTAAATTTAGCAATAAACAAACTTTCACGTAAAAGAAGTTCAGATTCAAAAGAACAAGAGTCAATAATTTTAAAGTCGTCGAAAGAAATGGGGTGTCCAGTGTCAAGATGATGTGAGAATGCTAGTTGGAGGAGGATTTTTGCGTTTTCTTCCAGGAATAGCCGAAATGCCCATATGCTCTGAGACTCGCGTGTACACGTAAATTTGTAAACAACATGCGAACTCAGACGTGTGAGAATACGACCCTTAAAAGGAAAAATAGTTAGAGAACCTTAGCATAGGACGAGAGGCAAAGCGAATAGTGACGTGAGACAGAAGAGAACAGTTTTCGTAACTGAGTTTGCACTTGTAAAAAATGTGAACCAGTGAAGGGCAAAGTAAAGTAAATAAGGCGCTTGGAAACAGTAGATGGTTTTTCAGAAGGAGAAAATATTTTGTCTACGAATGAATTGAAACAACTCAATTAGTCTTGCCTGAAAGCGTTAGACCGAAAAATTCTTTTAAGCTTTTCAAGCTCAGAGTAAGAGGAGCATATACGGAAACAACGATTAACAAGAGAGAATACTAAACCTTTCTTGTACGCGAAAGGAATAAAAGAGTTGAAATTTGTGAGAAGGCCAGTAAGAGTGGGTTTGCGGTAGACAGACGTAGAAAAGGTACCAGAAGAACGGTTAATAAGAATGTCAAGGAAAGGGAGACGATTATTATTTCCCGGTTCATGAGTGAACTTGATATTTTGGTGTTGAGAATTTAAGTAATTAAGAAATGGCAAGACATGATCAGGAGAGCGAAACAGAACAAAACAATCATCAACATAAGGGCGATAGAAAAGTGGCCTAAATTCTGGAGGGCAATTACGTAACCAACTAGACTCATGAATAGAAAGAAAGATATTGGCGAACAAGGGACCTAACGGCCATGAGAACACCGTCAACTTGTTCGTACGTAATACCATTAAACAGAAAATGACCGCACGATTAAGTAGCTTACGGAAATTATAAATGGAAAAGCTATTAAAACAAGACACCTGGGTCAGGTGTACACTCGGGCTACTGGAAAGTGCAGGTCTCTATAATGGACGAGCAAAGAGGTGGGAGAGGGCCGAGGAAGATCAGATCGAACGCTGAACGTGGTGCAGGACTATCCATTCCTGAATTGTCAATATTTAAAGTATCAGGATGATATATGTCCTGATGCTTAGGGGACTTCTCTGTCCCACATGTGGGATGTTAAACTAAAAGAATATCACAAAAAGACAGTAGGGGTGCTGTGGTCAGGGTCTGAGAGGTGGAACTTTCTCCCTGGGGGGTTGTGGTTAGATTTAGGGTTACTGGTGATTGTCGTTAGGTTTAGGGTCATGGTTAGAGGTGGGGGTCAGGGTTGGGTTTCATTTTCTTTAATATTCAGGATTATCTGGAATTCTAGACCACTTCACGATTCAGAATAATCATGTAAACAAATACAATAGATATGTGATTAAGGTCAGTAGCAGTAAGGTTTAGAAGAGAGTATGTTACAGGTTGGGATGAAGAACATTTTAAACATTGATTTTAAAAAAGAAGTTATTGATGTTGTAAGCATTGACTAATAATTACAGGCATTAATTAATGATTAGAAAGTTATTGAAATTGTTTTCACTGAGCTATTTGTATGTGTAGACCAACAGTCCACAAATGTTTAGGCTGACGACCCACTGCACAATTTCAAGCATTGTGCCATGATTGATTTATGATAAGTTTAGTACATTATTTGTTGTACATATGTAACCATTTACTATAATTACAGGAACTTGTGAAAGTAGCAAACAAAAAATACTTCTGCATTTGTGGATTTCATGTCTACTATTTAATAACATTGTGCAACAGACAACTGGGTTAACTTGACTAATGTTTGTTGGCAAGTGCTGAAAAACTACAAGTCATTTGACTTCTGACAAAATCCTGTGAAAATGTTTTGTGCCCTGCTTTTGGGTTGTGACCATAGTTTTCAGACCATCAGTGCAGACAATGTTCAATGAAAGGACAGCATTATTGATTGTTCTATAGTATTGATATACAGTACATGCATGATAACAATGCGACAACACCAACATTCTGTGTACATGCTGACAGCTGTGACAGTAAATTTAACTTCCACGTTTTTAGATTTATCTTCCAGAAATACATTAGAAACATCAGATTTTACCAGCACTGATCATGACAGGTAATGATTATCCAAACCTGGCTCTGGGCCTGGATCTACAGATTATAAAAAAAAAATCAGCCAAAAAAGTACTGTATAAGAGAAAATAGAGCCATGGTCCAAGATTTTCATGTATCAGCCATTTGAAGTTGATGATGGTGGCAGATAAAAGGAATTGCCCAGCACTAATTAATTCTAAATGTTAGGTACTTAAAAGGCAATAATAAAGACCCTGGGTACGGGTTTGTGACAGTTACAGTAATTTAGCCTGGGGTATACAAGTGAAATTTCAAACAATATCAGGTGGATGAACTAAAGAGAACATGTGTTTTAAACCTTGCTCAAATACTGTAGCATCACTATCTATTATGCTCCATTATGATTAGCATAAAGACAGGTAAAATGAATTAGTAGATGCCAGTAAACACAGGAGGCAGCTGACACTGAAGCATTAAAACTTGTACCAGTAGTCATCTAGAACTGGATATACTGTACTGGAAGCCATGTATGTCTGGAAGTCATTATAACCAGGAATCGTCTTAAAATGAGGTGCCTGGGGCTCTTTCTCAATACAGTATATGCACAACCAAAATGGTTATGGGTTACGGTTTGCATTGTACATGTTATGTATCGAGAAAGTGCTGTGCCTTGGGTCCTTGGCCCCTGGACTGGTGTCTTGTGTGGGAATCCATCTTTAATATAGTTTTGTCAAAAGTTTTTTCAAGAACACAAAGAGTGGAACTACACTTTTGCCTCACTATTATGCTCAAAACCATGTTGACATAATGTGGACAACCCTAAGGATCCAAGGCTCAAAATCTTGAGTGATTAGTACTCATTACATGAACAAATCCATGAAGCTATCACAATGTCAATTTTTAAGAGATTTGTTTTATTTGAGGCTACATGTATATATCCATGTCTATGTGACTATACACGGATAACCGATTTCAAACTGCTCAAACAAAATCGTTTAAACATGGTATAAAAACTTTGTTCTATAAACTAAATTTAGACAACGGCTATCTAAATAAGCTTACGTACTGTACCAATGGAAATAACGAAACAGCTCACCTTTACTTCAACAGATCACAATCATTACAAATTACAATGTCTAGTATCGCCGAGAACTTGATTCCTTGTTTCTTTCGGAGAACACGTAGTCAGACTAAAGGTCCGCCGTCGCATTGATTGAAGAGTCTTTGAGATCAGAATTTTTAGATATAGTCACATATTAAACATGACTGTTCTATGATGTCCTATTGTCCTTCACTCCTTCAGTTTAAAGTTTCCAATTATTTTTAATACACCTTGATTCGCTGACAGTCCGACTACTCTGACATCTTTGTTTGAGACAACTGCTGTGTAGTGTACCAAGAAATGTCGTGGAAATAGTCAAAAACATCGATAAAATGGAAAGAAAAGCTTCGTTCAAGAGACAACCGCCATGAATATCGCCAGCGGCCGCGCGGAGGACTAATAACGAGTCGCAAAAAAATAAAAATAAAAATAAGAATCGCGAAACCTAGACTCGTCTACCTGCGGTAGCCCGAGTAATGAGTGCTGGTGTTGAAAAGTCCTGGAATAATCCCCAAGCCTGGGCCGAGGGCCGAAGGCCCGGATCCCAGTGAGAGTGCTAATCTCGACGTGCGTGGAGTCCAGTTTACACGCGAGATGAAAAGCTGAAAGCAATTCTGAAACCTCTTTGTATGTATATATATATATATATATATATTATCAAATCCACAACTTGCGCAGTTCGAATAGCAGGGTACTGGTAACTAACCTGTTAAATTATTCAAATTATTTAAATTTACGTTAGCAAAATTGTAGCAATCGAGGTACCAGATGGGAATCGTAATCTTGTTATAAAAATTATTGTCCAGCAAATAATTGGCTTTGTTACGAATTATTTGCTGGGCAATAATTTTTATAACAAGATTACGTTAGCAAATTATAATTTATAAGTTCGGTTGGATTACGAAATAGTTTTTCAACGATCACGACGAAAGAAATCTTTGCCAGAAAAAATGGTTTCAGCTAAAATGTACATTAATATTACTATGAAAAAAGACCAAAGAAAGAAGGCTAACAAGAGATGTGCAGCGAGAAAAAGACAATAATAAATACGACTTAAAACCACTGGAAAAAGCCTAAAAGTTAATACGATAAAGACCGAAAAAGATGCCGACCGAAATGTAACTGAAAGAAGAAGGATGTGTCCTGAAACTGTTCAAAGCCGGTAAAGAATTTTGCTTTGGTGTATTCTACATAACTCGAGAGGGAACGATGAAGAAATTTTGAAACAAGCGGCTTTTTAGATCATGAAGAGAACTGAATGATGCCCTGTCATATTTATTTGTCAACAGCGAAAAAAGTAAGAAACCGCGAACGAGAAAAACAATCCGAAAAGACTAGACTGAATTGGCAGTATTTGTAGTCACAAAAGCAGGAGAAAGTTTAACGGTAGGAGATTCGTATTTATCAGTTTAGCTGAGTTAAAACGGAAGAAATCTTGAAAATGAAAATGAAAATTAGTATAAATAATATATTGTCTAGATTTGTCTTTCAACGCTAGGACGTTGACATTGTGTCTTTTCTTGGCCACTGTTTATATATATATTTTTAATGAAAATTTGTCATTTGGTTCATCTCGTTGTTTGTTTTTTTAATGTTGACTTTGCATGTTCTTTCGGTGTGTCAATACATAACTACAGATGAACCTTGCTAACTAGTTTTCTGGATGTTTTCTGATCTGTGTGCCATTAATACAACAAAAAACAGAAATTAGGGGGGTGGGGGAGTGAGGGGGGGGGGGGGAGAGTGGGGTTAAAAAATGCATATAAAGCGGGCGAGGGGTTGTTGCGTTCATGTATTTCTAGTAATGTCAATAGTTTCGTCTAGTGGAATGTTCGTAAAGAGAGACGTTATGTGAAAGCTAGCCATAAATACATGATCATGAGTGATAATACAACGAAACGTTAGATCTTAATAAATATTTTAAAAATGCCACTGCTTCGTGTTTTCTGCTGGGCTCTTGTATTCATCAATAGATTACGCTTTCCGCCTGGTCAATCTATAGCAAATAGACTTACGTTAAAGAAAAGTTGTTTATGGTTGATACTAAAACAATTAGACAACTCGCCCTCGTTTTCTACGAGCAGATAGAAAACTCGGTCTCGCTTGTACCGCTTTAACATATGTAAATTTCATACAGGTGCTTTATAGTGTTTTTTCGTTAGGGCTATATATGTTTTGCAACCGCCTCTTGCTTTCAAAATTTCTTTCCTACCAAGGTTTAATCATATGCATCACATTTGAAAAAAAAATGTTTATGTTTTGTCAAAATTATGGGGAAAAACGAAGTAATTTTACCTCGTAGGATTTCAAAATGTTGGTTTTAGAGACCATTTTGTTCGAAAAGTATTGGCAATTTAGGTCGGCAAAAGCGGACCGGAAGCGCGGAGTTATTAGTCAGACCCATGGCGGTTATATAGGGGGCGGTGAAACGGCAATGGGCGCGCTGATCGATGTGTGATGCAGAAGACTGGTAACGAGCCAATCCCTGTCACTATAGCGACGAGCACTAAGCCAAGGAAAATCCAAAACAAAAGTATGGCGGGTAAAGCAAATACGCTTGATGTGGAAGTCTCTGAGTTGAGTTGAGTTTAGAAGAGGACGTGGATAAAATTGCCGAGCCATACGATATATCAGTGGATTCAGCTACTATGTTCTCTGGTGTTACTCTCAAAAATTTGCTGAAATAAGAACAAATATGTTGCTGAAAAATATGAACCGTTGCTTTCGCTTTGGAAATCTTTGTTTGTGCACGTTATCATTCGGCCAGGTTCGATAGAAGACAACCTCTTCCATTGAATTTTAGCTGGTAGGTCATCTTTCCAATTGAATATCAAAAAATAATCAACTCGAATTTGCATTTTTTCAATGAAACCTAACAAGAAGTCACCTTGGCTATCTGATGACAAAATTACAAGGTGTGGACGAAATTTTATCACATAATGCGCTCAGCATGCATCCCAGCAAGTCGTATTTTGATAAATTGATCGGAGTGTAAAATTTGTTTACAGCTTACACTTATTCTAATACATTGCTTCAAAAACCCGATAAAGTTATTGATATAATTACTAAGAATTGTAACATGGCAAAACTATAAGTTTTGTTTACTTCTCTTGCAGCAGTTGAGGAACTAAACAGGCAAGAGTTAACCCATAGAAATACCTAACATCCGATTGCTATATCTCCAAATAATCAACTCCGATTTTTATGAAAACTTTTAGTTATAACCACACAAGTATAATCTTCAGCATACCTGAATTCCTAGGCGTGGACGACCTGTTAACATGCTCAAATCTTGTAATGAAATTCTCCCTCCATGGAAGTCATAAAAAAATCGAGTCATTATCCATAATAACTCCTTTATAGTACAATTTTTTACGCCAAACAAGTATTCATACATTAAACGAATAAGTACTTCGTCGGTACATTGCAAAAGGTTCCTCCAAAATTACATAGTTAAAGAAAAAACAGCGACAATATGACAGTGCCCAAAAATCCACTTTTGGTCAACTTTGCTCAAAAGCACGCTCGTGCCAGTCCTTTTGTGCATCACACACCGATCAGGGCGATATGAGCGCGTTGCACCGCCCCGTATATAAGCGCCCTGGTCAGACCCAATCATCGTCCGTATCACACCTGCCCCAGAGGGGGGGGGGGGGGCACACGTTCGTTTTCCCGCCCACTATTCTTCCGCCCTTATCCTGACTAAATGTAGCCGAATTAACAATAGGGACACTAAAAACATTAATTTGTGTCTGTATTGTACGGTCGTATATTATATATGGTTTGACAGTAGAATATTTACTTGACATGGCGGAAAAAGTCTTGTTAAGAATGATAGCCACTACATAGCTTTAAATAAAGGCGTAATGAAGACATAATAATTATTCTTTTTATCTTCATCACATCCGTTAATTACCTCTGTGGTTCCACCGACTTCTTTCACTAATTTGTCACATTCCTTTGTCACGCACAACATTCTAATTTTTTTAACAGTTTAGCTATTTAAACCGATTTATCGTTGTAAAAATTTCACTTTGAAGATGTTGGTGATTAAGGTTCGAAAAAGGCTAAAGGAAACGTTGGAATGTTGGCGCTAAGAGAATGTTTGATTTTGAAAACTAAACTTCTCGAACGAAAACGTGAAATTGAGTGGCACCAGAAGATAACATTGAAAAATCATCATACGATTGAAATTGCACGAACTGACACTGTTTTGCCAGTGCACATGTGTATTTTGGCCTACACTGGCAAAACAATGTCTCAGTGCAACTTTCACGTGTACTGTCACACCAAAGAGAAATCGGTTAGCACCTCATTTGATGATTTTTCAATTTTATCTTCTTGGTGCACTCAATTTTACGTTCTCACTCGAGAAAGCTTATTAATTTCCAAAATCAAACTTACTCTTAATGCCAACACTCGATCGTTTACTTTAGCAATTAGAACTTTTCACATTTATGTGATTTTTCTCTCTTCACTACATCACTTTTTTATTTATTTATTTATTTATTTATTTATTTATTTATTTATTTATTTATTTATTTATTTATTTATTTATTTATTTATTTATTGATTGATTGATTGATTGATTGATTGATTGATTGATTGATTGATTGATTGATTTGAGGATACGCCATATGGATTAATTTCAATTTTATTTTAAGCAGTAAAATTTAATTTAATCCACATGGTGTATCCGCAAATCGATAAATAGGTGATATAAAGCGTGGTTTCCATATAGTTGTAATTGTTGTAATTCAGTCGCCGATCAAGTCTTACAACAATTACGATTTAATGGAAACGCGCGAGTTGTAATTGTTGTAATGCAATCGGCGATAAACATCAATCGCTGACAGTCGTCGATTTTTTGCTACGGAAAACACAAAATTATTTACAAAAACCGGCCAAATTCCTCCAAAAAACCCTCGATTTTGTTAATGAAGTCTACCAAATGAATAACTGGTAAATAATGCATACTATACTTTTATATGTATATATAGTTCAATCTACAGACACGTGTTTCGCTGTACTACAGCTCATCAGTGTAGCTTGGAACAATATGAATGAATTTCATCAGTTACTTATACACATGCGATCGTCGGTGACAACCGCATGTGGGACAGCATCGGTGAAGTACATTCAGATAGCGTGAAGTGCGCATGGGCCCAGAGTGCTATATATATATATATATATATATATATATATATATATATATATATATATATATATAGCACTCTGGGCCCATGCGCACTTCACAGTATATATATATATATATATATATATATATATATATATATATATATATATATATGTAATGTTTACAACACGAGCGGCCGTGTTGTATTGAATATACAATCACGAGCCGAAAAACAACTTGTGAAATGAATGAATAGTAAAAATCCCTTTGGGATATTGAGATGCTAATTAGTTACAAGCACTAGTGGTTGTATCAGAAGAGTATACATCCACTAGTGGTTGTAACTAATTAGCATCATTGGTTTTAGTTTGTATGGGGTTTACAGGGGTATACATGTGACGTAATTTCTGAAATTGGATTGGCTGCAAAACTCATGAATTAGTAATGAATTTCACAAATATATATATATACTGTAAGAGTGATCACAAACAAAGTTTTAGGCATCCAATTTGTTTTTGAATACCATATTTAGCTCATTCGAACATTATAAAAACCGAGAAGTCCTGAGTCCGAGCGAATCGGCAATTTGAATTGCAACAATTACAACTGGATGGAACACACTGTTGTGAAATATCGCAAGTAATCGCCGATCAATCGCCGACTGAATTACAACTATATGGAAACCAGGCGTTGATTACTTCTGTGGTTCCACCGTCTCGCTTCTCTAATTCCTGTCACATTTTTTTTTCACGCTCATCATTCTTTTTTTTTTAACAGTTTAGCTATTTAAGCCGACTTACCGTTGTAAATATTTTATTCTGAAGATGCTACGATTAAGTGACGAAACGTTAGTATTAAAGATCGTATAATTATGCCTGTAATTAGAACTCTTTGCTGGGCTATCACATTTTAAACAAAATATAAATGCTTGTATATTATAATATCTGTAATAGGTTTCACGATAGCGGCAAACACAATGATAAATATGTATTATACTCATGGGACGTAAAGTCACATACCATTCAATTAATATTCATTGTATTTGCCCTACTTGAAAAATGGTGGCCACTATCGTGAAACCTGTATCATACGTCCACATGATACTATCACACGACCTCTTCATGCACTCTAGATGTCCCGCGGATCATTGCCACTGGAAAGGGAGAGGGCTGTGAAACTCGAGCCTAAACAATGAGACTTCCGGTTTCATGTCAACCAAGCGTAAATTGCAGCATCACGTGATATTGAACCTGCATAGGTGGTTCCACTGACCTATATCTAACTGGACTGCGGGTGCTGCCCAAAAATGTGTCCCCATTTTCACTTTCAAAATGGCGGCATTTATGGGTCCTGCTAATGGTAGCGACCACTGACATGTACTTATCGCAGGAAAGAATGATATTTACGTAAGTACAACGCGATTTTATTACTCTAACTCGTTCCTGTGCGGGGGCTTCCCCAAGGGTGAATAAAATCGTCTGACGTTAGCCAGAATAAAATACTGAAGACAAATTCGGACAGGAGAGAGTTAATGCATGCACCGTTGGTCATTGTTAATTTATTGTGGAACGACTCAAGAGGTTTACTGAAATACTTGTCTGACCAAATAGGAATAGCAGTAGAACATGATCTCGAGTTTGTGTAAACAAAATATTTCGGTGGTTTTTCCATGTATACAGTATTATATTGATGTTTATTGCTCAGCGGCCCGGGACGTTTTCATAATAAGAGACTTATTGTAGTTCTGAACTATAATAATCCCTAGACAATTACTGTTGTAGCTTTCTAGCAGTCTGAATTAATAAAGACGTTTACGGCCGGCGTACGGCGCGAAGACTTGGCAATAAAATAAAGAAGACTGCCAATACACATGATCATGGAAATCTACAAACATTTTGTTTTATGAGGTCGCCAGATCTATAAAGAATCCTTGTAGATCACGAGAAAATCGTAAAGAAGCGAGGCGTAGTCGAGTTCTCCTGCTTAGAGTGTCTTTCTCAACCTTTTCCAAGTGTTGTTATTTATAACTCGATAAAGTCTTCATATTAAAAGACGAAAGCTTTCTGTCTGACGGGTTTTGACGGTTTTCCACTGTCCCAGTTTGATATAGTTTGTCGTCCGACTTTCTTGTCTTAACGACGGGGAAATAGTCTAGACGGACGAATTAAAGATGGAAAACTCGCCGTTTACCGGATTTTAAAACACCTGACAACTGACGATTATCGTCTGCTAATATAATTCGACTGAATGCCGAGCAAAATGTCGTTTTAAAAACATGTGTCTGTTGTGTCGTCAACCCGGTCCTTAGGTATCGGTCAGCGACCATTAGCAGAAGGACCATAAATGCCGACGTTTTGAAAACGATTTTTGGGACACTTTTCCAAACTCAAAGGTAATACTCGCCTATATATAACTGGACTGCGTGCTCCTGGGTGGTTCAGATTTCTGTTCTTCTCAATGTAGACACATAGCAATATAGAAAATTATAAGAAAATAGAAATATATAGAAAATCTCGAACAAAATCTTGAAAATAATGTAATCTTGAACGGGCAACAGTATTAGCTGACGAAGAGCACATTGATGAATGGAATAAATGGAAATATGGAATTTGTGTGCTCAGAACGCGGAAGAAGTACAAGAGCTAGGGGGACGAAGATGCCACATTCTTAATAAGCACACTACTTTTGAAAGTTTGTTGTTGAAGAATCATTTAAAACAGATCATGGAAGACGTTGTCAATAAAGTAATTTCCGATGGCTGGTATGGAGTCATTATCGAGGCACAACGAAAAGAATTACCATCTATTTGCTGTGATAAAGACGTATTCGTAAATCCAATTCAGGAGTGCTACAGAAATACCAGGAGATCAACTCAAACCAAGACACGTTGATGCATTTCTTTTCCTCTAACATTTTCCCTAATATTTCAACCCTTTTCCCTGGCTCCCGATTTCCATGATTTTCGATTCTGAAACATTATTATCATGAATCTACCCACCAAGTTAGCTTCTCGCACCAAGAAATGTCGTGGCGCTGTAAATGTTTCATTAGTACAACCATTGACTGATCAGGAAAAGGGTCCACTGAGATACATTACCGGAGCCGTAATAAGCAAGATTTACCGCAAGAGTAAGGAAAGTAAACAAAATGAAAGCACATCCAAAACAATGTTACAGAATTTTCTGCTTTCAAAACGCATTCTTACGGAATTAAGCGAGTACCTGCTGAACCAAGATCGAGGAGGCTTAGCAACCTTCTTGTTACTCTTATTTAGATAGTGGAAATTATATTCCGAGAAGAGACAAGTAAAATAATGACAAGTACAGTATATACGCATCTGAACCGCTCATTGGATTCCCCAGGCGTAATTTCTCCCTGGGACGCTATTGTACACGATTGCTCTACTGAATAAGTGAACAGTGCTCGTCCACGTGCCAGGTCGTTTTCGCACGACGAAATATTATTGAAAAGTATAAGATTTTAGAAAAGGCAGAAAAGAAAATGAAGGGTTTACGAAAAACCTTAAGAAATGCTGCTCAAGAATAATTTCAATTTATTTTATTTATGTACAAGAGATATCCCAACCTGAAGCCCTACCGAGACCCAAATGACCAACGACTCCCTTGGATGAGAGATGTGTTTCTGCTATACCTAGACCAGTGGAAAACAAATGTAACAAACAGGCCTGGCTTTACCAAAGAGCAAAAACAAACCATGTTCCTCTCCTGGCAAACCTATGAAGGCTACCAGATTACTACAAATTCCTTAGTAAATATTGTTCAATTTTTGTTAAGTGCAGGTTTTTCATCTGTTCTAACTGACGATGCAGAATGTGTTGGAGGAGTATTTTGGTTTTCAGCGAGCTAGAGGAAGGGGATCTGATAATCCAACTGCACAAGGATTTGGTCACAATGACATTACAATTTATATGCAGCGAACTATAAATGTACATGGAAGAAATGAAGGACATTGGGTGGAAGTTAATGAACCAAGAGTCTCAAACGCCCAAAATCAGAGTAATTGTTTATTAGCTTGTATTTCAACTCAATGAAACGTCTTTTTACATTTATATTTTACATTTAATTTGTTTAATTGTAACTGACAGTGATACGGTAATCCCTGTCTCTTCCAACTATATTATAATCCAATTAAATAAATTTTGCTACATGTTCTTTAAAGATCTTGTATTTGCCATGTCAAAGAAACCATATACCATGCCAATGAATATGGTAAGCTCTTCTGCCTCTCCATTTAAATGGAAATATTGTAAAGCATTTAGCCATAGACTTGCTAAGGACTTGAATAGCAAGGTTTACTTTCATCTTTCCAAATGACGAGAGTTTTATGTGGTCGAGAGTGATTTTTGGCAATTGTTGAAGAACTCCCTCCTGATCGTGATAATATGCTTGTGCGGTAAAGCTCCATAAAAAGTATTTGTCAATGTTCCACATGCATCTCGTGTGAGTATATGTTCAACGTCTCCGCCAGACGAGTAAAGGCAGTTTCGTGTAGTTTTGATAATATGTGGCATATCAGCAAAAAAGTAAATTTTACGTTGTGTTGCAAATAAGTTAACTGTGTAATAAATCACACCGGTATATGAAGGGTTTTGTACACCCTTATGTAGCTTGAATAATTTTCTGTTGGGGGAACCCTTATGTAGCTTTAATAATTTTCTGTTGGGGGAACGTAACCACCATCTACAATCATTGACAAAATGAGTTGGAACATGTGCACCAAAGTAAGACATTTCACAATGTTTTTATATCCCCCCATCCCCCCTATTCAATGTTGGCTTCCTATCAACGGAAATGTGATGAGAACCTATAGAGAACAAATCACGAATGTTTTGTGGTGATACAACATTGTTTAGGGGGGAGGGGGGAGGGGGGGTCGAGGAATGTAGGCGGAGTGATGCAAAACATGTTAATGTTGCTTTTGTTACAACAATTTTGTCAATGATTGTCTGAAAATGATGGTATCTTTGTATTAACGTTTAACATTAAAAATTTAACTAAATGTATGCGATAATGTTAAGAAACTGCTCTTACAAATAAAGTGCTAGCATTCCTTCTCTAAAATGATCAAAATTGATTATATGGGATATATTAAATGACGTCACAACGAGTTCTTTCAAAAATGGTGTCAAAGGACGACTTACGGCCTTGCAATGCGCACACGCACTTGTGTTGGCTCAGCAAGGGGGATAGATACTCTCTTGCAAAGATTGCCTACAAGACGAAAATGTCGAGAACAAGTGTTTTGCGACTTCTACATGCAGAAGAAATTGAAAGGGAAAAAAAGGAAAGAAAGCAGCCGGGGGGAAAAGTTGGCAGACCTCAGGTTATGACAGCGCGTGATAAATGGAAACTTAAAAGAGCTATTGCGAAAATCCGCCAATTTCAAAAAAACGCGTAGAAAGGGGATCCTTACTGCAAAAGATCTAAAGCAACGACGTACATTTGCAAGGGCAATGTGTGCAAAAAATGCCGATTATTGGACGAAAGACGTGGCATTTTATTTGGACAGAGTATCCTTCATCTACAAAGGAAACCCGATGAGTGATGCGGTGAAACCAAAGAACAGAGTTTGGCGAAAAAGAAGCGAGGGTCTCGTTGTAACAACGAAAGGAAGTAAAGATCTGGCCGGAGGCAACGATTGCATCTCATTGTCGCCATATCATATGGGAAAGGAGTAATTTTAGCCGAGCCATACGAAAAGATGAAGGGAAAATTTTTCGCGCAATTTATAACACGACATTTTCCAAATTTGTTCGAAATAGCTGGAAAAGGTGAAACAGACGAGAAAATATTTGTGATGGACAACGACCCTTCACAAACGCCTTCAAAAGCAAGAACATGTTTGGCAGACCTCGGCATTAGCGTGCAAGCCATTCCACCAAGATCGCCAGACCTTAACCCGATTGAGAATATATTCCATGTCGTTAGAAAGCGCATTGAAGCTCAAGTGAGAAAGAATAACATCACACATCAGACATGGGATGAGTTCTGCAGTGCAGTTAAATACAATATTTGGTCAACGTCTAAAGAGTACATCGATAAGACAATATCCAGTATGCCTAAAAGACTAAAGCATATTGTGAAAACTAAGGGTCGACGAACAAAATACTGAAGTCACTTACTAATTAAACCGTATCAATATTATCAACACATGTTGTGCAAAACAGCAATTCAATGTTATACATGGTCATAATAATTTGTATTTAATGTAAACTACAATTTAAGAATTAGTGATAACAAATAACCCGAATTTCAAAGACTGTATGTGAGTTTGAAGGAATAAACTAATTGTTTTGAAGTTGCCATGCAACTCAGCCGTGTTTAATAACGATGGTGTCGTATATCATATCCAGTTACCCGTCACTTTATATCAGTGTTTTTGATGGTAACAAATACATTTTATTAAAAATTTACGGTTAAACAAGCTTTGTTAAATCGAATTATATCATATTAATTCACTTTACCATGGCAAAATCATAATTTTTCATACACTTTACCACACTTTACCACACTTTACCACAAACAGTGTATAATAATAGGATACTTAATTTAATTTATAAACACCGCTGTGGTAAAGTGTGGTAAAGTGTGGTAAAGTGTATGAAAAATAATCGTATACCTATGGTAAAGTGTACTCATATGAAACGCTACATCATAAGGATTAACATGATGGTTTTGCATTAACACAAAATAGAAAATATAGGAAGTTATAGCACAGTATCTAATATAAGTCGTGCGAAACATGAACCACAGGGGTGCACTTCCTACGAAGACAAAGTGGGTGTCACAATGGCAGTGTATATGAGAAAAGGTGTTATAGTGTACGCCATGACACTTTGGAGATAATTTTTAAGGGAATACTGCGACCTCATTCTGACCATGAATAATAAAAGTAAAGGAGGGCATGGCGTAAGCCATTTCTCGCAATTTGCATTATGTAAAATACAAGGTAATAGACAAAAATATAGTTACCAAGTGCCGTTACGTAAACGCGTGTTCGCAACTTGCCAAGTTATGATTTCTGAATTATGACAAAAATCAATTGAAATGCATAATTTGTATAATATATTATAAAATATACTTTATTAAAACAATTAGGTGCTTCATTTTCACGTATTCTAAGTAATATTTGATGAAATTATTTAGTTAAAATTTGTTTTTCTCTTGAAAATAATCGTAAAATTTTGCATTAAAAACTCAGACAATCATTGACAAAATGAGTTGGAACATGTGCACCAAAGTAAGACATTTCACAATGTTTTTATATCCCCCCATCCCCCCTATTCAATGTTGGCTTCCTATCAACGGAAATGTGATGAGAACCTATAGAGAACAAATCACGAATGTTTTGTGGTGATACAACATTGTTTAGGGGGGAGGGGGGAGGGGGGGTCGAGGAATGTAGGCGGAGTGATGCAAAACATGTTAATGTTGCTTTTGTTACAACAATTTTGTCAATGATTGTAGCTGCTATTGCTACAATACACCAAACATTTACCTTGAGCTCTAAGACTGACACAACTTGCCAGAATAGGGTGAAGATTTGAAAAGGTGTTGCTACTCCAGACTAAAAATGCAATAACTGTTGTTGCAACTGGATGCTGCTCACTGTCAAATGAAGAAAAGGTGAGTTCAGAAAAAAAGAGCTCGGAGAAGAATTGAAAGTCCTAAGTCAACATGTTGGGACTATTCACTCTGATACTTAATTTAGGCAGTTTGGATATGCAGTTCTATAGACAGTTTGGATACGCAGTTCTACGATGAGTTAATCTCTTTTAAGAAAGAGACAGAAGATTAGCTGAAACGAATTTGTGACAAGATAAATCTGCCAACCAATACAATACAGCACCAACATAATATTAAAATTGATGGATAAATTTAAACTTTTTCTCAACCATGTTCGTGATCAATATGGCAATGTTATCATTTCAGGGGACTTCAATCTACCAAACATCCAATGGAACGCGATAGAAAATACATCTGGTGTTAATGAACTGCTTTTTATTGAACTACTAAACGATCACTTCTTAGCACAATTTAACAACACTCCTACTCGTGGTGATCACATACTCGATCTCGTGATTACAAATGTGCCTGAACAAGTTAGTTTGACGGAAGTTTTTCGCCAGATAAAATCGCTGTTTTCACGGACCATCACGCTATTGTCTACGAGTTTTCTTTCTTCATTAAAGCACCAAATAAGTCCTGTAGATTTGTTCATGATTACGTAAAAGGAGACTTTGCAGGTCTGCGCGCTGCTTTACAGGCAGTAAACCTGTCTTCCACAATATCAGAAACTGATGATGATATTAACATCGACTGGTAGCAGTGGAACGATACTTTCCTTGCAGCAGTCTCCGACTACATTCCTAATAAGAGACTGAAAGGCAAAAATGCAGTACCGTGGATCAGCGGTAATATTCTACATCAGATAAAGAATAAGGAGTCAATCCGGCGCAAACTAAAAACTTCTCCTACCCGTCATTTACAGGAAAAATTCAAAATTTTGCGCGCCGAGGTAAAAAGATCGTTACGTGAAAGCCGTGAAAATTTCTTTTCTTCTCTTGAATCAAACTTTAAAAGTAACCCAAAACGCTTCTGGTCGATATTAAAAAAAAAAAAAAATTCGCAATATCCCTGATCTGATGTCTATGGCACCCGTTGCTGGTGCGACCGTTGATCCAGTGGCTGACCCACCGAGGGCAACTGCTGACAGCCCCGTGGAAATAGAAAACCTCTTCAACACCTACTTTGCATCTGTATTCACGAATGACAACCTTACCGAAGATACCACCTGACTTAGACAACCCGGTCATGACTAACTTGGAACTTACTGACAGTGAAATCGAAGCTGTATTAAAATCTCTTGACTTTACCAAAGCTACCGGAAGGTTAGGAAGCGGCAACTGCTATTGCACCTTCCTTATCTATTCTATTCAACAAATCGCTTCCTTTGGTGGTCTTGCCGCTGGAATGGAAAATGGCCAACATCGTACCAGTTTTTAAAACCTCAGCGCTGCTGCCATATATATATATATATATATATATATATATATATATATATATATATATATATATATATATATATATATATATATATATATATATATATATATATATATATATATATATATATATATATATATATATATATATATATATATATATATATATATATATATATATATATATATATATATATATATATAAAAAAAAAAAAAAAAAAAAAAAAAAATAAAAGGCAGCAGCGCTGAGGGGTCCGAATACGGAAGTCCTGTAATCAGAGCGGAATCTGCCGTTCGGGACCGTAAGTTTTATAAACAAAATGGAAGTCATGTCAGTATATGAAACAAGATGGATTATGTAGATATGTTATTGGAGAATTGTTGACTATCTTGAATATTTATATTTTAATACTTATTGTTGTTTGATAATTGTACCAATTTAGACCCTGATAAAGGCACAAGTATATGTGATAAACAGGTTATCACATTCGTGACTCGGTGATATCACTTTTATCGTCCCTCAAGTGACAAATATCACCTCGCCCCTCATGTGATAACCTATATATATATATATATATATATATATATATATATATATATATATATATATATATATATATATATACATATATATATATATATATATATATATATATATATATATATACATACATATACATATATATATATATATATATATATATTATATATATATATATCCATGTGTTCTTACAAGCACCAAAGCTATGATAAACTTCAAATATACGACAAATTTTGTAATTGTATACATGTTTCGGCAAAACTTATGCCATCTTCAGTACAGATAAACGGTTAACTAATTTACAAATGGATACGAGTGTCTTTATATATACAGTGAATAAAGGATTATAAAATTCAAATTCAAACTTAGATTCAAAATTACAACGGGCAAAATTACTGAAATACCTAAAAGTTCAGTTGGTTATATGTATATGCTAATTAAAGAGTAGAACTCATGCAATGGAATTTACATTAATAAGATAAACTATAAGTGTAAACAGATTATAATTACAGGGTATGTTAATAAAACATAAAAATAGTGATTTGAAATTATAAACTGAATATAGTGTTGAAATGGTGGACTTGAATATTGAGTTCAGGTTTAATTTTTTTAATGTGTAAAGCTTCTTTAAGTTTTAGGCGAAAAACCGACTGAGCAGAATCTAAAATTTTAAAGCAAGATGGAGAGTATTGATTTTCACAAGTCGGGGATTTTTGAAAATGTTTAAAGATATGCGAATTTTTGTCCGTTAAGACGTGTTCCTTAATCCTAGTGGTGAGATGACGAGTAGTTTCGCCAATATAACGAGAATTACATCCCGCACATGTAAATTGATAAACCACAAAAGACTTAAGTTCACGAGGAATAGGATCTTTGAAACTAAAAAGGTTTTTGATTTTGTACGAAGTAAAAATCAGTTTAAATTCTAGATCAGTGCAAAAACGTTTAATGAGGTGTTTAACCAAGAACCCTACGATATTAACGATATTGGTCTTTGTCTTTTAACCAAGGACCCTACGATATTTAGAGAAGGTAAACTTCAGCGATTTCTTAGAAAACTTAAAAACAAAGGTTCTTTAGATGATTCTACTTATAGTAATATTTTTCCTAAAGGTTCACAACCGGCCAGATTTTATGGTCTGCCGAAATTGCACAAACACCGTGAACCTAATCAAGCTCCTCCACTTAGGCCAATTGTCTCCTCAATTAATGCTTATAATTATAAACTAGCTAAGTACTTATGCTCTGTCTTAACTCCCCTCCTACCTAATGATTACACTACCAAGGATTCGTTTTCTTTTGTTGAAGAATTTTTAACGTTTGACTTTAGTAATAAGTTTTTTATTTCATTTGACGTAGAAAGTCTTTTCACTAACATTCCTTTAAGCGAAACCATAGATATCGCGGTAAATCTCGTTTTCGATAACAATCCTAAATTTCCGATTAACAAAAAAGATCTCAAAGAATTATTTTTGATTGCCACAGCACAAACACATTTTTTATTTGATGGTGCCTTTTACGATCAAATTGATGGAGTGGCTATGGGCTCCCCATTAGCGCCGGTACTTGCTAATATTTTTATGGGTTTTCATGAACGTCTATGGCTCAACAATTATGACGGCCCCAATGTTTTATTTTATCGCAGATATGTAGATGACACTTTTTGTGTATTTCATAATGAAAATGATGCTATGTTATTTTTCACTTACCTAAACTCACAACATCCAAATATCAAATTCACTTTTGAAAAAGAAAAAAATGGGAAACTACCTTTTCTTGATATATTGCTCACCAAATCATCAAACACATGCACTACTTCCATATTTCACAAGAAAACATATACCGGGCTTCTTATGAATTTTTTCAGTTTCACATCTCTCAATTATAAAACCGGACTAATCAGAACTTTGATTGATAGGACCCGCAAAAAAAACAACACCGAAGCTAGTTTCCAAAATGATCTTAAAAAGCTCATCTTTACACTTAAACGCAATTCGTTTCCTTCTCATATCATTAATAACGCTGTCAAAAAGTATAACGATGACACCATTTCTGCCAAACAAAACTCGCCTAAACAAAATTCCTCCAAACAAAATATTCGTTACTTTAAACTGCCATATATTGGATTCAATTCGATACTTACGCAACACAGATTAAAACACCTCATTAAACGTTTTGGCACTGACCTAGAATTTAAACTGATTTTTACTTCGTACAAAATCAAAAACCTTTTTAGTTTCAAAGATCCTATTCCTCGTGAACTTAAGTCTTTTGTGGTTTATCAGTTTACATGTGCGGGATGTAATTCTCGTTATATTGGCGAAACTACTCGTCATCTCACCACTAGGATTAAGGAACACGTCTTAACGGACAAAAATTCGCATATCTTTAAACATTTTCAAAAATCCCCGACTTGTGAAAATCAATACTCTCCATCTTGCTTTAAAATTTTAGATTCTGCTCAGTCGGTTTTTCGCCTAAAACTTAAAGAAGCTTTACACATTAAAAAAAATTAAACCTGAACTCAATATTCAAGTCCACCATTTCAACACTATATTCAGTTTATAATTTCAAATCACTATTTTTATGTTTTATTAACATACCCTGTAATTATAATCTGTTTACACTTATAGTTTATCTTATTAATGTAAATTCCATTGCATGAGTTCTACTCTTTAATTAGCATATACATATAACCAACTGAACTTTTAGGTATTTCAGTAATTTTGCCCGTTGTAATTTTGAATCTAAGTTTGAATTTGAATTTTATAATCCTTTATTCACTGTATATATAAAGACACTCGTATCCATTTGTAAATTAGTTAACCGTTTATCTGTACTGAAGATGGCATAAGTTTTGCCGAAACATGTCTACAATTAAAAAATTTGTCGTATATTTGAAGTTTATCATATATATATATATATATATATATATATATATATATATATATATATATATATATATATATATATATATATATATATATATATATAGTTAAATCAGAAGTCCTAAGACAGGAACATTTAAAAACCTTTTTATTTTGACGTTTCGGGGCACAGTCCGTTCTTCAGCTCCTTCTTCAGCCTATATATATATATATATATATATATATATATATATTGATTTTCGCTTACCTCAAAAGTCTGCTACAGGCTGTTTCATCTAGAAAAGAATCTTCAGGCAGATGACAATTTTCGAAAACAGGGGGTGCTTATATCCTTCTTGTCGGAACGTGGGAGTGTGGGGGCGAAACAATACATGCATTCATGGCTTTGTTGCGCTGTTTGCGCGGAATTTGTTCCGATGACGACATTGACTGATAATTTCTGCTCTTTTGTTGAGTAAACAATTCTTGTTTTTATCTTTCAAAATATAAAATTTTTCTTCTAAACATAAATTACATCGTTTTGAACCTCCCGTATACGAAATAGAATGTTTTAAAATTTGCCAATTAATACTAAAATCCTTATTGTTTTCTTTCAATGCCCAAATATATTTCGAAAGTTCGGTGTCGTTTGCATGCTTTTTATGCTGAAAAGATTTAGTGTGGTTGGCCAATCGCTCTTTGAATGTGGTTGAAGTCATGCCAATGTAATTCTTGATCGTGTTTGTGTTGTTTACTGTGACTGTTGCTTTGTATACTATGTCCCTAGTCATGCATTGTTTTCTAAGTGGACAATTCGTGTTTTTCTTACAATTGCAACTGCTAGTGTCCTTATCCTGTGGCATGTTATTCCTAGATATGTGTGCATTGTGTTTAGTGATTATTGACTTAACATTGTTCATGCAGCTGTAACTTACTTTGACTGTGTTTCTGTTAAAAATCTTATGGAGCTTGTGGTGTGGTGGGAAGTGCTTGTCAATTAGGTTTAGGAAATTACGTCCTATGTTTGTGCTTACACTCTTGCTAAAAGGTGGGTTGAACCAAGTGATGTTGCGTTGCCTATATACATTGGCATGACTTCAACCACATTCAAAGAGCGATTGGCCAACCACACTAAATCTTTTCAGCATAAAAAGCATGCAAACGACACCGAACTTTCGAAATATATTTGGGCATTGAAAGAAAACAATAAGGATTTTAGTATTAATTGGCAAATTTTAAAACATTCTATTTCGTATACGGGAGGTTCAAAACGATGTAATTTATGTTTAGAAGAAAAATTTTATATTTTGAAAGATAAAAACAAGAATTGTTTACTCAACAAAAGAGCAGAAATTATCAGTCAATGTCGTCATCGGAACAAATTCCGCGCAAACAGCGCAACAAAGCCATGAATGCATGTATTGTTTCGCCCCCACACTCCCACGTTCCGACAAGAAGGATATAAGCACCCCCTGTTTTCGAAAATTGTCATCTGCCTGAAGATTCTTTTCTAGATGAAACAGCCTGTAGCAGACTTTTGAGGTAAGCGAAAATCTATATTTGCTCTAACTATATGTTATCGAGCACTCTTTGCGTTTCGTAGACCAAAACCCACACGTATATATATATATATATATCAGTAGTATAGAATATGAGGGTACCGGCGCACTTTTTATTTTTTTACCAAAGACAGCCCCCAAATGATCAAATTCATCAGAGAGGGTCGTCTGAAATGGTAAGCTTTTTTAAAAAAATTTTTAAGTATAAGAAAGAGGGACGAAAAAGGACCCAAACCAAAAAAAAAAAATTCCGGAATTCATCAAGAAAGGATGTTTGAAAGGGGAAAAAAATTTTCGCTCCTCTAAAAACCCATTTTCGTCTGCTTATACTTCAAAAAGTGAAAAAAACAGCCCACCCTTTCCGAACGCTCTTATCGGGTTTGATATAATAAAACACAACAGATCTCATACGAGTGGCCGGGTTAACTACGGCCGTATGTAAATTTCATATGTCAGGTGACAGGGGACGGCCAATCATCTTCTAACCCATAAATTAAAGTTCTGGTTTCAGTTTTGGTTTTGGTTTTGGTTTTGGTTTCGGTTTTGGTTTTGATTTTGGTTTGCTTTACTGGCTACGGTCGGCTTTTGTTATTTAGCTGTCACTTTTCGACTGAATTTGCATATTTTCTTCGGGTGATCGATTTTCGCTTATTTTGTGTCGCCAGATATTGGAACCATGGCTATGACCGACTTTTGTTGGCTACGATAAGTTACTGATAGCTATAATCAGCTTTTGTCAGCTGTAATCAGTTTTTGTTGGCTACAGTCAGCATTCGGACTGCTTTGTTTACTATGGACTGTCGGTTTTCGTTAAATATTTTTGTGCCCATACGCGTATGAATTAATCCCATTTCCTAGCAAATATCTCTTATCGTCGAAGCATGAGAGTGACACCTTATTTATCTCATAACTACCTAACTCATGTTTCACACTTCGAATTGTTTTCATTTTCTGAAATACCTGCTTCTTACCAAGTAACACGTCTTTGTAGTTCTCATGTCTGATTTGTTTTTTGGTGACACTCTTCTTAATTCCCTTCGCGGTTTTACCACCTGCTCCGTTGTCTTTCAGGTAAGAATACATCTTACTTCTAAGACCAACGAATTCGATTATGGGAACGCCAGCCGCTTCGTCTTTCATCTTCCCAATAACTTTTTTGTTCGACTTGTTGTGATACGGCGAGTTTTCTGGATAGTCTGAATTGTCGAAAATATTTTTGTCAGCCCAGAAGTCTTTATAAACGTCTTCCGCCTCAATCTCATATGTCAGACTGTCCGTATCTGTGAACAACAACTTAGCATCGTTTCCGTATTTCTTTAATATGTAGTTGTAATGGAAATCATACATCAAGGTTTTTGATAGATCTAGAATACACATACCGACGTATGCTGGCCGGTTTAACGTAAGAACTTCTTTAATTTTATGAACAGCAACAAGGTTTTCGTTGAATATTTTAGCGGATACAAAGGTTGGTTTGGAAGCCAACCTCAACATCTTTTCCTCACACGTGACCAACCGAACGTCCACACGCTTTCTCAGGTTCTCCATTGTTTTACCGAAGACGCTGTTGTTCATCAGCTTGAAGAAGTCCTTTTCGAAGGCATTCCTGGCGGCAGTTCTCTTCACCGTGTTGAAGTCGATGTACTGCTTCAGCCAAGCCGATTGATCGAACAACAAAACCCGGTGAACTTTCTTCACCTTTATCCCAAGTCTGACGTACAGCTGTAGGTTTCTATAGTGGACGACATACCTTTCCTTCCCCATCAGGTTGGTTACAAGCTTACTGACACCACCAACGCTGACGCCGAACTTTTCCTTAATCTCAGAACAATACTCCGACAACATATCTTCCCGTATTTCCATCTTCTCAGGGGCCAACAGATAGTCGTTGTGTAGGTCGTGGAGTTCAGGAGGGTACTCAAGATCAACCTCAAGTATCATTCCGGTCCGACTGTCATTCTCCGGAAGTTCCCAAGCTAGGTTTTTCAGATTAGACTCACCCATCCACCTGAATCCGCCAGTCGGAAGGCACTGACTCATCGCCCAACCATACAGATTGTTGGCGTCCAGATACATTATATACTTCACAGCCTCATCCTCACTGTACCCTTTCATGTATGGGTTGTTCGCCTTCCCATATCTGTTGGCTATGTAACTGACTCCACCTCTCAGTCCTTTCTCAATGAACTGAAACATATCGATGTCAGTCATCAGCTCCAGCTCAATCCCAGTCATTTTCAGCATGGCGTCCCATGCCAACCCAGGTGAGGTGAAGTAGTGACAGGGGTCCAACCCATAGTACTGAACACAGGTCTTCCTAAAGTTCTCAAAAACGTCAGCTAACAACAACACATCCGATTTCAGGTACACGTCATGGTAGTCCCCCATTGTCCCCATTCCAAACTCTCTCCAAACCTCCAAAGCATGGGAATACTGTTTATCAGTTATCGGTTCATCATTCAACACACTATAAAACTCATCCTTTGGAGGCAACTCTGTTTCCTCGAACCGATTGAACGCGTTCATGTAGTCATAAGGATAAACACCTTTTGCCCTCATAAGATACAATTGGTCACCAAACTCCTCAGCTGTGTATTTGAAGGCGTCCCCCGGGAGATTTCCCACCAACCTATCCAGGGAGCTACTCATGAACTGAAAACTGTCCAGAAACACAAGGTTCTTACCTAACATGAAAGCCATGTACTTTTCCATATTATTCGGAATAACATTAATCTCCTGTCCGAACTTTCCGATTTCCCCCATAATGAGATGACTATCATAACCCCTCAGGTTGTGTAAGATGACTGGTATCTTATCAGTCATTCTATGATTTCTATTACAAAGCTGATGGGCAGATCCTCTGTACCTTCCCGTCACATGACAATGGTCCCGGACCCTAACGTCCCTTTCCCCATACTCCAAACCACAGATGTGGCACCCGTTGGCGTCCCTAAAGTCTGCCCTGTCGGGGTCAGTTAGAATCATGTCCTGGTTGAAGTGCTCTTTCCGAATACCCTTACAATACTCCACTTCTTCCAACATCTTTCCGATAAACTTGTTGACAGCACCAGGGCCTCTGTACACCTGAACATCCTTACTGTATCTATCATCGTAACAACAGACAACCTTATACCCATAACCACAATCAGTATGTTTCTGGTACTTCTCCATGTATGGTTTTCTCTCTTTCTCCTCTAGGTCTGACTCCAACACCTCCGGTCTGTTGACCTTTTCCGTGATCGCCTCGAAGTCAGCGTACACAACAAACGGAACGTTTAGCTGTTTGTGGAAATTACTATACTTCAACACGTTTTTACCGGGGTCAGGCATCCTAACAGCCTGTTTACCATTCACACTGATACACACAACCTTATGCCTATCCAGAACCTCCGTTGAACTGAAACATTGGAGGCAGTAAACACAGAAGTGTTTTTTCCTCTTGTGTTTTGTTTTGTTGTACATAAACCTGTCAAAGTCCCTGATGAGGACGTAATGTCTGTTGTTTTCGTTGGTTATGATCAGGAGGTTCATGAGGTCGGTGAATCGTTCCTCTGATACGTAAACCGGAAAGGTTAACCCGTCCTCATAACCGAAAACGTTGATACGTATCTCATTCTGTTTCTCCACCTGGTTGTACTGTTTCTGACTCACTGGGAAGCTGATTCCACTGTAATCCAGATCGTTAACATGGTCCCGGTACTTAGACACCCTCTGTGGGTCTTGTGGGACGGGAAACTTGTGAGCCAGATGACACCACATAAAACACCTGTCATCATTATTTTTAACGTTGATCAACCCCTTCCGACTATTCTTCAGCTCCTTAGGGAGGTCGACGTATGACGAGCCTTCCAGTGGACTGTACACAGTCAGATTAACGTAGTGACCGTCTACTGAGTCTACTGTCCAGCCAGATCCCTCGCTTATCCATCGGGCTATCCTAACCACCACCTCCTCATTCGCGGTGTCAACGTCCTGACCAATCTCACCTTCGTTGATTATAGTCTTGATGTGGCTGTTGAAGTGGGCCGTCTTATAAGTTGTACCGCCGGGCACGTCCTTCTCAAGCGTCACAACCAGCGTTTCGGCGAACTTCAACCCCCTCATTTCAGCCAGCTCCCGACGTAGCAGCCGTACCACATCATTCCTGAGGGCGTTTACCTGTTCCAGTGGGTGTTGGGACACAACAGCACAACTGAACGACTTAGTCTTACCCCTCAGAGCTCTGTCCAACTGATTTATGTCGTAACCAATTAGTCTCTCGTAGAGACGGGGGTCTATATCATCGGGATAGTCAAACATGTCAGGGTCTAAGTCGTCGTCCTGGTGGATCATAACACCTGGGTCCATCGTTATAATGGGGGTGATCACATTCCGTTAGGTGTTGTCTCAACCACTTGGTGTAGAACTTGTCCGTGGTACGGTCCCAACCAAGTTCCTTATACACAATCCCGAACAGATTGCCGTCAAACAGATCCTTCGTTTTCCCCTCCCTAAGATCCTTCAAACCACCCAGTAACCCAATCCCTATTCTTGAACACAGTCTGATGATGTAATAATTGTATCTGGACACATTACGACCTCTTATCAAACCCTTACTTCTCATCACCCGAAGAACCTTGGAAAAGTCGGATAAGACAGCGTCAACGGCTGTGTCCCTGACAACTCTGGTAAGTCTCTTCCTCATCCAACTATTTCTCGAATGCTCACTTCTACGACCAACAGCCGCCCGGTATCTCCCAACAACATATCCATACTTCGTATCACCACATCCTGGACAGGAATACATCTCAGTGCTCACCTTCACACGGAACCTAGAACAATCCTCACACCACAACTTCGTGCTACGTCTGGGTGGATCCCAGGTTGGGGGTGCTAACTCAATCCCCATCTGCTCACAGACCCATTCAACGCTTGAAGACGGTAAATCCTTCAGCCCCCTCGGTAAATCCGGCCAGGAAACAGACATTATAACTAAACCCTAACAGACCTCCTTAACCCCCTACAAAACAAACCTAGACACCAGATACCCACCAACCAGACCAACAGATCCAACGAACAGGGTTTGATACTCTTTCATCTCACCCGATGGTTTGTAATAGTCAGACAACTCAGGCTTTGGTTGGAACGACCCGACGGCCTCAACCTGCCTCAGCCTATCCTTCAGCAGATCCAGAGCGTGATTCGTTGTGTTGATGTCAGCGTTGGCGTCAGACAGCTCCTGTCTCAACCTCTGTATCCTGTCCTTCTTATCCACCTCACTCTCATACCATTTCTCCTTCGCCCTAGCCAGCTGCTCAAGGGCGTGGTTGTGTCTCTTAATCTCAGCTTCATACCCGGTGTGATTTAACTTTGAAAACAGGAACCCAGCACCCGCGAAGGCCAAGGCGTTAAACAGTCCACCAGCAACCACACTAGCCATATATAATCACACATAACACACTCCGTCACAAAGATCTGATAATAGAACGGATGTTACGCCTTTCCCAATACGGAATCCTGATTAGGTAATGACCGTTGTCCTTGGCGTACTCGTCTTTCATCCGATCGTGTATCTTCTGTACCCTAAAACGTCTTTCTGCCTCTTCCCGAGTAAACTTACCAGACCAAGTGGAAGGGCTGAAATGTTGTTCACCATCATACTCAATCAGTAAGAAAGTACCATCGCTGAGAGGCTCCGCGAAGTCATACCTCAAAAGGCCGCCACCCAACCCCACTAACCCATCAAAGGTCTTCTCCCTAACCGCCTCAATCCCAATAGCGCGTAAAGCATCCCACACATTCCTTTCTCCTCTGGACATAGGGGGTAGCCAACGTGTCTCGACCTCCATAATAACCGCCAAGTATGGAACCCCCTTAGGCTACTTGGGCTTTGAAAAAGGGTCAACCGGCAGGTACCCCTTCGACTGGGCATATCCAACCACAACTGTACTAATTCCAACGGCTAGAGCCAGCCTAACAGTACCCTTTATAGACTCAGGAGTACCCAAAGGTTCCCTCAGGACCTTCCTCGAAGCCATGGAGACCGCCACAGCTCCACCCGTAATCAGGAGGGCGTCGTAGAGCTCGTTCATCAGTTCTTTTCGGTCGGCTGACATTATACACTAACACATATTTCACTCATCAAAGGTGTCTAAGACCGGGGAGGTCCGAACGGGGTTCTGTGGTTCGACAGTTCCTTCCATTACCTTCTCCTCATCAATGGTTTTCAGCCTCTGAACCTCCCTTCTCTCCTGCCTCATAGTGTAATAGAGTGAAGCCCCACCGATAACCAACCCAACGGTTCCGATTAGATATCCGTAATAGGCTGACCGACCACCAACCCCAGGACCAATCTCAGCCGCCAACCGCTCTCTGGCTTTCCTCTCCTTGGCTGTCTTCGATATCTGAGCCAGTCGCTTACCAGCCTCCACCCGTTTTGGGTCCTTGACTCTTTCCGTCTTGACCACTGATGTCACCTTAGGGACTTCCGAGGTTTTTTCAGGTACTACGTCAGCCATCTATACACTAATCTATGTTTCATCTGTGAGGTCATCTGTAGGAATCTCTGAGGTCGTCTCTGGGGAATCTGTGAGACCGTCGGCTGGGATCTCTGAGGTCGTCTCTGGGAAGTCTGTGAGACCATCCGTAAGGATCTCTGAGGCTGCTTGTGGGAAGTCTGTGAGGTCATCTGTAGGGGTTTCTAAGACCGTCGGCCAGACAACAACAGACTCAGTCACGTAGTACTCTCCTCTACGGTTTCTTCTAACACAACGTCTCATCACCCCGATAGCTCTTCTGAGTCCGTGGAAGATAATCAGTATGGGTCGTCTAAGTCTCTTTGGAATCTTCATATAAAATACAGGAGGTTTAAAGTCGTACCGTATACCTGAGGTATAATGACTGAGACAAAGCTCGGTGCTCGGCTGATCACCCTCGACGGAAACATCGGTGTGGGAAAGACAACGTTCGTGAGACCATTCGCTGAAAGAAATGGTTATTACCTTGCTGAGGAGCCAGTTGACGACAATCCATACCTCGAAAGGTTTTACGCCGACCCTGGGAGGTGGGCGTATGAGATGGAGACCTGGTTCCTCGGTGAGAGAATTGACGTCTACCTAGAGGCTTTGGAGTTAATCAACGAAGGGAGGAATGTGATCGTAGAGCGAACACATCACAGCTGTATGGTTTTCGCTAAGAACTGTTGGCGTAATGGGTGGATAACTGACGAGCAGTTTTCTGAGTATTCCCAGGTCTTCCACTCACTAAACAATCTACTCCCAACCCCTGACGCTCTACTATTCCTGAAAGCCTCGGTTGACACCTGCCACGACCGGATGCTCAGGAGAGGTCGGGAATGTGAAGCTGGTGTGACTAAGGATTATCTCGGGTGTATACAGAAGTATATGGAGGAGATGACTGAGGACATAGCCTCTGGGGGGACTAAGGTGATTACCCTCGATTGGGAGGACTTCGGTCCGGATGAGTCTGAAGTGGTCGGTACCCTCAGTGAGATCCCTAGCGGATTTCACGGTTGGATGGCTCGTGTGAACGGTCGGGATGTTTACATACCAGAGATCGTCAGAACCGTTAGCCAGGCCCGGCAGGCTCAGCTGAATCGTGGGTCCAGGACGCCAGGACTGGTTATGGTTCCGAGGATCAGTGGGTTAGCTGTAACACTACCGGATATCCCCCCAACCACAGTCAGTCCAACAGAGACCGTCTCGAGGATCATCTCCAGTCTCTTCAGTCGGGTGTGTTCCCACTTGTAACAGGTCGGAAATGTGAAGCCGGTGTTACTAAGGATTACCTAGAGCAGATACAAAGGTATATGGAAGAGACGGTTGTAATGGTTTGGAAGAAGGGGACCAGGGTGATTGGTCTCGACTGGGAAGACTTCGGTCCGGATGAGTCTGAAGTGGTCGGTACCCTCAGTGAGATCCCTAGCGGATTTCACGGTTGGATGGCTCGTGTGAACGGTCGGGATGTTTACATACCAGAGATCGTCAGAACCGTTAGCCAGGCCCGGCAGGCTCAGCTGAATCGTAAGTCCTATGGTACCGTGTGATCATACTGTCGGAATGTGGACAGACCTCAGTCACAATGTCATCGAGTACACGGACGTCGGATAGGAAGACAGTCTCATCGTACTGGACCCCACGTAGGAAGCTTCTGATTTGTGTCAGGACCTTGTGGTAGCTAACGTGAGCGAATTCACAGTTCTCCAGTCTGCCAGACATCCTCGACTTGGTCAAGTACCCTTGGATCATAACGCCAGGACCGGCTATGGTTCCGAGGATCAGTGGGTTAGCTGTAACACCACCGGCTATTCCCCCAACCACAGTCAACCCAATAGAGACCGTCTCGAGGATCATCTTCAGTCTCTTCAGTCGGGTGTGTTTCCACTTGTAACAGGTCGCTAACCTATGGTAATACGAATAGAGTCGGGTTAGTTTGTCCACTTCAGCCGATTGGAGGTTTTTACCAATGTGGTTGAAGCTGACGACGCTTTTCCTCTTTTTCCCCATTCTAATTACAGGTCATATTCAACCATGGTCCTGTTACAGATCTTCTCAATCTCAGGATCCCCCAGACGGCCCTCTACAATCTTCATACCGTAAAAGCTGATGTCTGAATAATACTTCTTAAAACTGTTTAGCCCAAAGACATCCATATAAGATGTTCCTATCTGATCGATGTTACTGATAAAAAATGAGTCTTTCAGTATTTCACCATTTATCCTGACGTGTGACACTCTAAGTCCGGATAGCCAGTGGGCAGATATCAGAATCTTCTTCCCAATGAACTTCGCCAGAATTGTACACTCGTGAATCCTATGTGGTGACGACCCATCTATAAACAGTTTGTCATTCACCCCAGCTTTAAACCCAATGCTCTTACCGAGGCTGTTGTCATTATTGGAAACAATCATTTCCCAGGTACCTGACGCCGATCTCATACTATTCCTCTTTACCACGACGAAAACCGAAACATCGGTGAACATGAATCTTGGTATGCTAACGTGGAAGCTTGTTCTTATTGAGACCTCAGGGTAAAGGAAGTGGTGGTCGCCAGCAGTGTTTAGCTGTGGGTTGATACTAGGGGGTCTCCAAAACATGGTTGAGTTGGTCCCGCTGTCCCTGTCTTCTATGTAGTCAACAAAAGATAGTTTAGAGACCGCGTTCTTACTGGATCTGGTCACGTTCAGATCAAAGATAACTCTGTAGTCAGGGGTTCTCGTGTGAGATTTCAGTCTGTCGTTGAGTTGTTTATTAGTGATTGGTCTGCTGTAACCATAAAACAGACTCATATACTATAGGACAGATACCCAGACGCTACTACAGACCGTACTCAGCCATAACCCCCTTACAAATCCTCCCAATCTCGGGTTCCCCTAGACGACCCTCTACAACCCTCATACCGTAGAAGCTGATGTCTGAGTAAAAACTTTTTAAGCTGTTCACACCAAGGACACTCAGGTAGGGTGTTCCCAGCTGCCCGATGTCACACATAGTGTATGAGTCCCTCAGTATTTCACCATTTATCCTGACGTGTGACACTCTAAGTCCGGATAGCCAGTGAGCAGATATCAGAACCCTCTTCCCGATGAACTTCGCTGGAATTGTGCACTCACGAAACCTAGACGGTGTCATCCCACCGAAAACCAGTCTATTACTCACCCCAGCTTTAAACCCAAGGCTTCTACCACCGTTAACATTGGCATTGGAAACAATTGTTTCCCAGGCACCCGACGCCGATCTCACACTATTCCTCCTTACCACAACAAAAACCGAAACATTGGTGAACATGAATCTGGGCACGTTAGCCTGGAAGGCTGTTCTTATTGAGGACTCAGGGTAAAGGAAGTGGTGGTCACCGGTGGTGTTTAGCTGTGGGTTGACACTAGGGGGTCTCCAAAACATGGCCGAGTGGATCTCACTGTCCCTGTCTTCTATGTAGTCAACAAAATGGGGTCTTGAGACTGCGTTTTTACTGGATCTGGTTACGTTCAGGTCAAAGATGACCTTGTAGTCGGGCTTCGTGTTAAGGACCTCTCTCAACCTGTCGCTGAGATGTTTATTAGTCACTGTGTTCAGTCTGTTGTAACCATAGAACAGACTCATATACTATAGAACGTATTTACTAAACAGATACCCAGACACAGCTGTTAGGACCAATAGGATTCCCAACTCATTGTCTGGTCCCCCGTCCTGACCGGCGGGGCGTTGTGCCTTCTTCGGAGTTGGTGTGGTTGTCTCTAGACCTCGGTCGGTTGGTGTGGGCTCTAGGGGTTGGGTGTTGTCTAGTGAATCAAGATGATTCCCACCATCCTGATGAGTTTTTTTCGGGTCTGGATTGGTGTGAGCCGTAAAGTAATTAACACCATGGTTCACACCAAACCTCATACTGTCATTTGCAACCTGTAGTTTGTTGTTGTAGCCAGCAATAGGATTTTTAAGAATTATAAGGTTGGATGGTAACAGCCAAAGACTTGGTGAGACTGCTAGATTTAGGACGACATTCGTGTCTGTCACCGCTCTATTCATATTGTTTATCCATGTAGCTGTGTTGTAGTTGATAATACTATCCTCAACCAGTTGCCTAAACACTTTCTGGGTCTCCAATGCACTCGCCCTATCACCATATATACTTTGTTTTGTCTTTGCCTGAGCACCAAGAATAGAATAAATAAACGCCTCTATGCTCTGATTTAGGAGTAGGAGACCATTTGAGGTTAAACCATCACTCGTCTTTGGTACGAATTTCTTAAAATCTCCACTAACGTCTCTTAACCTCCTGGTCCCTTTCCATTTTGTTACTGAGTGCTCGGGGTCTTCCGTGTGTTCTACCTCCTGCCACGTCCATCTCGGCGCCTTATCTTCCTCCATCAAGAATGTTGCACCATAGCTTCTCATAATGTCACTTATTTCTGAGTCTGATTTTACATCGAATTCTCTCATAATTCTTCTTATTGTGAAATACAGATGAAATCTCAAAAGTGACGTAACTTCCGGTGGAACGTCATCACTGGGTGTTAGATGAAGTAACGACACCCCAGAAGCATATGTAGCGACGTATGTCCCCACAAGCGCCTGGTAATACTTCTCTTTTAGGTCCCATTTAGAGTATGAGGAAGTTTTTATATCTAACGGTGGGAGGTCACTTTGAAAATACTCTGTCTCATTCACATAAACCCGAAACTGATTGACTGGATAATTCAGGACATACTCCGTTGGAAAATTATCATAGTAATAATATGACCCATGTGTTTTGTACATTGATCTGTGTTGTTTTCCTTTTGGGATTGTCTGAACGTGACCACCTAATAACCATATTTTTGGAAATCTGGGCGGTGGTTTATTTATTGTTAAATACTTGGTGTAGTCTTTATTGTTCTTAAACTCCGGATCGCCGGTGTAAATGTACGTACCGTCGATAGGTCCGAAGAATATACCAGGTTCTGATTGGCCAAACACTGAACTAGTTATAAACTTAGTTCTGTCGGCGTATGGGTATTTGGTGAAGAACTCCCTCAGGGTCTTATCCATATATCATAGGTTAGGTTATATGGACGCTGGGGTCGGGTTGGAACAGGAACTGAGAGATATATGGTATGATCCGAAAACAGGATATCAGTCAGCTGAACGATTGTACCAGAAAGCATTGGGAGAAGGTCTTGATGTGAGTAGGAAGGTAGTAAGGGATTGGCTGAAAACACAGGACACGTACACGAGGTATAGGCCGGTTGTAAGAAAGCATAAGTTCAGACAGACGTTCGTCAGCCACCTTGGTGAACAGATACAGATGGACCTGGTTGATATGGGAAAGTACAAGAACCAGAATAAGGGGTATTACTGGATTTTGACTGCTGTTGAGATTCTGAGTCGGTATGCTTTCGCCGTTCCCGTTTACAGGAAGGACACGAAAAACATGACCGGGGCTGTGGATAAGCTGTTGGAACAGTTCAAAGACCGCTTTGGTGACTACCCCGACCTGGCTCAGTTCGACGACGGGAAGGAGTTTTACAACGTCGGTGTGAAAGGTCTGCTGAAGGAACGTGGTGTTGAGTACTTCAGTACGTTTTCGGACAAGAAAGCAGCGATCGTCGAACGGTTCAACAGAACACTTAAGACTGCTATGTGGAAGTATTTCTATACCAAGGGGACTTATAGGTGGATTGATGTTTTGGATGACCTTGTTGAGGGTTATAACAACACCAAACATAGTGTCGTTATGCTGAAGCCTAAGGACGTCAATAAGTCAAACGAAAATCAGGTTTGGAATACGTTGTTCGGTCACCATTTTGGTGATCATCCCTTACCCAAGTTCCGGGTTGGAGACACTGTAAGGGTGTCAAAGTATAAGAGCACGTTTACAAAGGGTTATGAGGCTAACTTCACTGAGGAAATCTTTAGGATAACGAAGGTCATCCGTGGTGATCCAAACGTTTACGAGATTGAGGACGCTGAGGGTGAGCCGATTATCGGAAAGTTCTATGATTCAGAGCTGTCACCGGTGGATAAGAAGGATGACGTTTATAGGGTTGAGAAGGTGTTGAGGAGGAAGAGAGTCGCGGGAAAGAAGATGGTGTTGGTTAAGTGGTTGGGTTATGGTGATAGGCACAACTCATGGATACCTGAGAGTGACGTACAAAACCTGGGTTAATGTATACCCGGGTAATGAGGTTAACATTATTCATTGAAAACGGTGAGAAGACTGTCTACTTCGAACAACCTATCATGGTGACAGGTCCAAGACCACAGGTGATGCTGAAGAAAGCGACGGTATACTGGAACTATAACAATGTGGTGTCAGGTCTGAACGATTCGGTGTCGTTTGATGGTAAGGAGGCATCCGCTCCTGAAGGTTATTTCGGCTTTGACGCGTTGGAAACGTTCGTTAAGGGTTTGGCCGGGGTCTGTTGGGGACGGTTGAGTTCGGAAAGAATGTTTACAACGGAACTTCTAAGGTGAAAACGTCGGAAAAGCTGAAACTTGGGAAGATGGGTCTTCTTTTGGGTTTTGGTGAGGACGACGTGATAGACGTTGGTGGTGGTGGGTGGACGAATAGTCCAAATCAGGTGGACATCAACAGAGGGTTGAGGTATGTCAGGATCTCGTGTGACGCTGTTGAGAGTGAAAAAAGTCTGGACAATGGGAGGAGGAGTAATCTGATTGGTACCCTTCCGATAACCTCTGAGCAGAGTCTGAAAGGGAGTGTACAGCACTACACAGACATTGAGTCGAAAGCTGAGATCCGTAAGGGTGTTTATGGTAAGATGACCTTTAGGGTTCGTGGGAATAATGATCATTCAGTAGGTCGACCGGTTGGGGTTGGAGCTGTTTTGCTTGAGTTGTACATAGGCTAGTATATAATGGCTGAGGAAGGAGTTGATATTGAAATGGGTGAGCATGGTGAAGATGGAAAAAGAGAAGAGGATGATATCAACGAGACGAGCTTCATAGATGATGACAATGAGGACTCCAAATCGGACTATTCCCTATTCAGACCCTCTGACCCTGTGACCCGTGTTGAAGGTGATGTGCCCGACATTGGTAGTGATGTCGAGTCAATGAAAAGGTCTGTCACATATGATAAGAAGAAGATCTTCCGCGAGATGTTAGATGCCGTAATAAATAAAGGAGATGGTGAGGCATCTAAGAGCATAATAGAATGGACTGAGTTTGATATTAATAAGAGGGGTCGCGTCATCGGAGCATGGTTTAATGGTGTGAGAGTTCTCGTATCTGATCGTGTTGGAATTAAGTACAGTGAAAACAAATCAAAAAATGTAGCCAAATCCGTCATACTTTTCAAAGAACTGTTAGAAAAAGCCAGAACCGAACATTACAATACGGCTGAAGGAGCGGTTGAGGAAATCGGTGGTAACCCAATACTTTCTGAGGAAGTGGTGGCTAATATACTCTCACGGTCCAGCTCAGCGATCGACGGTTGGGTTGAAGAAAGAGTGATAGACCTACAGGAACAAATGGAAGGGGTATTCATATCCGAACAGGAAGTAAGAGAAATCTCTGGAATAATCAACAAACAGGGTATGGATATGGATACGATTAAGTCTCTTGAGATAGAAGTCAACCACTACAGGGAAAAGGCGGAAAATGAGGTCAACCCTCTTAAAAAACAACTCTACGACAGCGTCAGAAAAATTGTGGAACTAAAGGCAGACAGTATAAGAATCAGTATTAATGAAAGACCTGAACACATAGAAGCCATGTCTATTTTAAGCGATGAGGTGGAAAACAATGACCTGAATAGGTTGGAACGTTTTAAGAGGTGGGCTAAGGGAAATATGGTTGGTCTGTCTGCCATAGCCATCACCATAGCTGGGATCATAACCACAATAGTTGTGGCGGCCAGAAAGGTTGTCTCGGGGGGAGCGAAAGCTGTTGGTGGTTTCGCTAAGGCACTCGCTAATCTGGGTAAGAGTTTAGGACCTCTGTTGGCACCACTGTTCAGCCTAGTAGCACAGGTTCTGACCTGGGGAGCAAAAGGAATAGCGTGGTTAGCCAACAATCTGTGGGTTTTAGCTATAGCTATGACGTGGTTCTTGTATGACTACTGGAAAAACAGAAAATAAAACCTGTTATGTAGTATATGACCAACAGAAGTCAGACAGAGCTATTACCTGGATTTAGACGGGCGAGAATGTCGGAGATCAAGGGACTCCGGACAAGACACACAATCACCATGAACCCCAACAAAGTCAACCCTGGTGAGGACCTCTACATCGACATACCAAAGCTAAAACCTGATAGTTGTCTGGTCCCGGGTAGTTTTCATCTATTGTTCGACTTTAAGAACATGAACACCAAGTCGTGGTTCCTAAACAATCTCTCCAGACTCCTTGTCGAAAGGCTGGTTGTTAAGCTAGCCGGCGAGACTGTTTACGACAACACGGGTGAGAGTGTCCTCGGTGTGTACAAGGATCTCTGGTTACCGAAGAGTGTGAGGAATCAGATGGTTGGGTATGGAATTGGTCCAGAAAACCTGAGAAAGCTGATGTCTAAGGACGACAGTGGGGCTTCCTCTGGGGACGTTGAAAAGGTAGCTGACGCTCTAATGCTTACAATCCACGGAGTGAGGATGAGGGTGAGACTAGATAAGATCCTCGGGGACCACGGACTTTATGCTCCCTTTGAGATGTACAACAACTTCCGCTACGTCATCAGTTTACCAAAAGCGAGTGACATCATGGTGGCCCAGTCAAGTGAATCTGTTGACGGGTATACACTGGAAAACCTCGAACTGGAGTATGAGACGATTGATAACACCGACATCGCCAGTGAGATAACGTCGCTGTACACAGCTGGTCGGTCGTTGTCCTACGAACACGTCACGTTGATGAAGTCAACTGAATGGTTGGCTGGATCAACCCTGATCAACGAACACATTAACCTCCCACGAAAGTCTATGAAAGGGATTGTGATGATGTTCACAAATAAGACCCGAACTGATAGTGAGAAATACGTTTATCCGAACATTGAGAGTGTTAAGCTAACAATCGAGGGTGTACCCAACGCTGTCTTCAGCCAAGGGATCCCAAAGAGTCGGTTCTATGATGAGGCTAAAAGACTATTTGGTGGAAAGGAAAACACGGATCAGTTTATGACAATCCAGAAGTTCTACAAGGACGCTTTCGCTCTGGCGATTGACTTGAGAAGTATTGAGGACCGCGACAGTGTTGGAACTGGGAAAAGAATTGTTAACACACAGTCTGGAGTCCTGATTGAGATTACTAAGAAGGTGACTGTGGCTAACGTAGTCTGTCGGATCTTTGTGCTGAGTGATGGTTTGGTAAACATGGTAAACAAAAATCTAAAATCAATCCAGTATTAAATGGACCACCCATTCAATATGCTGATCGTTGGTATGACAGCCTGTGGGAAAACCTGGTATCTCCTGAGGATGTTAGAAGACGAATACTTCAGGTTCTTCGACTACATCGTTCTGCTCTGTCCAACGTTCAGCTGGAACGAAACCTACACTACCTGGAAATACACCTCCGACCCGGACTTCATCGCTGTGGATTGTAGTCAGGACGACGTTGAAATTGTACTAGAACACATCGTTCGGATATTCAAGGGATCCAAAACATTGATAGTCCTCGACGACTGTGCCAGTGGACAACCCGTAAAAAACAGAACAAGTGAGTTGGTTAAATTAGCCTTCAGCGCCCGGCACTACAATCTGTCAACTATCGTAATCACACAACAGCTAACAGCTATTACAAAACCCTACAGGGAGAATATCAGTAAGCTGGTAACGTTCTACAACCCCAACAAAACTGATATGAAGGTCATCACTGATGACTACCTGGGTGGCTCAGACCGTGATGAGGTTATGGGGATAACTAAAAAGTTAAAAAAGAACAAATACGCTAGGCTTGAGATTATGTTAAGGCATCCGTACGCGTATAAGGTGGTTGTCCCAAAATCTGATCTATAGTAAGATGGCTGAGAGGAAAACTAAAACGGTGAAAGTTGGGGAAAAAATCAGAGCACCCGCTGCAGAACCAGCCGAGACATCTGTTGGAGAACCAGAAACGGAAATACCTACTGAAATCCCCAACCTCGTCGATGAGCTCGTCAATGATCTAAAAAAGACTGAGGAAACCAGTCCAACGCCCCCACCAACTGATGACACCAACAAGAAAAGAAGTGAGCTGATAAAACTGTCAGAGGATGGTGAAATAACTCAGTCAGTCAGCTACATCAGAAAAGCGTCGGTAAAGGTTGTGGATAAGCTGTACGCTGAATATGAAACCAAAAGAATGGAAAAAGCTAACGAATTCCTGACTGATATGCTAATCAGTAGGTTCTCTAATGTTCTCGGTGGTTTGGACGCTGTGGAAAGCTCTGAGGTGTTAGACAACGAATTACAAAAGGACAAACTGTTAAAAAGTGACGTTGGTAAGGTTGTAGCCATGATCACACCGTACATACCATGTCTAGGACTGCTATCTGGTGGTATAACTGTGGGAAAACATGTGTATCAACACAAGACAAAAGTATCTGAACAGAAACCGGGGAGCAAGTAAGGTGTGTCAAAACCACAACCCTGATCGCTTTAGGACAAATCCAACAAAAAAGCGTCCGGAAAGGGTGGGCTGTTTTTTTCACTTTTTGAAGTATAAGCAGACGAAAATGGGTTTTTAGAGGCGTGAAAATTTTTTTCCCCTTTCAAACATCCTTTCTTGATGAATTCCAGAATTTTTTTTTTTTGGTTTTGGTCCTTTTTCCTCCCTTTTTCTTATACTTAAAAAATTTTTTTAAAAAGCTTACCATTTCAGACGACCCTCTCTGATGAATCTGATCATTTGGGGGCTGTCTTTGGTAAAAAAATAAAAAGTGCGCCGGTACCCTCATATTCTATACTACTTATATCTGAGTGAACTATCATAATCGTCCATCAATACACGCCAAATCCCATAAATTTGCCCGTGTTCGGAACATCCTAAATTTCGCTACAATGCTCCATTTCCCCTCAAAATCATACCGTTTTATAGCTAGTTTCTTCCTTGTGAACATAGTCCCTGGAATTAAAGTGCCTGGAAAGGCGGCGTACTTCAAAACGCACACTTTTTGTTCCCTCTCAATTCTGATCACGTGGGAAGAAGGAGCACGTTTCAGATGTCACCTGTTTAGCCACACTCAGCAAAAGTACTGCCGGGCACAAATTGTTCAACATTTGGATGTAGAGTAATAATCCCGGAGAAAAAACACGAAAGGATAAGTCTATTAATCGTTCTATCTGCGTCAGATGTTGCAAAGGCGCCTGGGCGAAGAGAAATAGTAAATATAACGGTATTACAAAGGAACACGACGACACGTCGTTGTTGATATAAAAGATATTCGCAGATAAATAGACGAAGGAAGCGTGCCGTACACATTTGTAATAGACATTTCCAACCAAGTGACATTGAAATTAGTACATAAGTATATACACGCTACATTATATAATTTGGTTATATGAATTTCATGATTTCCACAGAAAGTTATACTTTATCCGATAATAGAATGACTTGACAGCTGGTTAATAATGGTAGGCCTTGGTCGCATTTGTTTGGTCTCCTCTTTGTGTAATATTTCTCGATTATTTCTTACTTTAAATCGTTAAAAAAAACAGATTGTGACTCAGACTTAGCCTGCCCTGAATGCAACAAGCAGTTGCGCATCACTTTTGCCAAAACGGCTACTAGAGCGGGAAATAAGTCTGATATGTCATGCACCGCAAAGCTTTGGTCAATGGGCATAGCCTTGGTAAACTCGAAAATACCGCTATCCTGGAGCATCACAAAATTTGCCATAAAAAACCCCATGCATGAGTCAAGTTAAACACAGAGTGAAAATTCTGAATGATGCACGTGCATGGGCACTGTAGAGAAGTCTGTGATCACTGCACAGGATAGTTTATTATGTATTAGTATAATCTTTAAATAGCACTTAATTAATGAAAAAGTTAAGACCACTCATTTATGTACAGAAAATAATGATAACAAGTTTAAAAACACAAAATAGTTACTAATTACCAAAAGACTATATGCTTTGACAAAATGAATAATTTAAATCTCAGCAGGTCACAGTCGACAACAGAAGTTTAATTAGAATTTTTCAACAACTTGGCTGAGCGCAAAATAAATCGCCATAGAATTGCTAATCGCTCGATCCCCCTTTTTGGTGCCTGTATATATTTCTGATTTCGATAAGCCAGAAAGCGGTTAGTTATTGCGAATAAACACCCGACTGCAGAAAGTTTTGTTTAGCCCCTTCGACAAATATGTTTGACAACACCGCACATCATCATCATTGGTTTTCTGTCGTTATGACAGGTCTTTCATTACAGCAGTCCGACATAATCTACCTCCACTCGTATCTGTTCTGAGCTTTGTCCTTAGTCACCTGATATGTGTCTTTATCCATAATAGCATCCAACATCTTTATTCTTTGACCTCCACGTAGTCTTTTTCCATCAACTTTTCCCTCAGTCATGTCACGCAGCATGTTATCATGTCTCAGTATGTGCCCCAACCATTTCTGTTGCCTGTACTTGATGGTTTTCAGAAAGCTTCGTGTTTCTCCCGCTATATCCAATACTTCCTCATTTGTCAATTTATCTGTCCATTTGATTTTAAACATACGCCGCCATATCCACATCTCAAAGGCTTCCAATCTTCGTGATTCATCTTTTCACTGCCATATAAAGTCACGCTCCATACCAATGTTTTCACTTGTCTTCCTCAAAGATAGATTAATGTTCTTGCTGAGTAATTCACGTCTTCTGAGAAATGCCTGTTTACCCATGCCAATTCTTGCTCTGACATCTTTTGAACTTCGACTCTCACTATCCAATATGCTGCCAAGATATCTGTACTGTTTGACCTCCTCCAATTTCTTTCCTTTTACATATATGTTCAACTCGTCTTGACTATTTCTTGATATTTTCATTACTATAGTTTTCTTCTGATTTATTCTCATGCCATAATCTTCTACGGCATCATTCAAGCTGTTTAACATTTGCTGTAATTCACACTCTGAGTTTGCAAGTAAAGCTGTATCATCTGCAAATCTGACCGATTTCACTGTTCTACCACCGATCACTATTCCACCTGTTTGATCTTGTAACGCCTCCTGTATCAACATCTCTCCATACATGTTAAAGAGCACAGGTGACAACAAACACCCCTGTCTCACTCCTCTACCAATTGTACATTTATCCGTGGTCTCATCGCCAACTCTTACAATTGCACTCTGGTTCATATATAAAGCTGTAATCATCCTTCGGTCTCTCCAATCTACACCAATTCTTTTGAGAACGTCAAGGAGGTAGATCCATTTTACTCGATCGAAGGCCTTCTTATAGTCTATGAAGCAAACATACACATCGTTGCCATGTTCAAGACACCGCACATGTAAGGATGCCAGCTTGTGGTTGTCTTCTCCCGTTTCACAGCCCTTTGCTAAGTTAACAGTAACTGTGGTTCCTTCGAACATGTAAGGTCAAACCACCTTTCGATTTCCTGTTTTGATGCACATAACACACAAAAAACACTTGGCGGTTCTTGAATTTAAACCATTTCAGCCTTCGGTGTACCTAATGTCCTGAGAGCAGCACTTATCGTGTTGTAAACATGGATAAAACACTTACAGCGCTGACAATAGTCTCCATTTGAGCTTAAATCTCCGCCGCATCCATCTACAGTATATCTAAATTTATCGCTAAGGTATCATCTCCAAAATCAAACTCATCATCATCAATATTTCACTTGGAAAGCGCTCGCGCCTTGTTCTGTCGCGATATTGCTAGCCTTGACCGTGCCCCTTCACGTCACGTGATACGCTTACCCCAATATGGGCAAAGCTTGACGTGTTTTTCCTTTGAAGTACGCCGCGTTTCCAGACACTTTAATTCCAGGGACTATATTGTGAAACAACAGCAAATAACAAAACGGTCAACAGTATTTTAAACAAATTATGCTCATTTGAATTGGGGCTATTAACTGAGTTTGTGATAGTAATGCGGTCAGCGGCTTGCCATAAAAAGCGCCAAACTTGAAGCTTTTCGCGAAGAATTATAGGCTCACAGGCATGTCTGCAATTAAAAACTGCACTATTCAAGTTCGGAATGAATTGGAAAAGTTATCTTCTCATTTTTCCCTTGGATATGTTCTTACGCGGAGGAATAGGGCGCCTTTACTGACGTTCAATGTATCGTACAAAACTTTACTGGCATGCAGGGAGATAAAGAAACGACTGCCACATATAAACTCTCTCGTTTAAGTTTAATCTCTTTTTTTTAAAACTAAATCTGATGCATCTAGATCGTGGCCGCACCTTTTTTCATCCGCCGTGTTAGATTTTTAGATTGCGTATGCGTGTTGTCAAATAATGGTCTACGCTGACAACTGCTAATGTCACTTTTTTTCTGGTAATGAGTTGAAGCTCTGCAGACAAAGTTTGTTTTGACCAGTATTTTTGGACAACTATTCATTTCACAAGTTCTGTTTGTTCATGTGCAGGTTATAAATTGAAAACTAACTCGCAAAAGTAAAAAGTGGGGGTTTCGTGGCATCGTGGGAAAATAAATACAGTTAGCCTCAGTGATTGAAGGGCCCGCTGAACTTTTTTGAAAACTATCCGATCCAGGTTCACTTTGGGAAAGCGTTCACCCGCTTACATCGGTCTCAGATGGATCTGAGTTCGCATTCGAGTGATCACATTCAGATCCCTATGTGAACGGCTTATTAATAAGCAAGCCAGCCCGGGCCTCACAAATGTCATGTAAACACAAATGAAAATCAGTCCGAGCTGGCTCGCTTCATATAAACTTTTACCAATGTATTAGTTTACAATACAAATAATTGCACCTTACGTCTTGTAATGTCTTCTTCTTTGAAGTGAATTTCGCAAATGTGAATGGTGTATTGACCAATCTGGCATTGAAGATCCACATCTGGAACTCGTGCTTTGGTGATAACTTTGATTTATGCAGCTCTTGCGCAAACTTTTCTCTCCTTTGTGAAGTCGCTGTCGCTGCTTTTCACCGTTGGGATTTTAAAAAAATATGATATTTAGATTTTTCCTGCTATTGCTGCAAACATAAAAACTGCAATTTTCACCCGGCATGGAAAACTGGCTATGCTATAACCCTGGACAACATATATATAAGCATCACAGGTGTATCACTCTTTCTCCCTACCGAGCATTCCTCTGGATCTTCATGGTCCTACCAAGAAGAGAGTGATTAGTTGACTACATAATAATGTCCACAGTTATTCAGTATTTAAGTCATGTCTTGTGCATGACAAAATACAGGAATTTGTACTCTAAAAAATATATAAAATGATTCTGGGGCCCCTTGAGGATTAAACAGTTATTTCAAATCTGACAAAAGAAATTTGAGCGCTTTACCTTAATGTTATAAACAACTTCAGCAACTTTTTTTGAAGCTTTTCCTTGCTTTCCAGGGAAAATCAAAGCAATATTTTTCTGCATGTGAAGAATCTTAGCGTCTATAAAGGAGAAAGAAAATGAAACAAACTTGAGTGTTTCACCACATACAGTATCTTACAAAACAGATAATTATACCCTTGCTTAGCACTGCAGTAAAAATTAATATTAAAATATCTCCAAAACCGGAAGAATAAATACCATGTATATATTCATAAAAAAAGTAACTTACTCAGACTAGGCCTCATAAGATGCTGTATATTCTTCTTCGATATTCCATAGTACAGTATGTACTCCATTTTTAAACCAAGCCGTTCCACACACTCTTCTAAAAAAGCAGTTCAGTTGTTGCTCTCTGGCTGCTTTCAACACCTGCGAACCTCTTCGACAATGTGTGACCCCAAAAAACAGAACAGAAACAAATAATTAAAGGTTCATTCCCAATTGCATTCCTATTTATAAAGCTCAAGTCAGATAAAATATCAAGGGATTTAAGTGAATAGCTTTCTGTTTTAACCTCAAGTCAGATAAAATCTCAAGGGATTTAAGTGAATATCTTTCTGTTTTAACTCACAAACATGCCAAAATCAGTAATAGACCCTTTGCATGCATAAATTAAAGTGGCCTTTTTTGTCTGGCCTCGGCCACCTTACGCCCTTTCCACCTCACACACTTAAGTAGCAGCCCCATAGTTTTCTATGAGTAACAGTCATCATTGAATGTCTGCTTAAGAGAAACTGGGACTTGATATCTACTTGTTATTTGTTAAAATTAATATTTAACCATAATACTTTATTTATATTAAAAATGGTGTTAGCACAAGAACATTATCAAACACTGACTGCACAAGGATCTTTCAATGAAACAGACTGAGCATGGCAACAAAACTATATCTTATTGTCTGTTCAGTCTTTCACTGGAAGAGCCTCTGCATGAGTGAGGAAAAAAACAACCTACAACAAAAAGAAAACCAAACAAAAGTACACATGTATTCAATACCTCCACATGATCCTTGAAGCATGGATATGTTTTAAAAAATTCTTGACACCGGTGTTGGGCTGTAGTAGAGCGAAGCCATTCAAGCTAATTTCGTCTGCTCCAAAATTCCTTATTCAAATAACTATTAATCACTTGCACATTTTGTTTGGTTTTTTGGCTCTCCTCTTTTAAGGATTGTAATGACGTGCCATTACCTCGCTAGGATATTCATCATCACTAGGATATTCATCATCATCGTCACTATCTAATAGTGTAAAAACAAAATTGAAAAATAATTATTATGTATACTGTACCAGATGCATAGAATCTTATACTACTAGCTACTTCCTAACTATTTCATATCTATATGACTACATGAGCTAGGTTTGCCATCTTTTACATGAGTTGGGTTAACAATTTGTCCTTGGCTGCCAAAGAAGGTTTAAAATAATCAACTTTAGCCTTTAGGACAGTTTTGTATCTAAACTAAACACATGCACTCTTCTTAGTTTCAAATGATCCTAATCAACCCCCAGCCCAACTCATGTAAACAGCCCCTTTGTCACAATACTCTTTAAATCAAACCTACCAATAAGAACACCTTCTTTGGTGGAGGCAACTGGCAACAGAGTCATTACATTACATTGGCTGGTATCTCTTCAGCACTGATCCTCTGACTATTTTACTACTTAACATGCATCTAAATTAGACGTTTGCGATATTCCTCGCATCATAAATCACATGTTTAAACGGGCCTTTAGACAACACTGAATCTGAGGAGACTTGCATGGTCTTAGCCGGTCCATGTACTTGTCAAGAATTTTAGCACATTTTTTTGCAAAGTGATATGCAGTTTTCTTTGTTTTGACCAAAATGATGTGCAAATTGCACACTGTTGATTCAAACCCTGATTGCTGTGCTGTTAGGAAATTAGACTTTTATCAAACGTTTAGTTTTTTGAGTTTCTTTGCTTTATTTTATTATTTTTCATACATAAAATGTTGTTATAAAAAAATTGTTGCTCATTTACACGAGCAAGTTTATTTGGCAAGAAATTCGCAAAATAAAACTTGCTCGTACTAAATTTAATCGGGCTTGAATTTGTTAGCCTAACAAGAAATCAAAATGACATTTGCAATCCGTTTCAATCCTCGCTCAATCTCGACCATCCGAACTTCTGTGCAGGTTTATTGTATTACTTTTGTGTTTATCTTGTGTTTAAAACCATTCTTTTTGTTTTTTTGCAGTTTTAGGACAATTTTGGTTAATGTAAAAAATGCTAAATATAGCGTGGCACTGCCCCTTTATTAAGCATTCAAAATACAATCCTCTTTATGTAATAGTTGAAAAATAAAACTACTCTATCATAAAATTATTGTTACTAAACAGTAGTAATTAACTAACTTCACAAGGAAGACAAAGAGCAAAGTACAGCTGCAAAGTGCAAACCAAAGAGTGGCCATGACTTTAATAGACTTACCAAAGATGATGAGATTATTTTCCAAATTTTGGACCTGAGGATAGTAGTATAGGACATGGGGGTACCGGCGCACTTTTTTTTTCTTACTAAAGACAGCCCCCAAATGCTCAGATTCAGCAAGGAGGGTTGTTTGAAACGGTAAGCTTTTTTAAAAAATTTTTTAAGTATAAGCAGAAGGGACGAAAAAGGACCCAAACCAAAAAAAATAATTCTGGAATTCATCAAGAAAGGATGTTTGAAAGGGGAAAAAAATTTTCGTGCCTCTAAAAACCCATTTCCGTCTGCTTATACTTTAAAAAGTGAAAAAACGACCCACCCCTTCCAGACGCTTTTATTAGGTTTGTGATAAAACACCTCAAAGCGATCAGGGTTGTGGTTTGACACACATCTCACTTACTCCCCGATTTTTGTTCAGATACTTTTGTCTTGTGCTGGTACACATGTTTTCCCACAGTTATACCACCAGATAGCAGTCCGAGACATGGTATATACGGTGTGATCATGGCTACAACTTTACCAACGTCACTTTTTAACAGTTTGTCTTTTTGTAATTCGTTGTCTAGCTCCTCAGAGCTTTCTACAGCGTCCAGACCACCGAGAACATTAGAGAATCTGCTGATTAGCATATCAGTCAGGAATTCATTAGCTCTTTCCATTCTTTTGGTCTCATATTCAGCGTATAGCTTATCCACAACCTTTACAGACGCCTTTTTGATGTAGCCAGCTGACTGAGTTATCTCACCATCCTCTGACAGTTTTATTAGCTCACCTCTCTTCTTGTTGGTGTCATCGGTTGGTGGAGGTGTTGGGCTGGTTTCTTCAGTCTTTTTCAGATCATTGACGAGCTCATCGACAAGGTTGGGGATTTCAGTAGGTATTTCCGTTTCTGGCTCCCCAACAGATGTTTCAGCTGGTTCCGTAGCGGGTGCCCTGATTTTTTCCCCAACTTTTACCGTTTTAGTTTTCTTTTCGGCCATCTTACTACAAACCAGATTTTGGGATAACCACCTTATACGTGTACGGATGCCTTAGCATAATCTCAAGCCTAGCGTATTTGTTTTCTTTTAGCTTTTCAGTTATCCCCATAACCTCATCACGGTCTAAGCCACCCAGGTAGTCATCAGTAATAACCTTCATATCGGTTTTGTTGGGGTTGTAGAACGTTACCAGCTTACTGATATTCTCCCTATAGGGTTTTGTGATAGCTGTTAGCTGTTGTGTGATTACGATAGTTGACAGGTTGTAGTGTCGAGCACTGAAGGCTAATTTAACCAACTCACTTGTTCTGTTCTTTACGGGTTGTCCACTGGCACAGTCGTCGAGGACTATCAATGTTTTGGATCCCTTGAATATCCGAACAACATATTCTAGTATAATTTCGACGTCGTCCTGACTACAATCCACAGCGATGAAGTCCGGGTCGGAGGTGTATTTCCAGGTGGTGTAGGTTTTGTTCCAGCTGAACGTTGGGCAGAGCAGAACGATGTAGTCGAAGAACCTGAAGTATTCATCTTCCAGCATCCTCAGGAGATACCAGGTCTTCCCACAAGCCGTCATACCAACGATCAGCATATTGAATGGGTGGTCCATTTAATACTGGATTGATTTCAGGTTTCTGTTTACTATGTTTACCAAACCATCACTCAGCACAAAGATTCGACAGACTACGTTAGCCACAGTCACCTTCTTAGTGATCTCAATTAGGACCCCAGACTGTGTGTTAACAATTCTTTTCCCAGTCCCGACACTGTCGCGGTCCTCAATACTTCTCAGATCAATCGCCAGAGCGAAACCATTCTTATAGAACTTCTGGATTGTCATAAACTGATCCGTGTTTTCCTTCCCACCAAACAGTCTCTTAGCTTCATCATAGAACCGACTCTTTGGGATCCCCTGACTGAAGACGGCGTTGGGTACACCCTCAATTGTTAGCTTGACACTCTCAATGTTTGGATAGACGTATTCCTCACTATCAGTCCGGGTCTTATTTGTGAACATCATCACAATACCTTTCATGGACTTCCGTGGAAGGTTAATGTGTTCGTTGATCAGGGTTGATCCAGCCAACCATTCGGTTGACTTCATCAGCGTCACATGTTCGTAGGACAGCGATCGACCAGCTGCGTACAGCGACGTTATTTCACTGGCGATGTCGGTGTTATCAATCGTTTCATACTCCAGCTCGAGGTTTTCCAGTGTGTACCCATCAACGGTCTCACTTGACTGAGCCACCATGATGTCACTCGCCTTTGGTAGGCTAATGACATAGCGGAAGTTGTTGTACATCTCAAAGGGAGCGTATAGTCCGTGGTCCCCGAGGATCTTATCCAATCTCACCTTCATCCTCACTCCATGGATTGTGAGCATCAAAGCGTCAGCTACCTTCTCAGCGTCCCCAGAGGAAGCCCCACTGTCGTCCTTAGACATCAGCTTTCTCAGATTCTCTGGACCAATTCCATACCCAACCATCTGATCCCTCACACTCTTTGGTAACCAGAGATCCCTGTACACACCAAGGACACTTTCACCTGTATTGTCGTAAACAGTCTCACCGGCTAGCTTAACAACCAACCTTTCAACCAGAAGTCTGGAGAGATTGTTTAGGAACCACGACTTGGTGTTCATGTTCTTAAAGTCGAACAGTAAGTGAAAGCTACCCGGGACCAAACAGCTATCAGGTTTTAGCTTTGGTATGTCGATGTAGAGGTCCTCACCAGGGTTGACTTTGTTGGGGTTCATGGTGACCGTATGTCTTGTCCTACTTCCCTTAATCTCTGACATTCTCGCCCGTCTGAATCCAGGTAACAGCTCTGTCTGACTTCTGTTGGTCATATACTACATAACAGGTTTTATTTTCTGTTTTTCCAGTAGTCATACAACAACCACGCCATAGCTACGGCTAGAACCCACAGATTGTTGGCTAACCACGCTATTCCTTTTGCTCCCCAGGTCAGAACCTGTGCTATCACACTGAACAGTGGTGCTAACAGAGGTCCCAAACTCTTACCCAGGTTAGCGAGTGCCTTAGCGAGACCACCAACGGCTTTCGCTCCTCCCGAGACAGCCCCCCTAGCGGCGACAACTATTGTGGTTATGATCCCAGCTATGGTGATGGCTATAGCAGATAGACCAACCATATTCTTCCTAGCCCACCTCTTAAAACGTTCCAACCTATTCAGGTCGTTGTTTTCCACCTCATTTCCTAAGATAGACAAAACGTCAATGTGCTGGGGGGCGTCACCGATCCTAATTCTTATTGTGTTTGCCTTCATTTCTGCCACTTCGCTGAACTTTTCGAACAATTGTTTTCTACGGGAATCTCTCTCACTTGCCGCTTGTTCTCTGTAGTATTTGGCTTCCATTTCAAGAACCCTAATCTTTTCTACACTTGTACCCTGTGGTTCGAGCATTCCTATGAATTCTCTTGCTTCCTGCACGGTTAGGATTTCTCTAGCCTGTTCCCGTAAGTCCTCCTCTCTTTCCTCGAGTATTCTCTCACTCTCTGAGCTGACCTGTGAGGCTATATCATTCACGACTTCCTGGGAGGTTGTGGGGTCGTTGTTATCCTTCTCAATAGCCCTGAGACTTTTTTAGAGTGTTCCTCTTCAACCTCCCTTAACAGCTTTTTGAAACGCTCGACGGCTTCTCTATTACTTCTCCCCTCATTATACACAAACTTACCCTTTTCACCCTCCTTACGTTTCATAATTCTCTCATTATTAAATCTCAATCCGAGAGGACCACCTTTCTTACTATAAACAGGTTTAACACCCAACAACAATTCACTAGATTTCTTACCATCCCCCTTGTTTACCCTTATTCCAAGCGTATCCATGATGAATTTTTTCTTAACCTCTGTAACATCTCTCTCATGTTTCCTGGAACCACTGTCGAGACTAAAGCTACTGTTGGGACGACTAGTCTCCTCTTTTGTTACGTGGGTTATACCATCCCTAGCAGACGTTTGACCCTGATCTCTATCGGCGAGTACCGTTTCGTAAATATCTTCCCCCTCCTCTTCCCTCTCCTTCTCCCTCTCCTTTTCTTTATCGAAATCATCCATTTCATAATCATCCCCTCCTTCAGCCATTATATACTAACCTATGTACAACTCAAGCAGAACAGCTCCGATCCCAACCGGCCGACCTACTGAATGATCATTATTCCCACGAACCCTAAAGGTCATCTTACCATAGACACCCTTTCGGATTTCAGCTTTCGACTCAATGTCTGTGTAGTGCTGTACGCTCCCTTTCAAACTCTGTTCAGAGGTTATCGGAAGAGTACCAATCAGATCACTCCTCCTCCCATTGTCCAGACTCTTCTCACTCTCAACAGCGTCACACGAGATCCCAACATACCTCAACCCTCTGTTGATGTCCACCTGATTCGGACTATTCGTCCACCCACCACCACCAACACCTATCACATCGTTCTCACCAAACCCCAAAAGAAGACCCATCTTTCCAAGCTTCAGCTTCTCAGACGTTTTCACCTTAGAAGTCCCGTTGTAAACATTCTTCCCAAACTCAACCGTCCCCAACAGACCCCCGGCTAGGGTTTTAACAAACGTCTCTATCGCGTCAAAGTTGAAATAACCTTCAGGAGCGGATGTCTCAACACCATCAAACGACACCTTATCATTCAGACCTGACACCACATTGTTATAGTTCCAGTATACCGTCGCTTTCTTCAGCATCACCTGTGGTCTTGGACCTGTCACCATGATAGGTTGTTCGAAATAGACAGTCTTCTCACCGTTTTCAATGAATAATGTTAACCTCATTACCCGGGTATACATTAACCCAGGTTTTGTACGTTACTCTCGGGTATCCATGAGTTGTGCCTATCACCATAACCCAACCACTTGACCAACACCATATTCCTCCCAGCGACTCTTTTCCTCTTCAGAACCTTCTCAACCCTATAAACGTCATCCTTCTTATCCACCGGCGACAACTCCTCCTCATAGAACTTCCCAATAATCGGCTCGCCCTCAGCGTCCTCTATCTCGTAAACGTTTGGATCACCACGGATAACCTTCACTATCCTAAAGATTTCCTCAGTGAAGTTAGCCTCATAACCCTTTGTGAATATGCTCTTATACTTTGACACCCTTACGGTATCTCCAACCCGGAACTTGGGTAAGGGGTGATCACCAAAATGGTGACCAAACAACGTATTCCAGACCTGATTCTCGTTTGACTTACCGACGTCCTTGGGCTTCAGAAGGGTAATACTGTGTTTTGTGTTGTTATAACCCTCAACGAGATCATCCAAAACATCAATCCACCTATAAGTCCCCTTGGTGTAAAAGTACTTCCACATAGCAGTCTTAAGTGTTCTGTTGAATCGTTCGACGATCGCTGCTTTCTTGTCTGAAAACGTACTGAAGTACTCAACACCACGTTCCTTCAGCAGACTTTTCACACCAACGTTATAAAACTCCTTTCCGTCGTCGAACTGAGCCAGGTCAGGGTAACCACCAAAGCGACCTCTAAACTGTTCCAACAGCTTATCCACAGCCTCGGTCATGTTTTTCATGTCCTTCCTGTAAACGGGAACGGCGAAAGCATACCTACTCAGAATCTCAACAGCCGTCAAAATCCAGTAATACCCCCTGTTCTGGTTCTTATACTTCCCCATATCAACCAAGTCCATCTGTATCTGTTCACCGAGGTGGCTGACAAACGTCTGTCTGAACTTGTGCTTTCTCACAACCGGCTTATACCTCGTGTACGTGTCCTGTGTCTTAAGCCAGTCCCTTACTGCCTTCCTACTCACATCAAGACCTTCTCCCACTGCCTTCTGGTACATCCGCTCAGCCGACTGATATCCTGTTTTTGGATTATACCATATATCTCTCAGTTCCTGTTCCAACCCAACCCCAGCGTCCATATAACCTAACCTATGATATATGAGTAAGACTCTGAGGGAGTTCTTCACCAAATACCCATACGCCGATAGAACTAAGTTTATAACCGATTCAATCTTCGGTCAGTCAGAACCTGGTGTGTTCTTCGGACCTGTCGGTGACTCATACATCTACACTGGTGACGTGGAGTTTAAGAACAATAGGGACTACACCAAGTACTTAACAATAAATAAACCACCACCCAGATTTCCGAAGATATGGCTCGGTGGTGGTACGGTACAGAAGATTCAGGGTAAGCGGCACTGGGAGAGTGACATTGAGGGGAAATATGACTTTTCAAAGTTCACGTATCTGTCAGACAACGCCATAGACTACGACCTTAACAATTTCAGAGTCTACGTTAACGGCCAAGACTTTTTTATGGCAGGATTACCAGTCCTGAATCCAGGGAACCGGACGGACATCGCGAAACGGTGGGATAACAATGAACCTTATTATCAGCTCATCTTCGCTGTTTATCTCAGTTCGTACTGCTGTGGAGTTGGGGTAGAACATCTGAAATTCTCAGACGACGTCTATCCAGTAGTCTCCTCTATCATGCGTTTCCACCTCTATTTCACGACGCAACGTATACTAAGACGTCTGATAACGGAAAAGAAGAGTGACCTAATGAGAGAGTTCGGCGTTGGACACGATGTGATTGACAACATGGCGAACATACCCAGAGAAAAAAAGTTCCTGATTAATCCTCACTCTGGTTACAAACACAACCGTTCGTTCCGTGAGTGGATGTGGCGTCTCAATAGTGACTATAAGACACACTACAGAAGGTTCATCCCTTTACGGACAAATGGTTTTACCAGGATAGGTTTACAGTATCTGAATGAGTCCATTGAGGCTTATGTTTACGCTGTTCTCGGTTCACAGGCTGATACAAGGGTTAGCATTGTTAGCAAAGGTGGTGGCAGTTTTGAGACACAGCAGGGATTCAGAACCCTAGTACATGATGCCGTCATTAACTATTCTATCAAAACTTGGATCACAAATATGAACGATGCAATATCAAACACTAAAGTCACCCAGAACCTGGCCATAAACCCTTATACGTGGTTAGTCCCAGGGTCACTGGTAATACTAAGTGAGAGAATTCCGGGATACAACAACGTTCTCAGACATGCGTCGGAGGGCATGAGATTTGGTATTAACTCTAAGGTCAACTACCAAGGTGTTCACAGACAACCAAAGAAGCTACACCAAGAAGACGGTCCACACCTGGAAACACTAGACAACAAACCAACCGTCCACACACCCGACAAACCAACCGTACACAAACCTGACAAACCAACCGTCCATACACCTGACAAACCAACCGTCCATACACCTGACAGACAACCAAAGCCAGACAATGAGTTTGGAATCCTATTGGTCATAACAGCTGTGTTTGGGTATTTGTTCAGTAAACACATCCTATAGTATATGAGTCTGTTTTATGGTTACAGCAAACCGGAAAAAGGAGCCCCCAGTCAGGTCACTAAGCAACTCAGCAGTGATCTGAAGCAGCTCAACGATAAGCTAAAAGCTTACACAAAAACCCACAACCACAGAGTCATTTTCAACCTGAACGTAACCAGAGCCAGTAAGAGCGCGATCTCCAAACTCCCCCCCTTTGTTGATTACATCGATACAACGATAAGGACGGTCTTCCACGTTAGCATACCCAGATTAATGTTCGTCGACGTTTCAGTTTTCGCTGTGGTAAAGAGGAATAGTGTAAGACCTAAGTCAAATGACTGGGAAATGATTGTTACCAATAATGGTAGTAGCGGTCCCGGTAAGAGCTTTGGGTTTAAAGCTGGAGTAAGTGACAAACTGCTTGTGGAAGGGTCGTCACCGTCTAAGTTTTACGAGTGTACGATCCCAGCGAAGTTCATTGGGAAGAAGATCCTGATATCTGCCCACTGGCTATCCGGGCTTAGAGTGTCACACGTCAGGATAAATGGTGAAATGCTGAAGGACTCATTTTTCATCAGTAACATCGGACAAATAGGAACACCTTATCTGAATGTGTTTGGGCTAAACCGTCTTAGGAAGTATTATTCAGACATCAACTTCTACGGTATGAAAATCGTGGAGGGCCGTCTGGGGGTATCTGACATTGAGAAGATCTGTAATGAGGTTATGGTTGAATATGACCTGTAATTAGAATGAAGAGAAAAAGAAAAAGCGTCGTCAGCTTCAACCACATTAGTAAAAACCTCCAATCGGCTGAAGTGGACTCTCTAACCCGACTCTATTCGTATTACCACAGGCTAGCGACCTGTTACAAGTGGAAACACACCCGACTGAAGAGACTGAAAATGATCCTTGAGACGGTCTCTATTGGGTTGACTGTGGTTGGGGGAATAGCTGGTGGTGTCACAGCTAACCCACTGATCCTCGGAACCATAGCCGGTCCTGGCGTCCTGATCCATGGGTACATAACCAAGTCGGGGATGCCTTGTAGGCTGGAAAACTGTGAGTTTGCTCACGTCAACTACCAAAAGGTTCTGACACAGATCAGAAGCTTTCTACGTGGGGTTTCCTACGACGAGACTGTCTTCCTATCCGACGTCCGTGTACTCGATGATATTGTGACTGAGGTCTGCCCACACACCGACAGTATGATTACACGGTACCATAGGACTTACGACTCAGCTGAGCATGCCGGGCCTGGCGGACCTGACTGACGATCTCTGGTATGTAGACGTCCCGGTCACCCACACGGGCCATCCAACCGTGAAATCCACTAGGAACCCCACTGAGGGTACCGACCACCTCCGACTCATCCGGACCGAAGTCTTCCCAATCGAGGGTAATCACCTTAGTCCCCCCAAGGGCTATGTCCTCAGTCATCTCCCCCATATACCTCCCCACACATCTGAGGTAATCCTTAGTCACACCGGATTCACATTTCCGGCCTCTCCTGAGCATCCGGTCGTAGCAGGTGTCAACCGAGGCTTTTAGGAATAGTAGGGCATCAGGGGTTGGGAGTAGGTTGTTTAGTGAGTGGAAGACCTGGGAATACTCAGAGAACTGTTTGTCGGTTATCCACCCATTACGCCAGCAGTTTTTAGTGAAAACCAGACAGCTGTGATGTGTTCGCTCCACAATCACATTCTTCCCTCCGTTGATTAACTCCAGAGCCTCTAGGTAGACGTCAATTCTCTCACCGAGAAACCAGGTCTCCATTTCATACGCCCACCTCCCGGGGTCGGCGTAAAACCTTTCGAGGTATGGGTTGTCGTCAACTGGCTCCTCAGCAAGGTAATAACCATTTCTTACAGCGAATGGTATAGCGAACGTTGTCTTTCCCACGCCGATGTTTCCGTCGAGGGCGGTCAGCCCAGCACCGAGCTTTGTCCCAGCCATTATACCCCAGGTATACGGTACAGCCCTAAACCTCCTGTATTTTATATGAAGATTCCAAAGAGACTTAGACGACCCATACTGATTGTCTTCCACGCCCTGAGAAGAGCTATCGGGGTGATGGGACATTGTGTTAGGAGGAACCGTAGGGGAGAGTACTACGTGACTGAGTCTGTTGTTGTCTGGCCGACGGTCTTAGAGACCCCTACAGACTTCCTACAAACAACCTCAGAGATCCCAGCCGATGGTCTCATAGATTCCTCAGAAACAACCTCAGAGATTCCAGCCGACGGTCTCACAGATTCCCCAGAGACTCCAGCCGATGACCTCACAGATGAAACATAGATTAGTGTATAGATGGCTGACGAGTCTGAGAAAACCCCAGAAGTCCCTAAGGTGACATCAGCGGTCAAGACGGAGAGAGTCAAGGATCCGAAACGGGTGGAGGCTGGTAAACGACTGGCTCAGATATCAAAGGCAGCCAAGGAGAGAAAAGCCAGAGAGCGGTTGACGGCTGAGATTGGTCCTGGGGTTGGTGGTCGGTCAGCCTACTATGGCTACATAATCGGAACCGTTGGGTTGGTTATCGGTGGGGCCTCACTTTATTACACTATGAGGCAGGAGAGAAGGGAGGTTCAGAGGCTGAGAACTGTTGACGAGGAGAAGGTAATGGAAGGAACTGCCGAACCACAGAAGCCCGTCCGGACTTCCCCGGTCTTAGACACCTTCGACGAATGAAATATGTGTTAGTATAATGTCAACCACCGACCGAAAAGAACTGATGAACGAACTCTACGACGCCCTCCTGATTACAAGCGGAGCTGTGGCGGTCTCCATGGCTTCAAAGAAGGTCCTGAGGGAACCTTTGGGTACCCCTGAGTCTGGACGGGGTACCGCCAAGCTGGCTCTAGCCGTTGGAATTAGTACAGTTGGGATTAAATATGCCCAGTCGAAGGGGTACCTACCGGTCGACCCCTTTTCAAAGCCCAAGTAGCCTAAGGGGGTTCCATGCGCAGTGGTTATTATGGAGGTCGGGACACGTTGGCTACCCCCTATGTCTAGGGGAGAAAGAGATGTGTGGGATGCTTTACGTGTTAACAGAATTGAGGCGGTTAGGGAGAAAACCTTTGATGGGTTAGTGGGGTTGGGTGGCGGCCTTCTGAGGTATGACTTCGCGGTACCTCTTAGCGATGGTTTTTTCTTACTGATTGAGTATGATGGTGAACAACATTTCGGCCCTTCCACCTGGTCCGGTAAGTTTACCCAGGAAGAGGCAGAAAGACGCTTTAAGGTACAGAAGGAACACGATCGGATGAAAGATAAATATGCTGAGGACAACGGTTATCAGATAATCAGAATTCCGTATTGGGAAAGGCGTAACATCCATTCTATTATCGGATCTTTGTGACGGAGCGTATTATCTCTAGTTATATATATGGCTAGTGTGGTTGCTGGTGGACTGTTTAACGCCTTGGCCTTCGCGGGCGCTGGATTCATGTTTTCAAAGTTAAATCACAGCGGATATGAGGCTGAGATTAAGAGACACAACCACGCCCTTGAGCAGCTGGCTAGGGCGAAGGAGAAATGGTATGAAGGCGAGGTGGATAAGAAGGATAGGATACAGAGGATGAGGCAGGAGCTGTCTGACGCCAACGCTGACATCAACACAACGAACCATGCTCTGGATCTGCTGAAGGATAGGTTGGAGCAGGTTGAGGTCGCTGGGTCGTCCCAGCCAAAGCCTGAGTTGTCTGACTATTACAAACCATCGAGTGAGATGAAAGAGTATCAGACCCTGTTTATTGGGTCTGTTGGTCTGGTTGGTGGGTATTTGGTGTCTAGGTTTGTTTTGTAGGGGTTAAGGGGATTTGTTAGGGTTTGGTTATAATGTCTGTTTCCTGGTCGGATGTCTCGGAGGGGCTGAAGGATTTACCGTCTTCGAGCGTTGAATGGGTCTGTAAGCAGATGGGGATTGAAGCCCCGGCTTGGGATCCACCCAGATGTGGTACGAAGTTGTGGTGTGAGGATTGTTCCAGGTTCCGTGTGAAGGTGAGAACTGAGATGTACTCCTGTCCAGGATGTGGTGATACGGAGTATGGATATGTTGTTGGGAGATATCGAGCGGCCGGTCGTAGGAGTGAGCATTCGAGAAATCATTGGATGAGGAAGAGACTTGCTAGAGTTGTCAGGGACACAGCCGTTGACGTTGTCTTAGCCGACTTTTCCGAGGTTCTTCGGGTGATGAGAAGTAAGGGTCTGATAAGAGGCCGTAACCTATCCAGATACAATTATTACATCATCAGACTGTGCTCAAGAAGAGGGATTGGGTTATTGGGAGGTCTGAAGGATCTTAGGGAGGGGAAAACGAAGGATCTGTTTGACGGCAATCTGTTTGGGATTGTGTATAAGGAGCTTGGTTGGGACCGTACCCCGGACAGGTTCTACACCAGGTGGTTGGGACGACACCTAACGGAATGTGACCACCCCTGTTATAACGATGAGCGACCCAGATGTCATGATTCACCAGGACGACTTAGACCCTGACATGTTTGACTATTCCGATGATATAGACCCCCGTCTCTACGAAAGACTAATCGGTTACGACATAAATCAGTTAGACAGAGCCTTGAGGGGTAAGACCAAGTCGTTCAGTTGTGCTGTGGTGAGTCAGGACCCGTTGGAGCATGTAAACGCCCTTAGGAATGATGTGGTACGGCTGCTACACCGGGAGCTGACTGAGATGAGGGGGTTAAAGTTCGCTGAAATGCTGGTTGTAACGCTTGAGAAGGAGGTGTCTGGTGGGAGAACTTATAAGACGGCTCACTTCAACAGCCACATCAAGACTATAATCAACGGCGGTGAGATCGGTCAGGACGTTGACACCGCGAATGAGGAGGTGGTGGCTATTATAGCCCGGTGGATAAGCGAGGGATCTGGTTGGACAGTGGAATCAATCGACGGTCACTACGTTAATCTGACTGTGTACAGTCCACTGGAAGGTTCGTCGTATGTTGACCTCCCCAAGGAGCTGAAGAATAGTCGGAAGGGGCTGATCAACGTTAAGAATAGTGATGATAGGTGTTTTATGTGGTGCCATCTGGCTCATAAGTTTCCTGTCCCAAAAGACCCACAAAGGGTCACAAAGTACCGGAACCATGTTGACGACCTGAACTATAGTGGAATCAGCTTTCCAGTGAGTTATAAACAGTACAACCGGGTGGAGAAACAGAATGAGATACGTATCAACGTTTTCGGTTATGAAAACGGGTTAACCTTTCCGGTTTACGTATCAGAGGAAAGGTTCACTGAGATCATGAACCTCCTGATTATAACTAACGAAAACAACAAACATTACGTACTCATCAAGGACTTTGATAGGTTTATGTACAACAAAACAAAACACAAGAGAAAAAAACACTTCTGTGTTTACTGCCTCCAATGTTTCAGCTCAACGGAGGTTCTGGATAGGCATAAGGTTGTGTGCGTCAGTGTGAATGGTAAACAGGCCGTCAGGATGCCTGACCCCGGTAAGAACGTGCTGAGGTATAGTAATTTTCACAAACAGCTGAACGTTCCGTTTGTCGTGTATGCTGACTTCGAGGCGATCACGGAAAAGGTCAACAGACCGGAGGTGCCGGAGTCAGACCGAGAGGAGAAAGAGAAGAGACCGTACATGGAGAAGTATCAGAGACATACTGATTGTGGTTATGGGTATAAGGTTGTCTGTTGTTATGACGACAGATACAGTAAGGATGTGCAGGTGTATAGAGGCCCTGGTGCTGTGAACAAGTTCATTGGAAAGATGTTGGAAGAAGTGGAGTACTGTAAGGGGATTCGGAAAGATCACTTCAACCAGGACATGGTTCTGACTGATTCCGACAGGGCGGACTTCAGAGACGCCAACGGGTGTCACATCTGTGGTCTGGAGTACACAGCAGAGGATGTTAGGGTTCGGGACCATTGTCATGTAACGGGAAGGTATCGGGGATCGGCCCATCAGCTTTGTAACAGAAATCACAGAATGACTGATAAGATACCAGTCATCTTACACAACCTGAGGGGTTATGATAGTCATCTCATCATGGGGGAGATCGGAAAGTTCGGACAGGAGATTAACGTCATTCCGAATAATATGGAGAAGTACATGGCCTTCATGTTAGGTAAAAACCTTGTGTTTCTGGACAGTCTTCAGTTCATGAGTAGTTCATTAGACAGGCTGGTTGGAAACTTACCGGCTGACGCCTTCAGATACACAGCTGAAGAATTCGGTGATCGGTTGTATCTTATGAGGGCAAAAGGCGTATATCCTTATGACTACATGGATAGCTTCAATCGCTTTGAGGAAACAGAGTTGCCTTCGAAGGGTGAGTTTTATAGTGTGTTGAATGATGAACCGATAACCGATAAACAGTATTCCCATGCTTTGGAGGTTTGGAGAGAGTTTGAGATGAGAACGATGGGGGATTATCATGACGTGTACCTGAAATCGGACGTGTTGCTGTTAGCTGACGTCTTTGAGAACTTTAGGAAAACTTGTGTTCAGTACTATGGGTTGGACCCCTGTCACTATTTCACCTCACCTGGGTTGGCATGGGACGCTATGCTGAAGGTGACTGGGATTACGTTGGAGCTAATGACTGACATCGACATGTTCCAGTTCATCGAGAAAGGACTGAGAGGTGGTGTCAGTTACATAGCCAATAGGTATGGGAAAGCCAACAACCCATATATGAAGGGGTATAGAGAGGATGAGGCTGTGAAGTACATAATGTATCTGGATGCCAACAACTTATATGGTTGGGCAATGAGCCAGTGCCTTCCGACTGGCGGATTCAGGTGGATGTGTGAGAGTGAATTGAAAACCCTGAACCTGGAGAAACTCCGTGAAGACCGTCTAACCGGAATGATACTTGAGGTTGACCTTGAATATCCCCCTGAGCTCCACAATCTACATAACGACTACCCATTAGCTCCGGAAAAGATGGAAATACGGGAAGATATGCTGTCTGACTATTGTCGGAAAATCATAGGGAAGTTCGGTGTCAGCGTTGGTGGTGTGAGTAAGTTGGTAACCAACCTGATGGGAAAGGAAAGGTATGTTGTCCACTACAGAAACCTACAACTATACGTCAGGCTTGGGATGAGGGTAAAGAAAGTTCACCGGGTTTTGTTGTTCAAACAGTCGGCTTGGTTGAAGCAGTACATCGACTTCAACACGGTGAAGAGAACTGCCGCCAGGAACGCCTTCGAAAAGGACTTCTTCAAGCTAATGAACAACAGCGTCTTCGGTAAAACAATGGAGAACCTGAGAAAGCGTGTGGATGTTCGGTTGGTCACGTGTGAGGAAAAGCTGCTGAGGTTGGCTTCTAAACCAACCTTCGTGTCCGCCAAAATATTTAACGAAAACCTGGTTGCCGTTCATAAGATTAAGGAGGTCCTGACGCTGAACCGACCAGCATACGTTGGTATGTGTATTCTGGATCTGTCTAAAACCCTGATGTATGATTTCCATTATAATTATGTGTTAGAGAAGTATGGAAGTAGGGCTAAGTTGTTGTTTACAGACACTGACAGCCTGACATATGAGATTGAGGCGGAAGACGTTTATAAGGACTTCTGGACTGACAAAGATATTTTTGACAATTCGGACTACCCGGAAAGCTCACCGTATCACAACAACTCAAACAAAAAGGTTATTGGGAAGATGAAGGACGAGGCGGCTGGCGTTCCCATAACCGAATTCGTTGGTCTCAGAAGTAAGATGTATTCTTACCTGAAAGACGACGGAACAGGTGGCAAAACCGCGAAGGGAATTAAGAAGAGTGTCACTAAGAAACAGATCAGACACGAGAACTACAAAGACACATTATTTGGTAAAAAACAGGTATTTCAAAAAATGAAAACCATTCGAAGTGTAAAACATGAGCTGGGTAGCTATGAAATAAATAAGGTGTCACTCTCATGCTTCGACGATAAGAGATACCTGCTGGAAGATGGGATTAATTCCTACGCGTACGGGCACCTAAGCACCTCACAGACAACTGCGCATGTGTAGTGTCACGCGTCTGGGCATGCGCAGAGGGTCTCAGGGTCTCTCACCCCGCTAAAACACATACCCAGAATAACCAAAGGGGTAGACGGTCCAGCCGGTAAACCCACTTATTTTCCCTTAGTGGGGTAACGGTAGAAAAATAACCCAGCCGCCATAATCACTATTAAATACTCCCCAGTGAAAACAACTACCTTCCCACCAGCTGTTTGTATTTCTGTCCATGGTACTGTGTCCCTTCCCTTTGACGGATGTAACCTCTCCCATTTCCTAGCCTGATGAACTATATCAGATCCCCTCCTGGTTAAACCTACCGACAGACCAGTCACTAACGCAATCGCTCCCAAACCAATAGCAGTCACAATCCCAGCTTTCTTCAATGTCTTATTTAGGTTAGCCTTAGTCCACTCATCATAGTATGTTCTAATACCATCCCTTTAGTAGATCATCATCCTCTCCGGTTAAAGCCCGTCCGATTGTCTGAAACTCACCTCCCAGATACTTAACAGAATAATCAATAACCGAACCAGACTCACTAAACTCCCTGGATATGTCTAATATGTTATTATCAATCAGATAGTCAACAAACAGTGGATCTGCACATTGTGGTTCCAGTTCTAGAACATTTATGAAAAAATCCTCACAGTTCCGGTATGTAGCTCTTCTCCTTATCCTCCCGGTTCTGTCCTCTGACACATTATTTACAATGGGACCATCAATAGCGTCATCAGATCCGACACTATTACGCTCCAAAAAGTCTTCCGGAGCGTCAGCGCCCCCAAAATCTGTTTCCTCTTGATCATCCTCAGGATTTGGGTTTGGGTTATGATCTGGGTCTAATGGTTTAAGCTCAATTTCCTCCATATTAAAAATGTCACGATTACAAAAAGACAAACTGTTAAAAAGTGACGTTGGTAAGGTTGTGGCCATGATCACGCCGTATATACCATGTCTCGGACTGCTATCTGGTGGTATAACTGTGGGAAAACATGTGTACCAGCACAAGACAAAAGTATCTGAACAAAAATCGGGGAGTAAGTGAGATGTGTCTCAAACCACAACCCTGATCGCTTTGAGGTGTTTTATCACAAACCTAATAAAAGCGTCTGGAAGGGGTGGGTCGTTTTTTCACTTTTTAAAGTATAAGCAGACGGAAATGGGTTTTTAGAGGCACGAAAATTTTTTTCCCCTTTCAAACATCCTTTCTTGATGAACTCCAGAATTTTTTTTTTTGGTTTGGGTCCTTTTTCGTCCCTTCTGCTTATACTTAAAAAAAATTTTTTAAAAAAGCTTACCGTTTCAAACAACCCTCCTTGCTGAATCTGAGCATTTGGGGGCTGTCTTTAGTAAGAAAAAAAAAAGTGCGCCGGTACCCCCATGTTCTATACTACTGAGGATCAACGTTTTCGCACCGCATCCTGGAAAAAGCTCCTGTAGGCTGTCGTAACACAGCTCTTGAATTTCCTCGTCCTTGGCAAATTCAGCATCTATATCGAGGTATAAAATAAATCAGTCCACAACAAAATAACAGCAATCTCAAGACAACATGTCAATATGTCGACAAATGAACAGCCAAGAAAACAAAGTTTAGTCAAGACAAGTCTCGATATTCGTACCTTCAAATACTTTAGCTGCCTGTTGACCAGCGGCATGGCGAATACTCTCAAGTAATGAACTCATTTTAGTCGAAAAGATTCAGTCAAATAAGCAATAAAACAGCTAAATAAACGAGAACAACACGACGTCGCCGAGGGAATACTAGGTGACACATTACCATGATGCACTGCGGGTTCATCACCAGGCAACCGCGCGCATGCGCGCATTCTCGTCCATTCAGGCCAAAAGGATCGCAGGCTCTGGGTACGAGATTGCGTTAGTGGTGCCCGAAGATCTAAAATCAGTTTTTGGTAATTGCTCTATAGTTTGTGTTTAAAATATAGTGAAAACTGAAAAGATATTGTGAGAAGAATGTAAACAAATTGACATGACTTGTTTTAAGAACGTTATAGTTCATGCTAAGAAAATTTTTTACTTGATTTCTTATTTCAAGTACTTTATTGCTTGAAAAAAGAAAGTGGCAAGAAAATATTTTTTTCTTGATAAGTACGTTTATTCTTGTTTTAAGAACATTATTTTTCTTGCTAAGAAAAATTTTACTTGATTTCTTATTTCAAGTACTTTATGCTTGAAACAAGAAAGTGGCAAGAAAATATTTTTTTCTTGATAAGTACGTTTATTCTTGTTTTAAGAACATTATTTTTCTTGCTAAGAAAAATTTTACTTGATTTCTTATTTCAAGTAATTTATTGCTTGAAATAAGAAAAGGGCGAGAAATGATTTTTTCTTCATAAGTACTTTTATTCTTGTTTTAAGAAAATTACAATTCTTGTCAAGAAAATTTTTACTCAATTTCTTATTTTCAGTAATTCATTGCTTGAAACAAGTAAATAGCAAGAATATTATTCTTGATAAGAATTTTGGATTTTGCTGTGTATATATATATATACAGGTTCAACATCCTGTGCTCTTGATTTTTATCACAATAACATAATTCTTATCTCCGCCTATTTTCACAGCCCTCTCTTTCCAGTAGCTATGCATGGATAGATGGAGTGCACCGAGTAGTCCGGGACTCCCCGTTGCGAAACTTTTGTTTTTTTCTGATAAAACAAAAAGTAACGAATTTAAAAACTAATCATTTAACAAAAGTTTTCCTTCGTAATTCTTGAAAGAAATACGTCGTTACAAGTAAATACTGATTATTTTTGCTTAACTTAAGTGCTTAACTTTTTGCTTAAGTGACGAAGTAAATTTACGTTGTTGGTGACGAACATATACATTTTTACATTTAGGCACAGGAGGTTCTCCTTGCTGGCCGTAAACTAACTGCTGTCGAAGCTTGCAATTATGGTTTGGTCACAGAAGTGTTTCCCCACGCTGATTTTCAAAAAGAAGTTGAGCAAAGAATGAAACACATCGCTGGTCTTCCCCCAAAGGTAATCACGACGGAATAAAGATATTAGCCAGAAGGGACACTCGCGTCGGAACCTTTGAAGTTTTTGTCTCCGCGCTGGTTACCGAAAACCACTTCCGGAAAATCTCGCAGCCAGTAAACCCAACTTATCTCTATAAAAGGACTGGATAGAGCATCTGTTGTTCAGCAATTGATGCCGGTAGAGAACGTGGCGGCCATCTTACTAGGACCCACTTGGGTCCTAAACAATATGGCGTACATTAGGAGTGGAAGCAGTTTCCACCCGTTCCACCTGTTCTAAATCACTTGCAGTGAGAGTTCTAAAATTTAGAACGCCACTAATAAGTTACAGGAATTACCACCTGAGCAACCCGGCGCGATCCAATCTCGTTCCCAGAGCCTTCTCACGCGGGCCGTACCCGTCGACCGAAAGCTCTGGGATAATCCATCGTCTCTTGCCAAAATTTAGCTTTCGTCGCAACTGAGCATGCGTGAGATTACGAAGCGCTTCTTCAATGAAATATTTACATTTACTGGTGTTTTCAAGAGTATTCGATGTTGTCGGTATCTTTGATTTATTTGTTATGGCCTCGAAAAACGTTGATTTATTTAATGCTGCTTGAAGTATGCACTGCGAGAAACAAATAGAGATGGATGACGCATCAAAGAAACGCAGTTCCAAACCATGAAGATGATTGTTGTCGAACGAAAAGACACCCTGTGTATTTTTCCCACTGGTTATAGCAAATCGCTTATTTACCAGCGGATAAACTTGTCAAGAACTAAACTGCCTTTTAAACAGCAAGTAATCGACGGCTTTTGAATGGTTCCAAGAGAAAAAGCGGTGAGTAGCAAACGTCGTAGCCGAAGTGGCACGGCGGCTATACGGCATATTATCTTGTCATTTGTGGAACAAGGTGACTAGTAATTTCAGAACTACGCATCGTTGAAATATACTGTGTACGTATGTTGTCCCGAGCCCGGACGTAGGGTGCTAATCTCGACACGCATGGAGAAAAAGCGAGGGAGACGTAATCTCGGAAATACTTTATATATATATATATATATTCAAGATTCTGCGTTTTATGAAACTTGTTATAGTGTCCAAAATATGCGAACCACTGTTCCAAATATTATTTCATATTTACAAATATACAGTGAACCAAAACGACACATGTTTTTCCATTTTTTAAATATTTCCCGTTTAACTAGAAACTTGAAATTTCCACCCCGAATAGAATTTTTCAATATATAGACATATATAAAGGAGGATATTGCGCTCTTCCCAGAATGCTTTGCGACAAAACTCTGGAACTGGAGAAGACAAATATGGCGGGATTTTTGTCATATATCCTGTTTTACACCGGCAGAAAAATCGGGAAAACTTTCAATTGAACATTCAAGGTAGGTCATTCTCGCTCAGAAATTTTTACTCGTTCTTATGTTTCTCTTGCTGTTTTAATTTGGGCTGATGTTTATTAGTCCTTATAAACATTTTCATGTTTCAAAAAAATGGTGCTATTTAGGACATTTTCAAACTTGTCGCTACATGTGTCTTTGTTTACGTTTTTTGACTATTTCCGGAACAGGAAAGTGACATACATTTAAATATTTTAAAAAAGGAATAGCAAAGAAACACATATTTTCTATTGTACCTCATTGTACCTCTACTATTTTTCACGATATTTATCTTTGAATTCGTGCGTAAAACACGGTTCAGATTCGTGTTTTGACTTTTGTGGCTGAGGAAGACCAGTGATAGCCTGCCAGTGAGGAAGACATCGTTATTTAATAGTAATGTAGTAAAACGATTCAAAGCTTGTCCGAAACAACGTTTCCTTTTTTATTCATTACCGTTTGTATTGTGGCTATTGTGAAAGCACCTAAGGTCATTTTCTGCCGTTCGTGTCATTTATAATATATTATATTTATAGCGAGATTCCTAGATGAATCAGGACGACAAACGACGATACGAGTCAACCGAAATTACTCCAGTCAAAAAATATGTTAAAAAAGTCCGTACCAACATTCTCATCTCACCAAAGAGAAGTCCGCCTGCCTTCACTTCACGGTACAAGGTATATAGTCTCAAATATTTATATTATACTCCCAAAAAGGTACTTTAAACGTATGAGTTATACTTATTAATAAACAACACAATTACAAATTAAACTACTAAAGGAAGCCCACTTTCAAAATTAAAAACATTTAGCCTTGTTTCCACTGTACCTTGCTAGGATAAGAAAAGAAAACCACTGACACCCAAAAGGCTAACATACTCACCACCACAAGAGAAAAAAACATTTTATACGCCTTGGACAAAGAAAGAAAAACAGGCATTGGTGCAGTTTGTTGCCTTACTGCAGACGAAATTCCAGTTGGAAAGACATGGCCATCATTTGGCTCGTCCCATGTGTATTGGAAACAAGCTGCAAGTTTTGTGCAACATACTGCAGAAACAGATAATCTCAGGGCAGGTAAGCCAAAACAATTTGTCAAAAACTATAGAATAATAAATTAGAACACTTATAAACAATGAGTAAGTTTTCGTGATAATAATACAATGAGAAACAATTCTAATTATAATTTTTGTAATAACAGGAACTGGTGTGCGCCAAGAAATGTACAGAAACTTCAGGTACAAATACTTAACAATCGAGGAAGCAGAGCAAGACTTTGGTGTGACACTTAGTAGTTATCTTGGCAGCTCCCCTAATACTAATACTGATACCAAAGAGAATGATGATATTGGGCTTCCAACACTTACAAGGAAACTGGTATCTATGGCACCACACGAAATAGAACAATTTATCCTTAAAGGACTTGCCTTTCTTCATCAGGGTCATCTGGAAACCATTCTACAGTCTATATGTAAGATGATAATTGGAAAGGAATCTTCAATCTACAGGCATATTTTTTTAAATATGTTGCAAGTGCTGGATACACCTGCTGCTTTAACAATCCTTGACTTTTTGTTTGTAACTCTTGCAAAAGATGAAGGCATAAACAGCAATCCGTGCAAATTTGTTAGTTTATCTATTTTGGCCATGAAACGCCTACAAAGTAACCGCAAAAACAATTTAATTTATAAATACAGTCAAGCAATTGCAGTGGATAGGCCTGATGGGCATGGGCCATTAATGCCAATCAATCGCATGCCATTTGGTTTGGTGGAGTACTGCATTGAGTTTTTCACCTGTACTAACACAAATCAGGTTATGTAATATATTTACACTTTTATATATGAGACTATATAGTTTATGTTTGTGCTAAAAATGTTAATTTGGTCATTTAATTGTGCCAATAGCCCATATTAAACAATTTCCATTGACTACATTTTTGCCCCAGCATCCTTTTGTCTCATTCCTGCCTCAGATATAAATTATTTTCAAACGATTTTCATTTCTTAGATTTCTGTTCCCCAAGATTTCATGCTATGGTACGAAACACTATCAGCTGAGTTACCAGGGAGATTTCAAAACCTATTTGTTGGACCTTTGTGGAGTGGATTGAGCAAAAGTGAAATAGGGTATCCACTTAAGGTAATCACATATATATATATATATATATATATATATATATATATATATACCTTACACTTAAATAAACACTTAAATAAATGCATTTCTGCTGAGACCAGCCTCAACTGTAGCCAGAATAAAATAATAAACTTAAGGTTGTCCTTAATAAGTTTGCAGGAATGGGTTAAATAGTGCTACCAGCAAACATTATGTTTAGAGGCCTGAGCAATAATATTATAACATTTTCATTATAGGCACGTGTGAATGTACCATGTACCAGCAAAACTAGTCAGTGGAGGCACAATAAGAAATCTGATTTTAACTCAACAACAGCTGTACAGGTATAAGTAAGGATAATGATTTCAACAGTGATTTCACATGGTTTTTTACTTAATAATATTAAATTTCAGTGACATGTACATGTATTTAGGTTGCAGCATTAGATCAACTTCAATCAGCTAACCCAAATGGACGTTACTGGATTAAGATCGATGGTACAGATGTAAAAACAGGACTGATGGAATCAGAAAGAAAGGTGTGGAATGGCGATGAAGACCTTGGTGATGGAGAGCTTCAAAAATTAGGCCCTAAGATTAGATTATGAGACTCAACTAAACATGTGGGAAAACTTGATGAAATGTACAACTGCTCAGGGAATAGAAGATAATTTAAAGACAATGATTGGTATAGTTGAACAGGACATCACTTTTTTGCAAGATGGATTCAGTTCTGCAGTCAGTATTTACCAGAAGAAGTTTAATGCCCCCAACACCCCAGTAGAAACTCTAAAGAACTGTAACTGGAATATTGTGGAGTATCAAACCCTTCTTGAAGATGCACAGTCATTAAAACTGATGTATAAGGAGTGTCTGAAGGAAGCGAAACAAACCAAAAAGTGTATGTCTATGATTAAAGATTGGCATGATAAATGGGTTGCATACTTAAGGAATCTGTTCAAAAAGAAACGGATTGCAGCTGACCACATTATTGTGTTCATGATTTCTGATGAACAACGAAAGAAGAAACCATATGCATTGCCAATTAAATTCATCTCATGCAGGACTTTAAAGGATCAGGTGGTTCGCAACCTTAATAAGGAAGTTAAAGAAAAAATGAAAGAAAGGAATCTTGCAGTAGTTGGTAAATATTATTCTCTTCCAAATTTGTCATATCTAAATTATTTTTATATTAAGTAATGCATATACATACATATACATATATATATATATATATATATATATATATATATATATATATATATATATATATATATATAAAAGCTTCTAGGACAGCGTTGGCCACGGTTGAAATCCAAATATCACCAGGCTAAATCACGTTGGCCTGAAAAACAGAGAAAAATCTTCTCGACTTTTCGAGCGAAGGCCCTTCGTCAGGAGAAATTAGTAAACAACTCACATGTGGTCACGCGTATTTATAGCAGAGCTACAATGGGAATCACATGAACACATGTAAGCCAATAAAAACAAAGTAAAAATAACAAATAAATTAATATTATGTAATTTTAGCCTGTGTACATATTAATTTATTTGTTTACTTTGTTTTTATTGGCTTACATGTGTTCATGTGATTCCCATTGTAGCTCTGCTATAAATACGCGTGACCACATGTGAGTTGTTTACTAATTTCTAAGGGCCTTCGCTCGAAACGTCGAGAAAATTTTTCTCTGTTTTTCAGGCCAACGTGACTTAACCCTGGTAATATATATATATATATATATATATATATATATATATATATATATATATATATACTGTATTGATATTGATATTATAAGCCATTGATATTCTAATATTCTTTATTTTTATTGCTGCAGGCACAACAACAGATGGAGAGTTTTCAAGCCTGAGGACAAAAGGGGAAACCCGTCCACTCCACTTGTGGCAAATTATCCATGATAGTAGGAAGAAGGCAAAGAGGATAAACCTGAAAACATTACAGGAAATGATCATTGTGAAAGAGGGTAATTATGGCCTCATAAAAAATGTGGCATTGCATACACTGTACTAGAAAATATGACATGCCTTTACTTGGGAGGGGCTTTTTTTTCACTCAACAGAGGGGACATAATAAAAGGGGGGACTTACTTGAGGGAGGGTGGTAAAAAAGGAAATGACATAATGAATCACTATACTCAATATTCTTTATTTTCAAGTCAAACCTGATGGAACATTGACAGTTGAAAAACCACATCCTGCTATTACAGTGGGCTTGTTGAATCAGCTGCATACACTTCTCCAAATTTCAATGGCATTAGAAGATGCAGTGAGCATTGTCCGGAAAAGGCTTGTTCCTGAGGGATATATACCATATCCTTTCGGAGAGACACTCCAGAAGATCTAAAAGACAAACTTCATTCCATTGTTGCAACACTCATCTTTCGCTACACCATAGAAGAACTAAAGAAATTAGGTGTAGATTTCAGCACTTATATTTATGTCCCAGAGGTTGATCCAACAACAGGTGATGTAAGACATGACAGAGGAGACCACAATCACATATTCAAGAGAATAGCAACATGTGTTCGTACTGGGAAATGTGAAAAATTAAATTACGAAGCATTTGATGAAGTCCTAAAAGATCCAAAAAGTGGGTTAACTCACGCTGCATTGGTTGGTAAAAGTAAACAAAGTTTGAAAGATGCTGAAAGATTGCTCTCTTATCATGTGGTGGATTCTTTAAAGAGACACAATCATGTCAAAGAAGCAGAGTATGTGACTATTGTGGTAAATTGGCACGAGGCATCAGATGGCAGGGGACTAAGCCAGCTGCAGCGTTCTCGGTACAACTACAACATGTTGAATTATATTCTTGATGAGTGGATGCCATGGCATGGGACAAACTATGACCTTTCTTCTATTGATATTAACAGGTAATTTACTATAGATTAAGGTGATATGATTAATTTAATATGCAATTTCCCTGCTGACAAATGCAAAGGGTTTTTCCCCCTTTCATATAGACCCTCTGCTAATCCTGCTATCTGGGAAATAAATAATGAAATTTGGTTCCAAACATTTAATATGACCTTTGCCTTCTTCTCGTGGCAATATTAAGTTGCAACAGTTGCTCCATGGAATCTGTTCAGAGCCTTTTATAAATTGCTTACATAAAAAACGCCACATTTGCCTATAGAAAATTCATACCTCTACGCGACCATGTTGTTTTTCATATAATCAACAAGGCTCCACTACTTCACAATAGTTCCTTTCTATTTCACATAATCGATCCTCCTTGTAATCCTGTATACAATATTCAATACCCAGTGGAGTCAATGACAGGCTTTCCAAATTTGCGCAGTAGTACTTTATGTAAGGCTAATTTATGTAACTTTTGAGGCAAGTGAACATAAACTTCTACTTTTCTGTGTAGTTTAGGGTGAAAGAAAAGTGAATCCAAACAAAAACTGCTAACAACGGCAAATCCTGTACACCCCCCCGTTGTAACACCCCTTCAGATGACTCACCCCTCTTTGTGTTACAATTATTATAATACTTCAAGTCTTCAAGTCTGATACTGTAGCAATTAATTTTCTTATTAGACCAGTGGAAAACATTAGAGGTTTTTCTCGAGACACAGTGATTGAAGTGACCACCAACATCGAAAGCCAAGAATTGCGTAGACGAGAAATCAACTTAATTGGCTATCCTGAACACCCACGTGCTGGTGGCACGGATGACTTAGAAACCTTTTTTGGTATAGTTCACCGAGACCTTGGTACAGTTTTTACAGCAAAGCAGTTCAAAGAATATTGGCCAAAGGGTGTAAGGTACAAGTATTTCATTCCTAAGATAAAAGTATAGTGTTGCTGCACTGTATAAAGGTGCATAAATATCAAGGAAAAGCCTCTCATACCACCTTCGAGCTATTTTTAGGTTCTATTTTTGTTGACATAGCTTGTTGCAAACACAAGGGGGAGTGTGTTTCACTCAATTCAACACCTCAATTCTAGAATGTTTATTATTTACAGAGAGTTTACAAAGAGAATGGACGATGACCTTCCCTTTTATTACAGTACACTCAATGAAAGGTACAAGGAAGTGCAGCCTTCATTTGATGAGAAACCAGAGTGCTCTGAAGAAAACTTATCAAACATTAGAAAACACCCTCTTCGTTTACATCGTCTTCGTCTAAACCAAAGAGAAGACAGCTCCATTTTTGTTAGTGCAAGAGCTATTCTACCAGCAAGGGATCAAAAAACAATTCGACAATCATTCCACAAGCCTGGTGATTATCTACCTGATCCACATAGCAAATTGTAATTATATACCTTGTAATATTGTAAATTGTATTGTAATATTTGTTTTGAAACATCAAACACTTGCATTTACTGTAATATCCTTTGATACTGTAAATATCACTTAACTTCGAACGTTTAATAAGGTTGGTACGTATTGTAAGGTATTTGAAAATAACATTAACAGAGCAAAATTTTAGCTTTAGTATATTGCATTACATGAATGCTTGGAAATATGAAATTTTATGAAACAATACATGAATGCTTGGAAATATGAAATTCATTTCTCATGTTGACCAAGATATCTCACTTGCTCGCTTTGCCCACTCGTGAGATATCCCAGTCAACACTCAAAATAAATGTCATATTCCCACGCATCCATGTATTATTCTCTATATATTATATTATATTATATTATATTATATTATATTATATTATATTATATTATATTATATTATATTATATTATATTATATTATATTATATTATATTATATTATATTATATTATATTATATTATATTATATTATATTATATTATATTATATTATATTATATTATATTATATTATATTATATTATATTATATTATATTATATTATATTATATTATATTATATTATATTATATTATATTATATTATATTATATTATATTATATTATATTATATTATATTATATTACAGTATATTATATTATATTATATTATATTACATTATATTATATTATATTTTAGCATATACCTCGCAGGTGAATAGTGCTTTTCGCGCAATCTGATTGGTTCCTCTAGCTCGGGATATCCTGCACTATTCACCTGCGGGCAAAACAAGATGGCGGCCAGTTTTGCTTTGTTTACCGAGGCAGGAGATTTTGTTGATAAACAAGGGTGATGTAATAGAATAACGAGAAAAGCTAACAAAATTAAGTAGAAGAGTGTCCACAGGTATGTTTCTTTACAATTTTCTAACCATTAATATATTCAAAAGTTGTATTAAAAAACTGTTTTGTCGATAAATATCGAGTACGCCAAGTGTCCAAGTTGCTAGCGGTCGTGTCTTGTATAAAATACCGTAAAATATAAGTTAACAATGTTAAACTTGTTATTTCATTTATGAGGTATATGCTAAAACAATTATTCACCTCAGTGTCGGCGAATAGTGTGGATATTCACCTCGCCGAAGCGGCTCGGTGAATATCCAGCACTATTCACCTCCACTTCGGTGAATAATTGTTAAATATTTATTTTTAATTTTTTTTCGGTCCGTATCCTACCAAATCCTGCTTTCTGATTGGTTAACGAGCGGTCCGTATGAGCCCGTACGGACCGCTCGAGATAATTTTTTTAATGTGTTTTATAGGCCGTAAAATTGATGGATTTTCATAACTATTTCGCTTGCCACAGAAAAAATATATTCAACAGAGAGCTACGGGGATGCAAATGAGTTTTATTATCCAAATGGCTTTGACAACGTCGTGTGAAAACAGCGAATTTTAAAAGAAAGCGAGAATGCTGTGAAAAGCAAAATTTCAGCGAGCGACATTTATAAAGTTTTAAAGTATTATTGCTCAACGACGTATGAAAACAGTTTAAAACAATAGGCAAAACATACATAAACTTGTGAACACAGTATTTTGAAACACTAAATGAAACTATATAGAAGTATATATTTAAAAAAAAAACATACCACGAGAGGACAGAAAAGCTGAAACCTTTTGATACTAAACGGTCATTCTTCTGTTGTCCAACTATACTCAACAAAACCGCTACAAGTCCTTACCCTTTAGTCAAATATTTTCTACATGCCAACCTCATCGTGTCATGTCTTTGAAAAAAGTTTCAAATGGCTTCTTACAAGCATTTTCGTCTTCAAACTCGAACGATCCACTTTCAATTTCCATGCAGTCAGCCGAGTATTGAAAGCGATTTTCCAAGCGAACAGCCAAAAACGAGCAAGCAACGAAGAAGAAGGACGAATAATCTTCATCAACTAAACTTTAAAAACACTAGGACTGCATTCTGACTTCCCTTCGTAACTAGATCTTCAAGTTTTGACTGTTTTTTAATCACAAAAGACGTTCCAAGCTTCCCTGTCAGACTGCATGTCGGCAGTTGTTTACTGTCGAACGATAAACTTTGGACTTTTGAATATCACGTGAATGTCATCTCGATTACGCAATTTAATTATGTTAATTTACCTAATTATGTAAATTATAAATCGTACGATTAGTAATAAAAAAAATAAATATGTTATTTACCGTTTTGGTCGGTCCGTATAGAGAAATATTTCCCTCGGTCTCAAAAACGACCCTCGGCCTGCGGCCTCGGGCAGTTTTTGAGACCTCGGGAAATATTTCTCTATACGGACCTCCCAAAACGGTAAATAACATATATATATATTATATTATATTATATTATATTATATTATATTATATTATATTATATTATATGATATGATATGATATGATATTATATTATATTATATTATATTATATTATATTATATTATATTATATTATATTATATTATATTTATATTATATTATATTATATTATATTATATTATATTATATTATATTATATGATTATATTGGTGATAAGATGCAACACTCCATACCTCAAATCCCTTATAAAAACTTGTGTATATTCAATATTTTAACAAACACTAGTGCTCTGTTAACAGTCAACAAAGCTTTCATCAACAAATAACCAATTTTTTTGTACATAATTATATAAATAGAAATAGTAAGAAATGGTGAACTACCATTTAATACATAAAAAAATACTTGTGTTTTAAGCAAAATCCCTTCACCAGAGACAAACATGTGAAAGGATTTTAATATTAAACATGGTGTTTCCACAAAACTTATCTTGAATATTATATTATCACCATGAACATATTTAAAAAAAGTAATCAGTGAACTAAATAAAGTTGTAATTATTGTCAGTTGTTTGCTGTACAAGCTGTGTTAGTTAGTAATACTCAGAAAAACTCTGAGCTCTTAGTGGGACTCGAACCCACAATCTTCTGAATGCAGCCTAGCCAGACGCTCTAACCATTGAGCCACTAGAACTCAGATAGTGGAGCAAGGTTAATTAAGGTACATGTACAGTACTTATACCTTAGACTGTACACGACTTGTAGACCAACAAGTACTTGTAATCGAGCGGTTAAGACTCATTCCTGGAGGACTGGGCACAGTCTAAGGTATAAGTACCTTAATTAACCTTGCTCCGCTATCTGAGTTCTAGTGGCTCAATGGTTAGAGCGTCTGGCTAGCATTCAGAAGGTTGTGGATTCGAGTCCCGCTTAGAGCTCAGAGTTTTTCTGAGTATTACTAACTAACACAGCTTGTACAGCAAACAACTGACAATTATTACTAACATCAAGCTGCAATTTCTGAAACTAACTAAATAAAGTTGGTTGAGTCAGATTTTTAAATATCCTGATTATAAAAATAATATTTTTCATCAGCATGCCATCTTCCTTTCTTTGTTAGAACAATGTCTGCATAATATCTATGATCATGTAGTGCATTGACATACTGGTAAATAACATTTTTTAACTTAACCTCGGTCAATTCCTTATTACTCATGGCATGTGTTACTTTAGGGACCTTTGGGCCTGGAATGTAACCGATTGGCAGCCACTGATCTAATAGAGCCTGGACAACAATGGCATTTTCATCCCTCTTGTTAGTCGGTTCTGCATGTAACCGTATTTCACAAGCTTCATCTGACAAAAGTTTATGCTTGCAAACTCTTAGACAATCTTGAAAGTTGTCATGATAACTACTTCCTTTGAGAGACATTGTCTCGGAGAAAAGGGGTCGTTTAACTTCCTTTTCCGGGAAAAGATCTTTCTTTATATCATCCTTAGCTCCTGTACACTCTTCTGAAGCAAATACTGAAGAATCGACACTTGTATTGACATTTATCAAACCAATATGGGGATATTTGGAACAGTTGCAATTGACCTTGCACAAATTCAGCAACGGTGAATGGGGCATTGTATCCACCATAGATACCACATTAACTGGTGCTAAAGCAGATGCGGCCACAGACATATTAGTTTCCACTATAAAATCCCAAATCAGTAACATTTTCTCGTCCTTTTCATCTATAACTTCGTTAGGATCTGCCTTTTGATAACAAAAACAACATTCATCCGATAAAACTTGCACACTTCGAATTATCAAACTTCGCCGAAGTAGAAAGAACTAAACATTAATGGTATATGAAATCTTACCTCAAAGTATGCGCTTGAAATAACCTTTATAATACATGGAGATCTTACATTATCAAGCTTCTTCAACAACCTAGTACAGACTGGAAACATGCACATTCGCCTTTGATCTAGCAAATCCATGAAACTAAAATGACCATAAAGCAACTGTAGCCGAAAAAACGGTAAACTAGGCACAGTGAAATTACATTTATTTGAAAAATCACAACAGTGTAAATAAATAAAGTTAGATTCAGAAAACACGTCTGCTTGCCATCCCTGTTCACTCAACGCCTCCATCTTTGGAAATGATCATCCTTCGCGCGAGCGTTTGATAATATAGTTTTGTCGCAAAGCATTCTGGGAAGAGCGCAATATCCTCCTTTGACATATATATGTTGTGGGTTAAATACTTCAAAAGAAATCTAAAATTCTGTAACACTTGTGAGAAGTCAATTTCCTGTTTATTTGTAATATTATTTCAAACAATGGTTCGCACATTTTGAACATTTTAACAAGTTTAATAAAACGCAGAATTTTGAAGGATACGTCAAATGAAAGCTCATTCAACATGTAACAACATACGTACACCATATACTTCAACGATATGTAGTTCTGGAATTACTATAGCCTTCTCCTTCCACAACTGACAATATACCGCACCGCGGGCAACACGCCACTTCAGTACTCACCGCTTTCCCTTTCGAAACCATGCATAAGCCATCGAATACTTGCTGCTCAACTGATGTTCGGTTGCAGAGGTTTGGTTCTTGAAAAGTTTCAGTCGCCAGATAAAATTTGTAACACTTCAAGGCTTTCGAAAGAACAAGAAATACAGATTTTCAAATGCCCTTGATATAAAAATTTAACTTCCGTCCAACTAGCCATTGTCAATTATTCAACCAATGAAATGTCGATTTGAAACGGATTATCCCAGAGCTTTCGGTCGACGTGCACGGCCCGCGTGAGAAGACTGGGAACGAGATTGCCCGGCGCGATCCAAACCCGTTCCCAGTTCCCGCCCCGCGCAACCGCCTGGAAAGACTACTGGGAACGAGATTGGGCGTGATCTTGTTTCCAACACTGGGACCGAATTATCTATTGCCCAATATGGCGGCTACAGTGGGGACCATTGAGACATTTATCATAGGTCTTCAAGTATAGAAGTTCCTGGAATTTTCCAATGCTTTCATCAGTGGGCTTTTCAATTGAAATATTTGGAGTCAGGCATCGTTCAGCAAACCAAACTTGTTCTTGGTCAACTTCAATTTTAATCGAATTTGCTCGTTGTAATCTGAGCAGCACCTCAATGACACTAGCATTAAGGTTACATCATATGATAGAATCTTATTTCACCAAAATACTCACCACGCGCTCCATTTTTGAGTTTTGTCTCTCAAATTTGGGATGCACAATGATAAATCACTGCAGAAGGTAACAATTTAACAAAAATTCTACACATTTAAAAACTGCAGTTGCTACGAGGTGCTTTTTAAATAATAGTGCCCTTTGCGCCAGGAGATATCGGCGGTTCTGGTTTCACTCAGAAGCTTCCAAAACATCATATTTCTCATCTCAAATGATCAAAGAACAAAACCGTGTTCGCATTTTTTGACAGGTATTGTATTTGCTTTGATATTAAACGGGCAAGTTGACTCATCTTGATTTGGTGAAAACGATAAAAGATATGCATATTATTGGAAAAATATTGCACTAAATCTAAAATGCGAACATCGTTTTATTCCTTTACTGTGACCAGGCGGCGAAGGGGGGAATGGTCCCCCGACGGGGAAATTTATGAGACCAAGTGGACTTGGTCAACTTTGGGGCGCTGAGTTCGAAAATCGTTGGTATACAGGCTGTGGGCGGGGCCTTCCGCCTCGTTTTCGCGTTTAAACCTCGATTTGGTGCAAAAACGATATCTGCTCGATTGAAGCGAACAACAATGGAGAATTTGTTTAATCTGGGCACCTTTAGCAATTTTTGGGTGCTGAGTGCAAAATTCGATTGTATTCAGACGATAAACTGGGCCTTCCGCCTCGTTTTCACGCATTACAGCATCGTTTTTACGCATTAAAGCCTCGTTTTGGTGAAAAATAACGATCTGCGCGTGATCGAAATAAAAAACAAGGACAACTTTGACGAATAAGAACAACTTTAGTAAATTTGAGGTTCTAAATTCAAACTTCAATATATATATAAGTATAATAAAATTTCGAAAAAATATAAAGTTGTTAATCCTCATCATCTTCCATAACGTCATCAAAGTCGTCTTCAAGATCACTGTTTTGCACGAGATCAAACTCATCTTCATCTTCTACTTCTTCCTGGCCAATCAACAATTCACTAACATCGTCAGGGTAACAAACACTGCTCCAGATAACTTCTCCTCTTTCGTCCCAACCATGATTTGTGGGCTCATCTAGATCAAGGATCAAGTGATTAGCTTTCCTGAAAATCGATGCAACATAATTTGCATTATATGAAGCTTCAGATTGGTTTCACAAGGTGGCAAGAGGCTTAAGTCGATTACTTTCTTCTCTTTGTCAAACTTCTGCAAGAAGATCTTATGTCGTAGCTTGTTCGCTGATGACATCGTTTGGTTTCCATATAACGCACAAACGAACTTTTCTAAGCCTTGTGAAATGTGATCAGGAACCTGAGGACTACTGCCTAGCTCAGCAAACAGACGAATATATTCTTGACGTTTCAGCATCGCTTTCCAGAAAGCTTTCTTCCCTTTCCTGAAGAAACTGGAAACGTAGTCATTACCAGAAAAAGCGTGTAAACCGATGAGAGCTTTCCTTTTCTCCAGATCCAGTGTTGAGGACGTCACATCTATAATCTTCCTAGCTTTGCCTGTTCCGTTGTCGATTAGAACTTTAACAGCAAAACCATGCGCCACAAACAGAGCAAGGATATCGATGTCTCCTGAATGAGATCGAATCATGATAGTATCTCCAGGAGGTACGTTCGCAGCGTGGGCCAAGGCAACTAGCTTTGTGTCTGCTTCTTCGTGGTCACTAGCTAAATATTCGATAACTGATACTTCATCCCTTGTTATTTTCGTACACTGAGACTTGTTGGAAAAGAAGATGGTTTTACTTGACAGATCATTACGCCCTTCTTCAATTGCTTTCTGAATAAGATTGATAAGCATTTCCTTGTTTTCCCCATTACGAAGAAAACTTGTGAAATCGTGAGGTACCTTCATGTCAGGACTGGTTAGGACATACCGCTCGCTTACACCTCTTGCCTGACGTTCTCCACCTTTGATGCTATTGTCCTTGTACGTATCGCAAACTATGAAGATAGTGGTGTACTGAGAAGGAACAGTGGCCATTATTCTAGATGCCATTTCTCTTATGGTTGATCCAGTGCCAACCAAACTACGTATTGCAGCGACAAGATCTATCAAGTATGTTCTCATTGTTGAAGCGGGTGGTAGTGCGTCATGGTTTACAATGCTTAGGTCGCTCATGGGGGCGTCATACAATTTGCTTTTGACTGTCTTTCTTATTGCACCATCTTGTGTACTTAGCGGGATTGAAACAGGTGCAAGGGGGAAGCACAGCACTTTCTCAAGATCAACCCCTGTCTTGTGCTTGTTAGAATAAGCAACTAACATTCCCAAGATATCTCTCTGAAATGTAAGTTCTTTTGTCTTTCCCTTGCTCTTTAACTTGGTTTTAACGGCCAAATTCTTGAAGGTCTTGAGCGCCTCTCTCTTGATTGGGCCAAAAAAATCTGTTTTGGACGATTCTGTTGATTCCGTTGTAATTCTGCCCTGAAATTCATCCATTAGCTCCTTTCCTCTTGATTCAAGTGTGAGTAAGCAGTTGCGTACATTCTCTGGAGCTGGATACCCCGATACCAAATTGAACAACTCGTCTTTGTCAATATCAGGTTGGAAGGGATTGATGAATTGTGTCCGCAATACGACCATGATTTTTTCCACCATCTTATTCGACTTTAGAATTTCACTGCTTCGCATACATTTTCGTGGATTTGACATTGTAGTGGACATTCCTGATGCTCCATTAACGATTCGACAAACTTGGTTTGATATGGTCTATTCATGACCCATTTTGCGACAGTATTTTCTTTTGCAGCAAACTGCGTGACTCCACCTGAAAAACAAAGAGAATGGTAATATACATATGAGGTATATACGTAGGGCGTTCGTCACATGTAAGGAAAGATTGTTGAAGAAGATGCCTGGCATTAATACAACAGGATTTTAAATTCATAAATATGAAATTACCTGCAGTCTTTGCGTTTCTCATGTAACTTTGTTCGCCTGCCATGTCGATTGACTGTCCTATGCCAAGTTGATTTCTCCGTACGGACAAACCAAGATCTTCGATCTCCTGTCTTGCTCCTGGGTGAGTGCTGTCAATACATTCTAAGCCACTGACATAATATGTGCCATAGCGAGCATAATGAACCCGATTGGTAGCAAAGCACAAAGGCAAAGATTCTTTCCACATGAGCATTCTCAGATCATAATCATTGGTATTGATGGAAAAGTGTAATTTCTGCTGACGATCAATAAGCTCCATATACTTTGCCCAATACTGGGGTGTTTTTCCAAATTCTCCGTTCATACATTTGGCTTTCTGTATTTGGCATTGCTTAACATATTTTTTAACAGAGTCGTCGTTAAGAATGTTCGTTAAACTCGTTGCTTGCGCGGGGTTACTTTGGGCGAACTCCTCAACTTTCACTGGCATAGTCGGTAAATATTGTTCTGTAAAGAGCCTTTCCAATGCTTCGGAAAAAGCCTCGTGAACAAGCCAACATCGATTGTAGTGCTTTCCACTCATCACTCCCGTGATGCTTCCAGAGCTGCACAGACCCGCTTGAAATATGACATCTTCGAATCCACTGCCCTCCACGAAACGCCCAATAACTGCAAAAAAGGTCATCATTGCATGAAAATCGCCTAGATGAATTATTATGTCGGACCATGCATCTGGATTGTTCCAAACCACATGAAAAGCCTTGATTGCAGCTCCCACGTCAAGGGTGATGTGAGCGTGGGACATGTTGGATTGCCTCGCTAGCTGTCTAGATTGATGGAACATTTCTATGATGGTGGAGTATTCGGTTATTGGGGAAGAAATAGGAGGCAAGTATGTCATCAGGGTTGCTTTGCTATGAGCCTGTTGAAAACGACGCACGATCCAACCAACGAATCTGGGGTTTGTCTGATTGGCTGAGTTTAGATACCGCACTGATTTCCATAACAGCAACAGCTTTGAACAAAACATCTTCGCGTCAGAAGGAGCTGGTCTGGTCTGTACTTCGGCAAATGATGGTGGTTCTGCTTTTGGGTTGATTGCCACTCGCTTATCAGCATTATCTCTGGAGAGTTGGATCGATCGTCGCTTTGACTTGGGAATAGTTATATCTTCTTGTCTCATCACAGCTGCAGCAGAATGCTCTTGAAACGCTATGCCTGGTGTAGTATGAATTGAACCAGCACCAGATGCAGTCTCAATATTGCGATCAAAGTTATCCCACCAGAATATCGTTGATTATCTTAAAGAAAAAAAATTATGCAGATTAATTTTCAAGTTATTTTCAAGACAAAAATTACAGAAGCAAGATTTTTTTCTCGTGAATTTAGCAACGATTCTCAATTCAAATAGGTCTTGTACTAATGTGGTGAATGCCCTTCTCGAATATTATAACGTCTAAAACGTGCAAAATTTAACAAATTTACGGTGGAGTTTGTTATTCACTTAGAGTTCTGGAACTGAGCGCGCATCATCATCGTTGTCTGTACTCTTATTGACAACAGTAATTAAACCAATCAGATTGCGAGTTTACTTTCAATCATTGTAAAAACTGAAATAGAAAATACTTACTTTGGAACCATGTGCTACTGGTTGACGAGGTAAGTGCAGACCCATAGATTGAAAGTGTTCCACCAGTTCAGCCTGAGCAGTCTCGATTTCATTGATTGCGTCGTATGTGATAGAATGTCCCAATCTTGCCAATATAGTTATCGGTAGTTTTTGACCAGTCATACTATGAAGGCCAAGTCCTACTGATGCATGTTTTGGCGTAAGAAATTTTCCCTTTGAGACAGCGTGAATGATATCCTGACAATACGAGTCAGTCAGTCGATCCACCCTTTCGGCAGTAACATGATGACTTCCTTTTTGGGACAAAAGTTCCTTGAAAAACAATTGCAGAAGCTCTGGATATTGTCGCTCTCTGGAAGACAAACTCTCAACTGTCGGAGGCCACGGAAGTGGACAAGCTTCTTCTAAAAATTTGAAGGCAGACTCTTGCAGGAACGATGCTGCTCTTTTGATGGTGAATTGTTGGATACATGGAGAGCTTCTTGAAAGAATTTGATTGTGCAGGCATTCTCTGCTGATCACCACTTGTGGGATATGATATTCTGCTTGAAGAAAAACTAGTTGGTTTCCAAATGACTTCATCAGACGTTCTTTAAGCTTGTATCTGCTTTGCTTCGTTCCAGTATTACCAGTATATCTTGTCATTAGTGTTTCCATCGACAAACATTGCTGCCCTCCTATGATATCATTATCTACCAAAGAAAGAACTGCATCGTAGTCCCCGAGTTGTAAATTATCATTAGCACTTTCGGTTGATTCAGTTCTTTTCCTGACGACCCTAGTATATTCTAGATAGCACTTATCGTGCTTTTGAAATTCTTTCGCTATTAAATCAGTTTCTGTGACGGTTCTGATCATTTCTAAGTCATTCTGAGCAATAGCTGCTTCTTTAAATGTTCTCTCTGCAGTATCGGTGACAATCTTAGACAGTGGCTGGCGTACACCTTTCACCTTTACGTCTTTCTTCTTACAAATCATACAGATATTCGGGAAGAGTCCTCTGGAGCTAGTATCTTCGGCACTTTGTGATGTATTTCTTGTCGTTCTTTGAAGTTTGCTACTAGAACCTTGATCGTCGTCTTTGCTTGCTTTCCTTTTCAATAACGCTTTGGCATATACAAACTTTTGAAAGCATTTTCGATGGTAGAAATACTCAATTTCTCCCAAATTCTCTGGAATTTTATTGCACTGATCGATGTGATGGTTTTCGCCGCCAAGACTCTCTCGTATTTTCTTGCATTCATGCAGAGTTTCAAATGTGTTTGGACTTGGTCGAATCAATTTATCACCAGATGTGTCTAGTGAGTCATAGTGAACGATACAATCCGCCATTTCTTCCTACATTTTCTTAGAACCTAATTCAGATGAAGTAAATTGAAAAGAAAGTTTTGTTGTTATTGATGAAGAAATAAACATGCAAATTATGTAGTTTGAAATATGAGATATTTGAACCTTGTTGACCAATGTTGCACATCTGCAACCGATCTTTTCAGTTATCGATATTTCAACCCAGAGATCAGTTATCTTGCTATATTTCGATGCCTAAGTAGGCTATAGGCATGCTATTTTACAACTAATAGCAAATAAACTATATATCTATATCGTAAAGGCTTAGAAAATGCAAAAGGAATTACCTAATTTCCACGGTCGGAACCAAAGCGTCGGCGGCCATCTTTGTTTTCGTCGCCTGATTATATGGTATTACATGAAGTATGAGTTAATCAAACAGAATTAATTAAGACATATTGCAGATGCGCTACAATGGTGAACGAAGTTCAAATTATTATTATTATTTTTTTTACTATTTTTTTAAAAAGTGGTAGCAGATCTGCTACAGGGGTCAATATAGGGTTAAAGCGTGAAAACGAGGCTTTAATGCGTGAAAACGATGCTGTAATGCGTGAAAACGAGGCGGAAGGCCCAGTTTATCGTCTGAATACAATCGAATTTTGCACTCAGCACCCAAAAATTGCTAAAGGTGCCCAGATTAAACAAATTCTCCATTGTTGTTCGCTTCAATCGAGCAGATATCGTTTTTGCACCAAATCGAGGTTTAAACGCGAAAACGAGGCGGAAGGCCTCGCCCACAGCCTGTATACCAACGATTTTCGAACTCAGCGCCCCAAAGTTGACCAAGTCCACTTGGTCTCATAAATTTCCCCGTCGGGGGACCATTCCCCCCTTCTCCGCCTGGTCTAACATTGTGGCAAAGTTTGGAAAGAACTGGATAAAACGCAAGCCGCCGATATATATATATATATATATATATATATATATATATATATATATATATATATATATATATATATATATATATATATATATATATATATATATATATATATATATATATATATATATATATATATATATATATATATATATATATATATATATATATATATATATATTAGTAGAGGGAATTAGCGAAATTTTCTTTCTCTGTGAAAGAGGGTCAAAGATTTGGCGGGGTTTTGCCCTTTTCTGTCATTTCCCCCGCCCACACTTATAATCCTCTTATCACCTTGGACCGTAAACCAATCAGACACAACTCCACCTTATAGTGCGTCTTGGCAATGTTTTCCCCGGATTAATTGGTGAGAGAAACCTGATAGGAACGCTTCTTTACATCATGCCGGCGAAACGCAAATGTAAAGAAGGCTAGCGCCGTTATCTTAGAGAAAAGATTTCCTTCTTCTTCCAGCTTTTCGTTACATGTGAAATGAAGCGATACCGTGTTTTTTAAATAAAGATTATGATTATGATGATGATGATGATGATGTTGTTCTGAACGAATGTCATTATCCGCCAGCGCTTGTATTTCGTTCGCAATTTCGCGGCGAAATCCTTTCGGTTAACGCACCTTCTCATTTACCGATTAATGCAAAATATACTTTTGTTTTCCCTCTGTGCCTTTGATTTCAAAGGCATGGCGCCCGCGGACTCACGGGTCGAGAGAGACCAGTAATATACTTCTTTCGGAATTTCATTGCAGGGGTGGATTTAGGAATTTGAAAACGTCAGTCAACCTTGTAGTCCACAGTCGTAGGGGGGTCCAGGGGGCATGCCCCCCCGGAAAATTTTTGAAATTGGGGTCTCTAAAATGGCATTTCCCACGATCTGACAGCACATCTGTGCATAATTTTGGAACTTTTAAAACATATTTTTAAAGGCACATTTTATCATGTTTACAAAAGATTTTGTCCAAGTAGGATGTTTTTTAAACTTTATTGAGAAAATTATACAGCATTTATACGAATATTTACAAAGCTAACTAAAATATTAGTCAGCCAAACGAGACAGGCGCAAGGCGCAAACACTGTAGTGTGGCATTTTCTAATAAATTATATGTTATCTACCAACTAAGGTCATATTTCACGAACACGCCGTTTAAAAAATATATTTCATCAGAGCAAGATAGCGAGACTAACAAAATGATGAAAAGAAAGATCCAATTTAACGTTGAACTAAACCTTGGCTCAATTGATCCTTTCAAATTCATGTAAGAGCTCCTGGCACACGTGAAATATGCTAATGCCGCCTTGCTGAATAAATATATGTCTGAACTCTGAACTCAGACTTCGCTAGGACGCAAAATGACAAATAATACGATATTGAGACTGGAGTCACTGGACAAAAACACATATATTCGACACTAGACTGTTTGTAGATTTGAAATGAAACAAGACTATCGTAACTTTCCAGTCTTACCTTACAGGACTACAGCAGTGGGGGAATAAATGACTCCGCGCCAAATTCAGAAGCTCGCTCGAAATGCTTCCAATCGCGTCTAAATGTTCCTCGCTTGAAATAAATCGATGACTGGGTAATCTAGATGGCAAATCGTCGTAGATTTTTCGCAGTATTTCTTCATCGTTGTTGTTAGAAGCAGCTAAAGCCCGTTCGGAAACGCTTACAGAACTCATGACAAAAAAACAGCGGTGAGAGGTGAGAAGCCTTCAAAGAATACATTACTAGTATCTCAGCTGACTCAGCAATCGATCCATCGATGGTTGCCATGGTGCAGATCGGTCAAAAAGCCCAAAATCAACGCGAGAGTCAATCAGGATTGAGGCAAATCGGTCAAAAAAGTGGTTGCCATGGTGCAGATCGGTCAAATTGATCAAACACCAATCAGATCTCTCCGCACACCGGTCAAAACTTTCAAAGCGCACGCTGACCACCGGTCATCCCCTGCCCGGTGTTTGCTGACTCACAAATTACGATAAAAGTGAATTTGAAACCTAATCCCCTAGCCAAGCTTTGGCAGTCACAGCATAACATTTTCTAGAAGACTCTTGAGATTAAAATATTGTGTGATTGCGCAATTATTCTTGTGATTTTTTACGTCAGTCGCGTGACCGGTCTGATGTTTGCTAAATCCGCCCCTGATCATTGTGTTGTTCAGATAAACGATGTCTTCAAAACAACAAACCGCGACAAGATATTCGATACCCGCGAAGATTTCACGCGGCGCGTAAACTAATAATTCACTATCAATCATAATTGCAACTTTCGCACCACGAAATTCAGTAGTCGTAACATTTTTGGCTATATATTGGTCGCTTATATTTTCGGAAAAAAAATTACGGATTACGGCAATCGAGAGATTTCCAGTTTCTTAATGTAAATCGATAAAAATGTAAAATATGAAATCAGTGTTTTATCATATAATGTAACCTTAAAATTACCAACAGAGGATTCGATGAAGCAGAACTCTTGAGTGCTTCTTTGATGGAATGCAAGTTCATTTTTCCATTGATGTAAATAGTGTTCTGGAGGAAGTATATTTAACGTGAATGGATTTATGACAGTGGGAACTACCTTTGAGATATTCATTTGGTGAACTCTTGGTATTATTATCATTATCATTATCATTATCATTATCATTATCATTATCATCATTATCATTATCATTATCTTTATTATTAATACTATTATGTTATTATTATCATCGTCATCGTCATCATCATCATCATCATCATCATCATCATCATCATCATCATCATCATCATTTTTATTATTATTATTATTATTATTGTTATTATTATGTCATTATTATTTTATCATTATAATATCTTTTTAGTATTATTATTCATATTAGGGAGGTTTAGATTCAGTGCGCTGCGAGTTCGAGTACGAGATTGTCACGTACGCAACTTTTGGCGGGAAAAGTCGAGGAAACTCGAAGTAAACAACCTCGTTCGCTACGACTTTTTAAGAAAATCTCGTACCATAGAGAACGAGTTTTTTCTTTAGGAAAACAGTTAGTTCTGCTACAATATATATCGCTACAATGACTGCCAAAACTCCACAAAGAGAGCTTTTCATACGGAAACCAGAACATGACTGTTGTTTTATAAGAGAGTTGTTGTTGATCGAGCCGTACATGCACAAACAGCAGTCGAAAGAAAGAGGACAAGTATGGAAGCTCATAGTGGAAAACATAAACAAAACGGAGCGGCCCAAGTTTCGTGTAGTAGTTAGAGAAGTTCGCGACAGGTTTGTAAAACTAATGGCGAATTTTGAAAGCGACGAATTTTTTGAAAACGACTGAGAACGATGAAAGGAGAGCGTCTGGAATACAAGGAATTGATTACGAGGAAATTTATCGTGGTTTGCTTGATATACATAACCAAATGGAGGATGTGAAGCTTATTTGGGAAACAGCCAACGACAAGGAGAAACGAAAGGCAGAAGAGGATCCATCCGGGCAAACAAACTTTGGTAGCAAACGAAGGGCTCAAAACCGAAATTCGCTTCTGCACTCATCGTCAAGCATCAAGTCTAGGGCGAAGCGATCATAATTCCAGTATGGAAATATAGGAGCAGATTTCCCAGCTTCTTTTTTAAGTAACACGAACTCTTGCTCGTCAATTAAATCTTCAGAGTAAAGAAAAGCAGCAGCAATAACTAGGTCATCATCATCCATCTTGTTTCTGTCTGCAGAATCGGACTCGAGTATAATAAAAAATCTAAACACCATTCAACACACGGCGAGTTCGAGTATAACCCAGTCCTCTGCGCGGATTTACTCGTACTGGAACTCGCACCTAAACCTCCCTATTAAGTGTTACTCCGACGAGTGACTGTACCAGACAAAAAGATAAAACTACTTGCCTTGTTGGGATAAAAACCCCAACTTGACCTGTAGACAAGACGTTTTCAGAACGTGTACTTTCCAAATTACATTGTTTTGTTATCATATTAAAGTACAAACCACCGTATATTTAACCAGTTTGGCTTGCATGACTCTTTAACACAACAAGGCCAGGACCAGAAAACAATTTGAGGCTTGGTTATAGTTCTCTCACAATATATAAACATAGTGTTATAAAAATTATTGCCCAGCAAATAATTCGTAACAAAGCCATAATAAAATCAAAAGTCGTAAGTAAGCATGATAAAAAATTTTTTAATGAAGAACTAACGTTTCGTCACTAACCAGCGACATCATCAGAGTGATAAATATTTACAAAAATGTCTCAGCTTTATACCTACGCAATTACAAAATGCGTAGGTATAAAGCTGAGACATTTTTGTAAATATTTATCACTCTGATGATGTCGCTGGTTAGTGACGAAACGTTAGTTCTTCATTAAAAAATTTTTTATCATGCTTACTTACGACTTTTGATTTTATTATGGCTTTGTTACGAATTATTTGCTGGGCAATAATTTTTATAACAAGATTACGATTCCCGCCTGGTACCTCGATTGCTACAAACATAGTGTTGTTGTTTTTTACTCCCTTAAAAAGACCCAAAGACCGTGCCTTTTAACTTTAAGATTCGTTCAAGAAATTATTTGTTTGTTTGTAATTGGACATTTAGTTCTCCACCCTCGCCTATTTAAAACTTTTCCCTGTTGAAGCTCTTATACATACCTATATATATATTTACCAATAATATTTTAGTAATTTCAATGCTATTTTATGTGTCAGTACTAATAAAATTAGATTTTTAGTCTATAAAAGGCGTCACTCAAAATTGCTGCAAATTTCCGTGTTTGGATAGCCTGAACCAAACATGGGTATTGACCAATCAGCGCTTGCGTAGTACATGTTATTTTATAATGTGCAATCACAAAGTCAATCCCAAATATTTATTTTCATAAAGCAAAAAAATTTACACTAATTTACACTGTAGTACAAATTATTCAAAGTACAGTATCAAACTATACAAATAATTTATCAATAAACAAAATAATCCACTGAAATTCTTACTATACAGTATACACCTTGTTTTGATCTAAAATATACGATCATGCTTGTACTATGAAGCAGCTTAGCACTTCCAATCTTGGACTGAATCACATATATTTCAGTACACTGCTTTTAATTAGGTTAAGAAGATCAAATCCAAGAAGAAGTATGCATGATTCAACTGTAATAAAAAAACAAAAAAAACCCCATAAAAATCGCAGCCACGCTTTTCAATTTTAATATTAAAGTTATTATTGTGGAACTATTAACTTTAGTTTTGAAAAGCGGTGAGATTGTGGGCACTTCGTGGTTTGTTTTATGGAATACGGGTCAGTAAATTTCAGTGTCTAATTGCCCCCAAATTCACGTAACAGAATCGCTTCGTTGTTGAGAGCTACCCGCCCAATTCCCAATTCAATAAATAACAACAAATACGTGGGATTTCATCTTTGTACTCAATGTTTTCAAACATTTTCTACTCTTTTTTCAAGCCGTAAAGGCAAGTTGAAAGTCGACAAAAATGCTTTAGTGGCTCACTGGCTCTATACTGTGGCGGTTTTAATTTCGTAAATTTTCACTTTCAAATGCTTTTCATGTCTTCGAAACAGCAAAAATATTCTCACTTACCTTCTCTCAATCACTACTGGTTGTATCGTGAAGATCCAGCGACTAACTCCGTATTTCACCATTACACTCCTTGTTGACCTGGGTGAGGTTTACTGGCTGCGAGCTTTGCAGACCTCGCGCACGCGCAGTGAAAAACGGCGACACTTCGTACCCCCGAGTGTCCCTGCTGCTCAGTTCTTTATTCCGTGGTAAACACCACTACGACCGATTATCCTTCCCAGGGCTCCTTGCATCGCGTTCCATTGCATCGCATTGCGTTGCATTGCATTGCGTTGCGTTGCGTTGCGTTGCGTTGCGTTGCGTTGCGTTGCGTTGCGTTGCGTTGCGTAGCGTAGCGTAGCGTTGCGTTGCGTTGCCTTGCATTGCATTGCATTGCATTGCATACATGCATGCATGCATACGTACATACATACACACACACACACACACACACACACACACACACACACGTACGTACGTACGTACATACATACATACAACATACATACATACACACACACACACACACACACACACACACACACACACACACACACACACATACATACATACATACATACATACATACATACATACATACATACATACATACATACATACATACATACATACATACATACATACATACATACATACATACATACATACATACATACATACATACATACATACATACATACATACATACACATATACATACACACATACATACATACTTTATTTACCCTCGAATTTACAGAGTAGTATTTACAGCTAATATCTTCGAGAAAATAAACAAGTAAATAAAATAAGAGCTCGCACCTCCCCCCGTATATTATTTAAATATAATTATAATTATTTCAAGTAATTCAAGTAAAGTTACATGTCCGTATTTTCTTCTTAAAGTCCTTAAAAGTAATATTGGCTAATCTAATATCGTCTGATTAGTTGCATTGCATTGCACTGCACTGCATTGCACTCTGCATTGCATTGCATTGCACTGCACTGCATTGCATTGCATTGCATTGCATTGCATTGCATTGCATTGCATTGCATTGCATTGCATTGCATTGCATTGCATTGCATTGCATTGCATTGCATTGCATTGCATTGCGCAGCATTGCATTGCATTGCATTGCGCAGCATTGTGTCGTATCATATCACGACACATACTGACATGCATGCAGCACATGTATACGAACTCATTAAAACACAACATTGTCACATCACAGACCATGCACCTGTTTATGCAGCGCCATATTGTTGGGAGTTAAAATCAGTAAGTAGAATACCTTTTTTTGTTTTCAGTCACTGTCTCTTTCTAAGCAGCTTTGTCGTTCCGCAGAAAAAGAATTCTTGCACAATGTCAATAACAAGGAATGCGAGCTCCTCGCCGAAAGGTGGCTGTCTGACGAATGTGCCGAAGCCGTGATGTCATTTATGAAGCGCAAGGCAAAGATGTAACTGGACACCGTACAATGTTGGGGTTTTCTATATCCCTGGCGACGAACAAGGGTGTGCACTAAACTTGTTTTGGTCAGCAGCCAGTAAATATGTAAAACATATCGACATGCAACTGAGACTATTTCTACAATAATGCGTTTTTTTGGGCAACTTTGTTTTAAAGACAAGGTTTCAGCATAAAAGGGGCGAGCTCTGGAGTTTTATACGTTCAGTTGTCACCAACCGTAAATGTTCACACGAATATCTGCGTGAAATTGAGCGTATCATGGCCGTATCATAGCACGAAATCTCCAGAAATTTCACGATTCGGAATATGAAATCTCCGGAAATTACCTAATTCGGACTGTAAGTCAGAATTAGTCCGAATTGGAAAATTTCCTGAGATTTCATGTTCCGAATCGTAAAATTTCCGGAGATTTCGTACTATGATACGGCCACGATACGCTCAATTTTACACTTAATATTATCTTTACATTGCTTATTTGCTAATAAAAACTTCATAACACATTGAAGACAGACAGGTGAAAACTACCGAACGGATGATGTTTCAAGTATATGTTTCATGTCGTTTCCTCATGGAACTTACAAAATTATGACAAGGTCTTTCAAGTTCAAATTGTGCGGTCATGGGGTACCAATTATGATTGTTTTGTTTGAGCAGATTTAAATTTTGTCACACGTGAAATGGGCGGAGCTTTTATAGCGGAACCTCGTGTTTGAGGTTTAATATCACTTTGCCATACCTATACATACAACGTACATAATATGTATAATATGTAAAGTTCACAATAACAAAATTGAAAAATACATTTACATGTCAACGTAACGAAAATAAGAGGATTGTGCGGATTGCAGCATATAAGAGAGGCACTCATAAACAATCTATCTACTGTACAAGAGGTTGCCGGTACAATTTGAAAACGGAACAAAATCATGCCGTTTGGGCCTTGCGTTTACACGATACCGGCACAAGAATAACATGAAATGTTATATGCTGTATTTGCATACCGGCATGATTTTGTTCCGTTTTAAATGGTACCGGCATCGTGTAAACGGGACCCCGTGTACACTAGAGCAAAAGTATCCGGATTCACATTGTTTTTTATTCCCATGAGGATGAAAAACAATGTGAATCCGGATACTTTTGCTGTAGTGTAAACGGGGTCTTGGATAAAATGTATAGGTTTACGCCATGTTGTTTTGAATATTTCAGTTAGAACTTAGAAAATATTACCTAATTCAATAAATACCAGTTACTTTCTTTTTTTTAACTAGATGCGTGCGCACGCGAGATGGCGTTTAAATTAGACAAAAAATAATGGGGAAGTCATTCTTTCATAAAACTTAATAAAGGTGAAATGTAACGTCGAAACAACTCTGCTTTATCTTAAAGAATACCATGATTGCCTCGGTTTCTTTTGTTTTCACGGGGAGATTTAAGATTAATTTCGCTGATTCTGGGGAAAATTATATCGTCCAATAACTTATTCGAGACTTTAAGATTGACGTTAATTTTATTTACCGCTGACTGCAGTTTGAGGTTAGCAGTTTGACGTTCGTGTTAAAAATGAATTGCACCTTAATCAGAGGCGTAGGAACGGATTCAAAGTTGGGGGGGGGCTGAAGTCGACATGCAGATACTCAGTGACCGCATTTTTAGCGGGGTTCGGGGGCGCTCTCCCGGAAAATTTTGAAATCTAGAACCTCGGAAACACAATTTGCAGCAATTTGAGGAAACTTTTTCATCTAATTCTACAGCAAGCATATATAGTTCAAATTTTAACATAAAAACGAAATTATTAAACCAACATACCTTAAAGCCTTGACAGACGACACTTCACAAAACTGAACACTTTTTAGGGATTGCATGCATTGAAGTCGCTTTAATAATCTTTCAATAATTGTGTTTAAACACCTACACAATAGCTTCTAATTCTTCGTCAACTTAGCTTCCGTATAATTAACTTTGTTGTCGTCGTCACTCGCCATTTTATCAAAAGGTAAGATTATAGACTCCGATTAATCGCAGACATTCTCAAATTTGTGGTTTATGACTGGTAAGCTGCTTTTTATTGACAAACTTAAAAAATATGGTATACTATACAAACAAGTGAAGTACAAATAAAGTAATTTTAATACGAACCAAAGATGAACCCCGTAGGTAGATTACCGTAAGTAGCTGCTCTCCTAGCCTCTGTATAGTCGTACTAATACAATCATTAAATTTAGCAACGCTTGTCCTGACTTTTTTGGGGGGGATCGTGGTTTATTACTTGTATACTACAGTGTTTACCGTCAAAACCCTATCAAGAGATAAATCATAGTAATGTTTAATTCTAAATCTTATAATTAAAAATGGTAAATACCCTCTGTCTCTTACAATTAATATATACCCAGGGCTTATATTGGGAATTTCGTAAAACATCAGGAAACTAATCAGGATTTCCGTCCCACTTGAGGCAGCACTTCACTTGCGATAGTAATTTCTAGTACAATCATTAAATTTAGCAACGCTTGTCCTGACTTTTTTTGGGCCCCCCCCCCCCCCCCCCCCCCCGCTTCCTACGCCTCTGACCTTAATATCGATGTTTACTCTATTTCCAGTGACCCCGAGGAATTGTAAATAATTGACTCTTAAAAACTCGGAGGACGACATTTCCTTAATGTTCAAAATAACAAACACAAACTTGCTGCTACTACTGCAAATAAAACAAGATATTTGTTTTAACTTTGGAAATTGGCGACCATGTATATTTTCACCCGTCAACCATGCTTCGGGTTTTATTTAAAAGGTACTCAAGATAGATAGATTTTGTCATTTTCGCTAACAAATATCTAGCTGTCATACCGAATTAAAGATAAGATAGTGTTTGTCACTGATAGTTATGAAACGTGTAGTCGCTGAACAGTTATTCGTTAATATCTTGAGTGACTATAATGACTTACGGAGAGATGGGGTCTTGCGCTTGAACGCCAAAAAATCACGGCAAACACAACGTCAGGGTCTTGATCACGTGGTTTTTAGCGGTTAGGCAAAAAAGACGTCAATCTTAATATGTCCCTATTATGCACGTGCAGGAGACATCAAGATGTTTAATTTACATATTAAACAAACTGAAAGTATTTCAAACTTGATTTTCGCTTCATAAGCACTTTAAACCAATAGTATAAGTAGCATGTCGATGTATACATGTTAATTGGTTGCTGACCAAACAGATTGTTTGCTCACCCTCGTTCTCGTTCGAAATATAGCAAACCCCTGCAACGTTGTCATGAAGTTTATTAATAAAAGGGAAAAACCCCCAGTCTACATCCAGGCATTTTATAAATGTTCGTTAACTAATTTTATTAAAAGATTCTCTAGTAACACTTGGTACTGTAATATAATTTTACAAGAATCGTAACATTAGGTACATGTATGTGTTGAAATTGGTTAAAAAACTATACTAAAATATTATAAGTTCAAATGTTAAAACATTGCCAAAATAAATGTTATGCGTTCAAATGTTAAAACAACAGGGTTCCCACCGTTCGAAAAACATGAAATTTGAGGACTTTTCCAGGACTTTCACGGACCTTTCAAAACAAATTCAACGCCTGAGACCGAGATATGCAAAATCTATGAAGTTTGTTTTATTGTGCTAAACATTCGGCTTAAAGTGGCTCTCTCCCCAAAAAGTTTTTGGTTTAAATTAAAAGCAGCCCTAAAATTATGAAGAATGTCGTTGGAAGTTTGATGATGTCGATTTTTGTTCTTGAGTTATTGAGGTTTTTGTAATATGCAAATAAGGCAAATGTTGACGTAAGGAAAGCAGAATTGTGGAACATTTAATATCATGTATATCGTCAAAATTATGCATAAAATTTTTTCCAAACTTTGCACGTATATACAGTCCACCTAAACATGAGAGGATAGTTTATGTTGTCTAGTCGCCAAAACAACAAATTAAATTCCAGAAATTTTAATCTAAAAAATATAATTAGATGTTTTCTCCAAGTTTTCAGACGCCTAAATTCCACGCTTTGTTGCCATAATCCCACAACAAGCTTCTTTAAAACATCAACCCTTGGTCCACAATTCTGCTTTCCTTATCTTGTGTCATCACATCGCCAAACTTTTAAGGACAGTCTTCATGATTGTGGAGGTGCTTTCAAATGAAACATTTTTGGGGTTAGGGGCACTTTAACTCTCACGTAAACTGAGCCTAACTCAGTTTAGTTAATATATAGTTGACCTATCGCCAAGAAGCAACACACTTTGTTTGAAATCAGTTATTTCAGCATGGTTAAAGTGCCTATGTCACCTGCGGGGATTTCACATATTCGTAATCCTTGAGTTATCCTAAGCAAAATTGCAAGATATCTTGACGTTCCAAAATTTCATCTTCATGGACTTGTTGTCAAATTTGTATAGGTAATCGCATGGGGCCGAGGAAAATTACGATTTAATTTCACGAGTGTTTTCAAAATTTTACAAAATTGCCCGACTCGTGAAGCGACGAGGGTAATTTGTAAGATTTTGAAAACACGAGTGAAATTAAACCTTAATTTTACGAGAACTCATGCGATTATTTATTGATAATATAGCGGGCAAAATTATTCAAGAGCTATGTTCCAGAAAATGTCGAAGTACATGTACCTTATCACGGTCGGGTAACATTGCAGATTTGTTGAAAAAGTCAGTCCTCTGAGGTTCACTGTTGCTAAGTAACCAAGCGACAAATCACATGCAAGAACTGTTGATCAAGGAACCAATCAAGTGCAACTAATTTTGTAGACTGAAAGCCAGCCAATTTTGCCCTGAATTACAAAAAAATGCCCTCTTCATTAGCCAATCATATTCGAGTAATTTTGCCTTCTATATTATTAGGTAACTAATTTTGTAAAAATTGGCGACAAATTTGGTAAATTTGGTGACGTCGAAAACAGAATGAGTTTTTGGAAAGAAACGGTGTTTACACTACTACGCATCTATTTCGCACTTAACTATATTCGTTATTGCGTAAATACAGGAAATAGCGAGAAAGACGTAGTAACACTGTAAAAACGTTTTCTTTCCCAAAGCTCAATCTTATAGTGACGTCACTTCCGGTAAGTAGTTACCAACTTTGACAGCGAAAACGTCAATGAAGATGAAGTTTTGGAACGCCAAAATATATTGCAATTTTGCTCAAGAGAACCTAAAGATTACGAATACCGTAGATGTCCCAAAGTAGCAGCCCTCCGAAAGTATCGACTACCCGAAAGTAACGGCAAATTTCGATACCTTTATAATGATTTCCGAAAGTAGCAATCCCCACCAAAGGAACACCGCTGCCAAACGTTTGCACATGGGTGAATTCGTGAGTACACATTGCAAGAGAAGCGGGAACTAGCCGTGGCGACAACAACCAGACAGTGAAGAGTAACTAAGACATGACAATTCACTTGTGTTTTAAAAAAAGGGTAAAGAAAATTACGAAGGGGTAATTTCAGAATAAGTTACAATATTGACAAAGAAGCCATGCACAAATTACCTACCTTGACGTTTTGGTAGTATGCTTATTTCGGACTCTTGGACCAGTCCAAATATTTCAGTGTTTTCCCGCTCTTTTTCTGAGGTCGAGCTCGGGAGTTGCGCATGCGCAAAACGTTTGGCAGCGGTGTTACCCGAAGGTCTTATATCTCATGTTCACAAACAGTAATGGGACTGGTATGATTCCTCCAGCCACAAAGCCTGAGAGCCTCTGAAACCACGGTATATAAATACGTCCATGCGTGTAATGTTTTAATTATACAGTTCAAATTCGTGTCCTTGTATAACTAAACAGAAAAAAATCTCGCCAAATAAGCTTAAGCATGTGTGTGTAGTAATTCCCTTGTATTTGCATAAAAAATATCTAGCTGTCATACCAATACTTTTTTGTTACCCAAAAATAAGGGTACCCAAAAGTAACCGCCCTGATGGACGCTAATCCCGAAAGTAGAGGGGGCCGCTACTTCGGGACCTTTGCCGTATGTAAAATTCTCACAAGTGAGATACGCACTTTAAACTATCGGTAAAAGAGGAGGGAAATTACAGGAATATCAAGGACTTTTATTGATTTTCAAGGTATACCTTTTTAATGGAATTCTTTTTTTCAAATTCAAGAATTTTCAAGAACAATGGGATCCCGGTAAAACATTGTTAAACTAAATGTTGTATGTTCAAATGTTAAAACATTGCTAAAATATGGGATAAATGCAAAAACTACATGCTTGCCGTGTGTAACGATCGTCGAAATTGGTAACCCACACCTACAATCACTCTTCAATGCTTCTCTTCCATCTTTTTAAAATATCATTTAATGTAGTGTCACTGATGATATATTTCACTAGAAAATCACTTTCTTCCCGGTTTGCGTTGGCCAGTTCCTGAACTTTGTTCTCGTGCAAGAGAGACTTTGTGTCTTGTAAACACTACAATAGAAACTAGAAGTTACTAGAAATACATGAACGCAATAACCCCTCGCCTGCTTTTGCATGAATTTTTGTAAATAAATACCCCCTGATATTCCCTCAGCTGATTAGAAACACTTACGCTCTTTTTTATTGTGGGCCTGGAAATAGCCACTCCTGATGATCAAAATATAGTTTTAATTCTAGTAGAATATTTGAAATAAAAATATTGCAGTTTTAATAACTCTATTTTTTGAAGAAAAATGTACCAAGGAACAAAGAAAAATTTAAGGATGATATTTCGTGAAAAATATTGAGATGAAGAAATTGAAAGTCGCATCCACGGTTTGATCTCGACCATGTTACCGTGCAAGCCAACTATGTTAACCACCACACTACCGAATAACAAAATATTAGGGTTATATTTTACACTTCTTTCTTTCTTTCCATGTTTACAAAAAAACATCGCTACAGCATCTGAAAACATTTTTCAAAAGCACTGAATTGGTTGAAAACTATCAAACTACCTGGCAGGCTGCCCTGCGTTAATATATTATATACCTACGTTTTCACTTTTCACCTATGTTAATATATATTTCAACAGCATTTGTACGTTTTACAAAAGAAAAACTGCTCCTTTTCCGATTTTTACGTCAAATTAATATGTACAAGCTACGTTGTTATATAAACAATAAAGTGGTTTTACAATAAGAAAACTATTTCGAAAAAAGATATATTAAGACGGCAGTCACAGATAAAAAAATACAACAGGCAAGCAACTAACTTGCAATGGATAAGTTTAAAATACTTTAAGGACACACAAAAGAGAAAACAAAATTAACAGTGATAGGATATACACAGGAAAACTAGAACAGTTTTACTACTAAATGTTCGTGATTACTGAAAGCGGTCGGCTCTATATATTTTTACCGTAAACTTAAACCGTTTCGCCAGCCTTTATTATTAAAGTTTCACTCTTGCTTTCTCCTTTCGAGTTTCGGTTTGACGGGTTTCCTTCTACTCAAGACGTTGTTTTGCTTTATACGTAGACGTTGATTTGTTTCTGTTCTTTCAAAAGTGATAACGTTTCCCAAAAACTCCTTTCTCAAGTCTTTTATTTATTTATTTGTTAGTTCAAATCCTTTTGTCAAGAACTATATTGTCCCCAGTGCCCCACAATCTTAACCGCGCATGGTCCGTCCACACACACACACACACACACACACACACACACACACACATATATATATATATATATATATATATATATATATATATATATATATATTTATAAAATAACAGGTATGCTACGCACGTTCTGATTGGACGAGAGCCATTTTCACTCAGAGTATAGAGGCACGTTTGACGTCATTTTCATTTTATATTGTACAACGCATGCTCTGTTTGGTTAAATCTCACGTAATCATTGGCGTATTTATTTGATTACGCCATCATTCGTCAGCTGAGTGTCGGTCACTTTGGTGACTTCTCCTTGGTTTTTTACCTCGTAAAACGGTTAGTTATTTTATAAAACAAATAGAAAATCGCTTTTGTGACTCTGTACTGTGATACAAACACGAATGACGCAATTTCAACCGGAAAAAATGTGTGAAAACACTCGGCTTCGCCTCGTGTTTCCACTAGGCATTTTTTCCGGTTGAAATCACGTCATTCGCGTTTGTATCACAGTACAGAGACACGCAAGCGATTTTCTATTTGTTAAATATATATATATATATATATATATATATATATATATATATATATATATATATATATATACATATATATACAAATATTCAGATCACAGAAATTCATTCGCATATCACGTTTGTCCACGCGTGTAAAATGACTCCACGCGTGTCGAGATTAGCAACCTCACCGGGCTCCGGGCCACAGAATAAGGATCAACCAGAAGTCCAACTCAGTGTCGGCACCTTTGATGTAAGCGTCCTGGGAAAATGTCGGCCTCGCGATCCCGGATTTTTAGCCATCTTTCTCTATAAACAAGTGCGTCGGCATCATCGAGAAATGTAAAACTCAGCATCGTGAGTACAGGACTTTTTTGCCACGGGCTTTTACCCGTAGTATCCGCGTACTGAAGTTTTAATAACCTCGTGGTCAAAGAATTTCATCTCCAACGAAACGTTTTCTGAAGTTAATTACTTATTACTTAACTAAATATTATCTATATATGTAAAGACAACAATATAAAGTTAATTAAAAGGTCATAAGAAGGCCAAGAGTAATCGAATACAGGAGCCCGAGGGTCGCAAGGACGAGAGGGTTTATTTTCCGGGGGCACTTGCTTTCAAAATGGCGGACTGGCGCATGCGCATAAAAATAATGGGACACTTTTCCGCTAGTTGGACTTCTGGTTGATCCTAATTCTGTCCGGGCCTTCGGCCCTACGCCCGGGCTTGGGGATTAACATGTAACTAACTATACAAGACGCCTGCTTAGGCGTTCATTTGACATCTACAACCTTGGTGTAGCCTGTGTACATCTTCAGAAAACCTGCGGAACAGCGTGCTCATACGCGTTTGTTAAAATGTACAAAATTTTCAGAAGCAATGTATATTTGCAGTACTGCACTGAGACTGATTGTACGGTTAGGGACTTTAATTCGCGATTTGGTGTATTAAAATTTCGACAGTACCGACCAAACGAGGTCTTCTATATTTGGTCTTATATGAAGTGCAGCGGTGCATGTGGCCTTTGCTAATGTAAACAACAAGATTGTTTTTCCGAATAATAACGGATCTTAAAGGTGCTGTCCAGTCCGTTCTGCGCATGATCGGCCATCTTTTCTCATTCTGGAGTGAGAAAAAAAAACTGACATGAAAAGTGACATGAACAAACTCGAAGGAAGAGTGGCAAGGAAAAGGCGGAAATGTTGCGAAAACGAAGAGGGAAAATTGTTGAACGAGACAACAGAAGAGAGGGAAACACGATTATTGACTGACTGACTGACTGACTGACTGACTGACTGACTGACTGACTGACTGACTGACTGACTGACTGACTGACTGACTGACTGACTGACTGACTGACTGACTGTCAGTAAGTAAGTAAGCAAGCAAGCAAGCAAGCAAGCAAGCAAGCAAGCAAGCAAGCAAGCAAGCAAGCAAGCAAGCAAGCAAGCAAGCAAGCAAGCAAGCAAGCAAGCAAGCAAGCAAGCAAGCAAGCAAGCAAGCAAGCAAGCAAGCAAGCAAGCAAGCAAGCAAGCAAGCAAGCAAGCAAGCAAGCAAGCAAGCAAGCAAGCAAGCAAGCAAGCAAGCAAGCAAGCAAGCAAGCAAGCAAGCAAGCAAGTAAGTAATAAGCGACTTTATTCAAAGAAGGTGACACATGACAGTATTTCGAAATACTGATAACCTAAGTGCCAAGGAAATCTTTTTCTATTAGGTCAGCCAAACTGTGGAACACTCTTCCACATTGTCAGGTCTGAAGATCTGCGATTCCATAAAATCTAATAAAGGCAAAGCCGGTGATGGTGCTAATCTCGACGTGCGTCGAGTCCACTTTACACGCGTGTTAAAATGCGAATCAGTTTGAGCGATCTGAATATTTGTATATATGTGTGGACGCCAACTTCGTACACAGGGCGTTTCACCTGCACGTTGGGAGGTCGGCGAAAATGGCCCTGGCATCGGCTGGTCGATTCTATAATCTGATTGGCCGGTTTAAAGACTGGATTAATTCAGACAGAGTATAATTTATTCATGAAAATTTGAATTGTGATAGATCCACTCTGCAAAGTTTACACAAAGAATGGAAACGACAACTTTGGTTATAAGGTCCAGAACAACATTAGATATATGTTTGTTCATGACATTTACATGTATCATGGATAATCGTGGGAGTATCGTGATGAATAATTCTAGCCGGTTGCTTTTATGATAAAGGTTCGCATGAGTGAGACGGCAGAGGTTAAATATTTCTCATTTATTATTCATCTATACGTGTTATACAAAAACAGAACAAAAAGACCGCACAAATTTTCTTGTGAAAACACCCAAAAATTCTGGGAGTCACGTGACGGCCCGAAGATTGTGGGGCACTGGGAACAATATAGTTCTTGACAAAAAGATTTCAACCAACAACATACTTTATTCTTGATAAAAAGACTTGAGAAAGGAGTTTTTGGGAAATGTATATCACTTTTGAAAGAACAGAAAAAAATCAACGTATACGTATGAAGCAAAACAACGGCTTGAGTAGAAGGAAACCCGTCAAACCGAAACTTAAAAGGAGGAATAAGCAATAGTAAAACTAGAAAACCGACAAAAAAATAAAAGCCGGCGAAAACTTTAAGGTTTACAGTAAAAATATAGAGCAGCCGCTCTCAGTAATCACGAAAATTTAGTAGCAAAAGTGTCCGAGTTTTCCTGTTTATATCGTATCACTGTTAATTTAGTTTTCTCTTTTGTGTTTTTCTCTTAAAGTATTTTAAACGGATCCATTGGATGTCTGTTTGCTTGCCTGTTGTATTTTTTACCTGTGCATGGCTTCCGTCTTACTATCTTCTTTTAAATAGTTTTCTTATTGTAAAACCACTTGTGACTTAACGTAGGTTTTCCATAACTTGGCATAAAAATTGGAAAAGTAGCAAATTTTCTTCTGTAAAACGTACAAATGCTGTTGAAGTATTTATTAACATGTGGGTGAAAACAGCTTCAGCTTTCGTAATGAAAAATTGTTTTTGTTAATAGTTAAAGGAATTTGAAATGCCATAAATGAATATATACAGTATATATACAGTATATATATATATATATATATATATATATATATATATATATATATATATATATATATATATATATATATATATATATATATATATATATATATATATATATATATATATATATATATATATATATATATATATATATATATATATATATATATATATATATATATATATATATATATATATATATATATATATATATATATATACAGTATATATATATATATATATATATATATATATATATATATATATATATATATATATATATATATAAGTATATAAGTATATAAGTATATATATATATATATATATATATATATATATATATATATATATATACAGTATATACAGTATATACAGCATATACATATATATCATATATATATATATATATATATATATATATATATATATATATATATATATATACATATACATATACATATACATATATATATATACATATATATACATATATATATACATATATATATATATACATATATATACATATATATACATATATATACATATATATATATATATATATATATATATATATATATATACATATATATATACATATATATATATATACATATATATATATATACATATATATATATATATATATATATACATATATACATATATACATATATACATATATACATATATACATATATACATATATACATAGGCCATGGAAACGAAGAATACATCGGAATAACGGAGCACGAATTCAAAACCAGATTCAACAACCACCAATTTTTCAAGCGCTCAAAAAATAGGTACGCAAAGCGTACATGTGACTACAGCTTTTTACACAGAAACAGATATAAAGGAGACTATCAGACTATTAAAGATGAAAAAAATGAAAATGAGTGAAATGAAAACAGATATGGACACAAATCAATTGATAGTTATTTTAATTTACAAATATGTCTTACATTGTTCATTTCAACATAGTACATACTATACATCTGTGCATTGAAGATGGGTGTAAAACGTGGACCTTAATTATTTCGAGAACTAGTATAGTCAAACCAGTCAATTTGTTCTTTTAGCTGAACATAGCCTAGCTATTTTATCATGTGGGTTCAAAAAATTCAAACACACAAAGACAAAGCATACACCACAAAATTTAAGTCCACAGCAATAAAGAACTAGCTACAATATATTCTTCAATTTCATTCTTTACTGGCTGAATCTAAATTTTTGCATCATATACTGTAGTAATATACACCTTGAACAGTTTGCATGAAGTGAGCTTGTAAATTCATATTTTGCATTGAGAGTAAATAACAATTACAATAGTGGAGAATATTTGTTGATAATAAAGTTTCCACCAGCCATAGAATTTTTGCATCCTTGAGCCATTAAAAGGTGTACAGTTATAGTATTATCAGAATATGTGCATCTTTCTGTGTATTCATTTTGGAACTTGCAATACGTTCCATAACAGGAAAATTATGTGGTCGTGACATCATGATGATTAAACTACATTTCTTTATGTGAGAACAATATGGCAGCTATCAGACGTGTTTTGGTAGTCTCCGTGATTCTGGTAAATTTCTGGTTGTTTGTGAATAATCGAGAAGCCTCGTCGTATAGCTACCGAGTCAAGCAAAAGCGGGTGTTTATTGAATGGAAAGAACAGCAATTCGAGTTTTTCTGTACTTCATGACTTGACGCTCCAGTGGTCGGGGTTGAGAAGCGAAGTCGACGAAATTTATATACTGAACGAACTCGGATTTTGGTCGTTCGAAAAGTGGTTGAATGGAGTAGGAGATATCGCTACAGATATTCCAAGACAACAATCTTTTGATGTATATGGTATAGGAGGGAGAATGATGCTAATTTCTCGTGATTTTGATCGCTTCTTCGCTGGTCGCTTCAGTGGGTCAGGTTCAAAAGTGAAGACATTTGAATTTACATATGAAGGTTTGGTGTCAACAACCACTGATGTACTTACAATTACAACGGTTATAACAAAACGTTTTTCCTTCTGGAACTGTGCCGGGAAGAGGCCTAAATTGTCAGCGGGTCGTGTCACGTACTATTCGAATACGACTGCTACCAGACGAATTCTATTAATCCGTGCAGGCGATGTTGAACAAAATCCAGGTTGGCAAGATGCAACCAGGCATGACTCGGACTATTTACAGGACTTCGCGAGAGAAATAGGTAGCGGATCAAACAATTTAAGTGTGGCCCACCTTAACATTCGCAGCCTCAGGAACAAATTAGACGAAGTAAAGGTTTTAATGCAAGTATGTCGTTTTGACATTCTAGCAATTACAGAAACTCATTTAGACCGAAAAATATCAAACAAGCAACTCGAGATAGATAACTATAAAATTGTAAGAAGAGATAGAAACACAGGAGCCGCTGGAGGTGGTTGCCTTGTTTACATAAACAACCACATTTGTTCTTCGCGTCTCAAATCCCTAGAGGTTCTCGAAATTAAAGGAATATGGTTAAAGATCTTGGTAAATTCTACCGCCTTCATTGTTGGAACTATTTATAGACCGCCTTCAGATTTCGCGTTCTTTGACCGCTTTCATGAAATGTTGGAAAAAGTCTGGATGAAATATAGGAACGTTAGGTGATTTTAACTGCGATTTTGCTCGCAAGGAGCGAGATGCCATTTTGTCAACTTCTGGTAGTAGACTACACAGTTTATTAATTCAATTTGAATATATTGTTACTAGCAGAACAGAACTGATTAAACATACAAGGACGCTAGAGTTAGGAATTTCAGACCATTTGTTAGTATATGCCTGTTTGAAGACGAAAGTTAAGAGACCATCTCCTAAAATAGTGAAGGATCGTAGTTACAAACACTTTGATAAAGTTAAGTTTGTTAATGATATCGAGGAAGCTCCCTGGTCAGTATGTTCAACTTTTGACGACCCTGATGATTGTTATCAAGCATGGTTAACAATTTTCAACGATATTTGCGACAGGCATGCCCCTTATAGGGAAATAAAGATAAGACGGCAGTCCCTTCCATGGATTATCCCACAAATACGTCATGTGATGAATGTGCGGTATAAAACACTCTTGAAGGCCAGACAAACAAAGAAGCCGGAACTGTGGACAAAATACCGAGAGTTGAGGAATAGAGTAACGCAAGAGGTCAGGTTTGCCAAAACCAAATATTATGCAGAGCTGTTTGATAAAGTAAAAGATTGCAAATCGTATTGGAAGTTGGTCAAGAACGCTGCTGGTAGCCAAATGACGCAGCCAATACGAGGGATCAGGAGAACGGACGGAACAATGGAAATCTCAGACCTGGGAAAAGCAGACCTATTGAACGAGCATTTTTCCACGGTGGGTGAAAAGTTGGCAAATGAACTTCCTGCACCTAATCAAGAAGATTATCTCAGCCACATTACACGTATAACCCCAACAGTGACGCACATTGCATTGTCGAATGATGCTATTTCACAGAACCTAAAGAAACTTAAGGCTGATAAAGGGCCAGACAGAGTCGCACCCAAACTATTAAAATATGCCGGGGATGCTTTAACACCATCTTTGATGTCACTATATACAACCAGTATGACATCTAATCTGGTCCCTAATACGTGGAAATCTGCCAATGTGATGCCCTTGTTTAAGAAAGAAGACGAAACAGATAGACAAAATTACCGCCCGATATCTTTGTTATGCGTGCCTGGTAAAATTGTGGAAACAAATGTTGGTTCAACAGTCACAACTCACATTACAGAAAATCGCCTCAGTAATTGTCGAAAGTGGGCTTACAAAAAGGGACATTCCACTGAGTGTCCATGCCAGTAAAATACGGTGTGCCTCAGGGATTGGTGCTTGGCCCAGTTCTGTTTTCTTTGTTTTGTAACAACTTGCCTGATATATGTGAAGACGGTGAAGGGGATATTTATATGTATGCTGACGATACCACCATTTATGTAATTGGCCCTTAATCATGATTTCGTTGTTATAGCACTTAACAAAGTTTTACGTAAGTTATATGATTGGTGCTGTCATAATCTCTTGACACCACACCCTGGTAAAAGTTAATTTATGATACTCAGTCGAGGTCATTTTGTGGGGCCGTTACAAGGGATTAAATTAGGAAATAGCTAAATTTGAGTGTTTTTTTTAAATTTTTATTTTTTTTTATTTTTTATTTTTTATTTAACTTTACCTTGACTAAATAAATAAATACAAGGATAGGAACACCGCAACAGCTGAGGCCGATTACTGTGGGTCCTGATTGTCTACGATTTATATTAAATAATATGTGATATGAATATAATTATATGATATAAACATAACAAGTAAAAACGTTTAATATGAAGCTAGCTGAAGGTCTAAAAACAACAAGTAGGGGAAACACATAGACTACGGACAGAGTTACATTTAATACAAATTGATTTCCAGGTGCGTGGGTCTTCAGAATGGTATATAGAGAGAATAGCAGAGTGGTAGTATTCTTTTAGTTTGTTTTTGAAATTTGAAAGATTGGTAGTCCGGGTTGTTTCTTGAGGCAGCACGTTCCATATTCTTGGAGCTCTTATTAGGTATGATTTACCATACGTAGATGTTCTATATGATCGCTGTTTGAAAGCGCTGCCATCTATTTTAATCTGAGATCTTGTAGGTATGTTGGTAGGTTTGCATTTTTCAGGAATTGTAGTTTTGTCAAATGAAATATATTGATTGATTATTTTGAAAAAGAATACCATGTCCAGATATTCGTGCCAGTAGGTTAGAGGAAGTAGGTTTGTTTCGATTAGTCTGTTCTCGTAAGTAATTTCACATTGGAAAGGTAGACTAAGAATATATTTTGTTGCGCGTCGTTGAACTCGTTCGAGATTTTTTATCAGCTCAATTGTTTGTGGGCTCCAAACCTGAGACGCGTATCCAAGGTGGCAACGGACAATTGCCAGATAGATGGTACGTCTGGTGCTGATGGCGTTAATGTTTTTTTGTGGTTCTTCTAGCGTACCCCAGGATTTTGTTGGCCTTAGCTGTTTGTGAATGAACCTGTTTCTTCCACAATAAGTCAGAGGAAATCCATACTCCAAGGTCTCGTTCATGTGAACAGTGTTTCAGTTCGATATTGTCCATGGAGTATGGAATCATGACGCGTTTCTTCTTTCTTGTTATGGTCTGAACTTTGCATTTTGTTTGGTTAAAAGCAAAATTTGAAGATAGTGACCATTCATTGATGTTATTCAGGTCCTGTTGCAGAAGAGTGTTGTCTGCTTCAGTAGATATGCGCTTGAATAGTTTTGTATCATCGGCGAAGGTCGCTATTGTGGACGATAATACTGCGTCGGGAAGATCGTTGACGTAAAGAAGGAATAGCAATGGTCCAAGGATCGATCCTTGAGGCACACCAGAAGTTACGGGTAGAGGAGAAGAAGTTTCACCAAGTACTGTGACTTGCTGCCGACGGTCTGTGAGGTACGACTGAAACCAAGAGAGCAGGCTGCCGCGGAATCCAAAGCGATAAAGTTGTCTAGGTATTGAAATAGATAGCAAATTAAAGTGGAAAATTCATGTTAAAGAATTGATTAGGTCGTTCGTACAGAAACTTAATCTTCTAAAGTCCCTTTACTTTTTACCAACCAAGGCTAAGGCTCACGTTTATTTTAAAGTTATATTACCTTCAATTACATATGGACTAACAATATAGGGTTCATGCAGAAAAACCCTATTTAGCGAGCTAGAGCGTATACATGTACGGGCTGCCAAACGTATTTACGGTTTGGATTGGCAAACGCCAACAGAGGACGTTTTTGCTCAAACAAAGTGGAAATCACTCGAGGGGTTATACTCGCAGAGATTGTTACATCTAGTACATAACTGTTATTGCGGTCACTCCCCTATTCCACTAGTCATTATTTTAAAAATACAATTGTAATTATAATTTAAGAAGAAAACTCATTGTCCTTCTACCTAAGCCTAAAACTGATTTCTTAAAGAAATCAATTTCCTAAAAAGCTGCTGTTTTATGGAACTCTTTAGACAATAACACAAGGGCCATAGAGGACATTAACAGTTTCAAGCGTGTAATAAAGAAATAGTAATTATAGTTGTAATATATTTAGTAGAATAGGATAGTAAGAAAAAATGTAATATTAATATTTTATTTAGGTATTAATTTGGTTTAAATTATACATGTAAATACACGACCACATCAGCTATGCTGTAAGTTTTTATCGTGTTTAAATAAATGCTATTATTATTATTATTATGATGATGATGATGATGATGATGATGATGATGATGATTATCCATTTCCAAACATGATGTATATCAATACCTACGTCTTGACACTATGATTCGTGATCTGAAGTGTCATACAGTGGCTGCTTGGAGCACCTTTAATATGCCTCAACACGGCCACATTGATCTGCATCCTTCGCAATTCAGCCACTGGCTGCAAGTAAGGATATTAGCCCCAAGTCCTTTATCCTCAATGCTTTATCCTTTATCCATTATATGCTGAAGAATTAAAATCAAGGGGAAAATTCTCGAAATAATGTCTGTTGTAAAAGTGTTGCAATATTCTGATTTTGCATCATAACATCTGCTACAGTAGCCAGACCTTAATGGACTTGAATGGTGAAAATGTGGTATAGAATTTGGAAGAAGTACTGTATACTTTTGTCAGTAAGTGGAGTAACATTTTTTTGGTAATTGACAATTTGAGACTTGTACTGCATAACTGGACACTCCATATATTGTACACTGGTCAATTTCTATAAAAAAAATAAAAAGACAAAGCCTTTAATTAACAGTAGGAAAAAAATATTAAAACTTGACTGGTTAAGTAATCAGAGTAAATTAGAAAAAAGAACTTACCTGCTATTGAGTATGTCCAGTCGTGGTGTGGGTCTGTTGCCCCTGCTTTTTTTGAAGTAATACAATTACTTCATGTGAAGTTGTTCCCATGGGTCAACAATGTAATTTTTAGCACTTATTTGTTTATTTTGAAAAATTAATCATTTTTATTCATAATTTTAAATTCATACTCATTTTTGATAATTACAAAACAACATGTTTGATCAGTTGCATCTTTACTGTATATATATACTTGCATATATAAGTAATAAGTGTTCCTTTTTAAAAAATAAAAACCACTTTTAAAGTATTCATGATCGTTATAAAAAGGTTATTTGTAATACATACTTTATTTGCATTTGTGTCTCTAAATACATTATATTGATAGCAATATTATTTGTCTGCTCTTTATTTAAATGATACACAAATTGTTTTATGATCACTAAAATAGGTTTCAAAAATCCCTGAATTTACAGTTTGAGAAGTGGTTTTACAGAATATATAATTATTGTCTGTTGTTTAGTCTGATATTAATTGTACATAGCTATTGTCCCTTACCAACACATTGTAGAGAGGTCTTCTATCGTATTATAAATATAAGGAAAAACTTCTTAACAGTTGCATTTCCTCTTTTCTTGATAAAAAACTCCTTAACAGTTGCATTTCCTCTTTTCTTGATAAAGTATTCTCGCAGTCTGCAAAACCATGTTCCGTTCCTAAACACGTTATTTATTTTTCGTTACCTTTCACTGGCCAGCATTTTCTCCAAATTCAAACGCAATTAAAAAAACTACTCAATTCTGCTTATACTCAAATTAGCATTAAGTTTGTAGCTCTTCGCCTTTTTCGTTTCTTTTCGTTCAAAGACCGGATTCCTCTTTCTTTGAGATCGCATGTCGTGTATAAATTTAAGTGTCAAAGCTGCGGAGCTTTGTATGTAGGTGAAACCACTCGACATCTGCACACACGCGTTTCTAAACACATGGGACTTTCGGCCCTTAATGGCAAAAAAACTCGCTAGTCCACCCCGTGGTAATATTCTTGCCCATCATGAGACGGGGCATCCTATTTCTTTTAGTGATTTTAGTATTATTTCTTCCTGCTCTTTTGAATTTGAGCTTCTTTTACGCGAAAGTCTTTTAATTAACAAACTTAAACCTCATCTCAACGGCAATATTGGATCAGCACCCCTCTAGTTATTTTAACTTTCTCTTACATCCTGACACCTTCAGTGTTACCTCACCTCCTAACCTATAATTAGCTTGTAATATGCATTTTTAGTTCTTTATTTTGATTGGTCTATATGTATGTAATTAGAATTCTGTTTATTATATATCCTGTCAATTATTATCTTGTAATCATTATCTCTGAAGATATTGTAGCATAAACAACGAAACGTTAGATTAAATATTATGTTTTTATGTCCTTGTGTTCATGGCTTTTATTCGTGTTTTGTGCTGGGCACTTATATTTATAATAAGATTACGTTTTCCGCCTGGTGAATCTCTTGCCGAGGTCTTCTATCTGTTTCACTGATCCAGTTTACATTTAAATCTCCAATTATTACACTTTCCTCAGCAGCAACTTCAAGGACAATTTCTCTCTATGCGGAACACAGTTCACTAATAGGAACTTTTGGTGAACGATACACGGCAACGATTGTCAAGTTTGGATGACTTGTTACTTTGATCATTGTGAATTCCATAGAATTAATGTTGTGGTTGCAAGGATAACCAGCAACTAATGGCACTCTGCTATATACCGATGTACCGTAATAGGGTCGTCCATTGTTTACACAAGAGTGACTGTCATTACGAAATAACTCAAAACCATCAATGGTGTTCCTTTCATTTGGCTCTATCGGATTGAATCTTGTTTCTGTAAATACTGCTATATCGCTAGAGAGATAATTAAAATCTTTAGGAACATCTTCAATGTGTTTATGGAGTGAACGCGCATTTAAATAACATAATTTCAAAACTGAATTGTCATTTATTTTATACAATGGAGAGATACAAAGTTGGAGGCTTCTTTCTGTTCTCAACTCTTCCATTTCACTTACAACTTTAGGATCAACAGAAATTTTGTTTTCACAAAGGTCAGTGACATACAATCCTTCAATCGTAGTTACTCTGCTCAATGCAACATAATGTATGTGGGGAATTGCTCTTCGAGTGTTAAGGTTAACAACAATTTCAGTTTGAGTATCACCTTGAGATCTATGTACAGTCTTAGCAGCAGCTAGTCGCAGTGGAAATTGCTTTCTGACAACTTGAGCTGTTCTATTTCTACCAACAGCGAATTGTGTGGTGATTGGTTTAATAGGCGTCCATGTACTTTGAATATTATTTTGTCGATAAAGCTGCATGTTTTCATGTCTTGTCTTCTTACCAACTTTTTGTTGATCAAACTCTACCTACAGTATATTATACCTGAAGGTTTTCCAGGTTGATGTAACAATACTATTACCAGCACCATTTGTCAAACCATCATCAGTTCTTACATTTATGGCAATTTCAGTTCTTTCACCTTCAGCAATCTGGAGCTTTGAAGCAAGCTGTTTAGTTGTTCGTGGGTAATGAGTAATGATTTATTTAACGTCGTAAACACAGGATGTGGTCGCCCAATCATCCGAGCCAGAGGCTCATGTTAAACGTGCACGACATAAACTAAGACCTAAGTGTTGATTTTACGGAGGGAGGAAAACCGCAGAACCCTGCGAAAAACCCTCGAAGCACAGGAGAGACCAACTAAACTCTACTCACATGAAATTCAAGTTCGAGAACGGAGCTATTCTCAGACGGTCACCCATCCAAGTACTAACCCCGTCCAACTGGGCTTAACTACAGCTGTGAGAGGCAGCGCCCTAACAGCGCACGCCACCCGTTTACTTCATTATTTTGTCTCTACGTTCTGCAGAATTAGCACTTATGACACTGTCGTGAGCTTTTATTGTGTATTTTGTCCCAGTTGCTGCTTTATAAACTTTGTTGTTAAATTCATCAACATTCAAGTTTTGTATAAATAAATGAGGTGCTTGTTTTGGACATTTTTGTGCTGGAACTATTCTTTCTTTAATCTTCAAACTGTCATTTTCAGTATGATTTCCTTCTCTGAATCTATTCAAAGTTTCTGCAAATGCTTTACTCTCTCTTTGTCGCATTATTTCATGTAGTTCAAACATTTGGAAGTGTTTGTTTCCCTAAATTTGGAGTAAGAACACCATATTCTGAGTTATCAAAATCTTTGAATATAAAACCATCCATGACTGGTTTTAACTGAAACAAATCACCAATTGCAATTACGTTCACACCACCAAAATCTTCCTTGCTACCCGTAATGTCTTTTAGTCGATTATTTATTAGAACATTAAACATACTGTTTCCAACCATAGATATTTCATATAGTAATATCAGTTTTACACTTCCTAGTTGACACCTTAAAGTGTTTAATCTGTTAGAGTCAAGTGGTTTATAATTTCTTAAGGACTGACATGCAGGTACTGCACGAGCACGTACTGTGTATTGTATTGCCTCGAATGATAAATGCAGCTTTTCCTGTAGGAGCTAGAAGTAAAATATTAACTTGACTGAAGTCATCACCAGCTCTTGTATTATAGTATTTCAATGCTGCTTGATAAATTGATTTTGTAAGATGTGATTTACCAACACCTCCACCTCCGCTAAGAAATGAGTAAAATGGTTTGTCTGACGTCTTTATTAGGTGAAGAGTATGATAGAAAAATTCATTTTGTTCTTTAACATTTGCACCATTTCTCTATATTCGTCATCTGGCATTTCATTTAGAATAAGAGGTTCATTATTTGATGATGCAGAAGGAATGCCAATGTCGTGTGACAGATCATAGTTTTCATTCAAGTCAGGATGTAAATTTATAGTCCCTTCATCTTGGTGTTCAGCATCTTGAGTTACTGGTGCAATTAAATCAAATTGGTCTTCATCATTGTCAAAAGCTGAATTTAATTGTTCTTGCATGGGCACTATTTAATTCTTTATTACAAACTGCATAGAGGCTCATTTGATCTCTTATTGAGTCTTGTAAAGTTAAATAATGTTCTTCATAAGATGAATACTTACCAATTAAATCACTTTCCTCATTCCTCCATGGTGTAAAAAGCATAATTAATTCTCGATAGTGCTTCTCTGGGTAAGCTTCTTTATTAAACCAGACACACCTTATGATTCTGGCTTTTGTTCGTTTTTTTTGGTTCACTATTTTATTACATTTCTTGCACTTATTAACTGTGTTGGTGTCATCACAAAGTTTATGATCATTATTGTCATCATTATCTGATGTTTCTAATAGCAGATCATGAATGTCTGGTTTTGTTGTTTTCTTTTGGTAAGGTTCGTTATTAACACTATCATACCATGCTGTCCAGTCTGCTAAGGTTGCATTCTCAGGACTAGCAGGTCGTTCAGTGTATCTCTTTAAAAATCCACCAAAATGTATTTCTTCACATTCATCTTGCATTTTCTCAATTTCACTTAGTGGTTTTAACAATTGAACTCTTTCATTAGGTGGTGAGGTTGGTACAAAAACAACTTCTGTTGAGGATTTTCTCAGTGGTAATTGCAGAATTATATACACAGCTTCTTGGGCACTAATTTCAACACTGTTTAAAAATGTATTACCAATATCTCTCACTTGCTGCTTAATACTAGCATTTCCTTCTCTTGCTTCGGCACATGCAGTACGAAGCAGTTCACTCATTCCATTTTGTGCTTTGGATATGTATGAAACAATATACATTGCACATGCATAGACATCAAGAACAAACTGAATGTTCATGTTTGCTCTCCAGGCACTCAGACATGCAGAGTTATAATGGTTTATTTTGAGTTCATTGGGATTCCTTTTTAAAAAGATTGTGGGACAGTTGAGAGATGATCTAATCGCGCAGGTTCAGAGACATTCAGATTAGCTAATAATTGATCAAATGTGATATTTTCACCTTCTTTCCTGTCATTTAGCTGCTGCTTTATGTTTTTCCACAAAACTTTTAGTTTTCTAAAATCACTTTGAGAAACACTATCATCTAGTGGATAAAGTATTTTAGTTGACTTCATTGGTGGTTGTGGATAATTAAATCTTCATTCCTTTTTTGACCTTTTACGACAGGTATGGGAGTGTCTGTGTGTTTGCCGATTAACAAGATTTATTAGGTCAGGCTCATTATTCAATGGTAAATGGCAAGTAATTATCTGATCAATAAAATATTCGACATCATCATCTTTAGCTACACCAAATACTGGAGTATTTTCTAGCTATATTAACATATGAATATGTGGTGAACCTCTTTGCTGATATTCAACTCTATAGAACCAGTCTTTAATTTTCCCCAAAGGGGCAATGTTGCTCATCAAAAAGTCTCTCAAAAATTTATTTAATTGGTAATCAAAATGTCTTGCACTATTCGTAGCTAGCCAAGATGCTACCTGAAAGACTTTATGTGGCCTTATATTTAAAGACATTGCAGAACTTTTATATTGCAGTCGCCGTTTTAACTGAACTTTGATTGTTCCTGTTTCATGTGGTAGTCTTGGTAATGTATTTACGGTATTGACAACATCAGCAGGAACATTGACAACCTTGCCATTTATTTTTAATTGTTTACCCCTGGGTGCTTGCATAAGCTTTAGAAAAGCTAATCTTGGTGCAACAAGTCTCCACTCTAACTGATTTAAATAAAAAACTTTCTGGCTTTTCTGGAAATACCATCCCATTTTTTACAGCAAAAGGAGGCATTTAATTATTTTTTAAATGTTTTACACATGTTCCACAAATCCACTCAATATTATCAAGAGATACTTTATTCAACAAGTACTGTGACATAGTGGGGTTTGGCACTTTTAGGTTTTCAGCAGAATTAACACTATGCCTATACCACAACTGGTCACAACAAGTACAAATATACATTGGGCCTTTTGATACAGGTTTGCTTTCGCCATCATGGCGTGCAGTCAGCAAATTTCACACTCCCGGAAAATTTGGCTTTTTCTTTATATTTATGTCCCTTTTCACGGACTTTACCTTTCAAAGAGATACAACTCCAGAACATTATCAAGATGTGTACTTCTATGCGTGAGTAGATTGGTTACAACGCGTAAAATGATGTTTAAATTTATGAATTACTGTATTCGGCGAATAACGGTCAACCAACGACCGTTGGTGAACTCGTTAAACCTTGCAACTGGACGGCGCCGTTTACTACTTTACGCTACACTTCTAACAATACTAATACTACTATCGAGTGATGTGGAGACTAATCCAAGTCCAAGAATTTGTAACGGGTCAACAAACAACCAAATCAAGTGTCTTCTGCTCAACGCAAGGAGCTTAAAGAGCATACACAGAGACGATACGACCAGCGCCACTGTTTGTAATCTTCAGCGATTTCAAAATCTTGTATATACTGAAAACTTAAAAATTATTTGTGTGACCGAGACTTGGCTCAATAAAGACATGAGCGACGAAGAAATTTTACACTCGGGATATACGATTTACAGGAAAGATCGGAACTGTCGAAGTGGTGGTGGCGTCCTTGTTGTGGTCAAAGCAAAATCGTTTAAGTCTGTTAAAGAGTTTTCAGCAGAATCGGAGGAGATTCAACAACTGGAGATCGTGTCTGCCGGGCTGAAGATAACGTCAAATCAGAAGCTTTTATACTGCTCTTGCTATCGACCACCTGACGCTGACCCAAGTTGGATGGATGAATTTAAACTTTTTCTCAACCATGCTTGCGATCAATATGGCAATGCTGTCATTTCAGGGGACTTCAATCTACCAAACATCCAATGGAACGCGATAGAAAATACATATGGTGTTAATGAACTGCTTTTTGTTGAACTACTAAACGATCACTTCTTAGCACAATTTAACAACACGCCTACTCGTGGTGATCACATACTCGATCTCGTGATTACAAATGTGCCGGAACAAGTTAGTTTGACTGAGGTTTTGTCGCCAGATGAAATCGCTGTTTTCACGAACCATCACGCTATTGTCTACGAGTTTTCTTCCTTCATTAAAGCACCAAAGAAGTCCCATAGATTTGTTCATGATTACAAAAAAGGAGACTTTGCAGGTCTGCGCGCTGCTTTACAGGCAGTAAACCTGTCTTCCACAATATCAGAAACTGATGATGATATTAACATCGACTGGCAGCAATGGAGGGATACTATCATTCAGTCTCCGACTACACTCCTTCTAAGGACTGAAAGGCAAAAATCCAGTGCCATGGACAAAAAAAGATCGTTACGTGAAAGCCGTGAAAATTTCTTTTCTGCTCTTGAATCCAACTTTAAAAGTAACCCAAAACGCTTCTGGTCGATATTAAAACAAAAGTCAAAATCTCGCAATATCCCTGATTTGATGTCTATGGCACCCATCGCAGGTGGGACCGTTGATCCAGTGGCTGACCCACCGAGGACAACCGCTGACAGCCCCGTGGAAATAGCAAACCTCTTCAACACCTACTTTGCATCTGTATTCACGAATGACAACCTTACCGAAGATACCACCTCTGACTTACACAACCCGGTCATGACTAACCTGGAACTTACTGACAGTGAAGTCGAAGCTGTATTAAAATCTCTTGACGCTACCAAAGCTACCGGACCAGATGGAATTTCAGCTAGAATACTTAAGGAAGCGGCAATTGCTATTGAACCTTGTACCACTGTGTATTCTATTCAACAAATCGCTTCGTTTGGGGGTCTTGCCACTGGAATGGAAAATGGGCAACATCGTACCAGTGTTTAAAAAGGGCGACAATAACACACTGAAAACTACAGACCAATTTCCTTACTGTCACTTGTCTTAAAAACACTGGAACGGTGCGTGCTTATTAACATCAAGAACCAAATCTTCCAACTAGTGAATGTATGTCAGCACGGGTTCGTAACTGGTAAATCTTGCGTCACAAACCTTGTTTCAGTTCTTGAATTTGAATTTTTTTTTAATTTATTAATTTTTTTTTTATTTATTAAATTTACCACTTATCGTGTGGCAGGAGAGAGGAACAGAACTTTCGTCCCAGTTGACACCAAACTCCTATGTGTAGACAACTAAGACCTAGGTGTTGATTTTACGAAGGGAGGAAAACCGGAGAACCCGGCGAAAAACCCTCGGAGCACAGGAGAGACCAACTAAACTCTACTCACGTAAGTCCCAAGCTGGCGGAGTACGGGGTCATTCCCAAACGGTCACCCATCCGAGTACTAACCCCGTCCAACCGGGCTTAACTATTGGTGAGAGGCAGCGCCCTAACAGCACACGCCACCCGTGCTCCCCTCTCTCCTCGATGACAGAGGGCAAATAGATGTTATTTACTTGGACATGTTGAAAGCTTTTGACAAGGTAAACCATAAGTTGTTGATCCACAAGTTACGACAGTTTGGTTTTGGTGGCAGCCTACTCCATTGGTTCAGTTCCTATCTCACGGATCGTGTCCAGCGTGTTACAGTTCTTGGTGCTACTTCGGATACATTACAGTACCCGTCAGCTCTGGTGTTCCTCAAGGCTCTATTCTTGGTCCATTACTTTTCCTATGGTACGCCAACGACCTCCCAGGCGCTGTTATTTCGAGTCAAATCGCCATGTTCGCTGATGACACAAAGATCTTCAAAGCAATCAAACACCAGACGATGTTGCCTTACTCCAGGAAGATCTAGGCAACCTAGAAACCTTGTCTACAGCATCCGGCCTTATGTTCAATGAGAAAAAAAAGCAAATCGCAGAGCATCACGCGAAAAATCAAGCCGAATGTTGCTACCTACAGTTTGAAAAACAACAACTGACAGTCAACGAAATCTGAACGAGACCTCGGTGTATGGATAGCTGCTGACCTGACTTGCAGTAAGCAAGCTTCTGAACAGTCAGCCCGTGCCAACAAGCTGTTGGGTTACATCAGGAGGAACACGCGGTGTATCCGAAGTATTGCGGTGAGGCGCACAATCTATTTGACACTAGTTCGTTCCCAGTTAGGTTATGCAACACAAGTCTGGGCACTGCAGACCATTGACTTAATTTCTCGATTAGAAAGAATTCAGAGGCGAGCTACGAAATACATTTTGAAACTACCATTTTCTTGTACTGACAGGTACAAATCTAGGTTGCAATCTCTGTCTTTACTTCCTATTTCTTACTGGCATGAATTTTTAGATATGGTACTATTCTTTAAGATAATAAACGGCTTAGTGACTTTAAATTCCTCCACTTTACCAGCATTTGTCCGAAATATCAGACCAACTAGATCATCCTCCAATAATGTTAACATTAAAATATTTGTCGTTCCTATATGTAAAACATCAACATACCAGAAATCTTTCTTTGTAAGATCAATTAGAATATGGAATACTTTAGCAAATGAACTTAACCTCACTATGGACAACCTTCCTTTGTTCAAATCCGTTATGCTTAATTATTATTTCTCATTTTGGAAACTACTTATGACTGTGAAAACCCTCGTACATTGAAAACAATCTGCTTAAAATGTAACTGTTCCCGTAGCCTTAGGTACCCTATTTCTTGTTGTTATTAACATATTTAGTTTAGTTAGTATTTTGCTGTTATTAATTGTAGCTAAGACTTGACTTTGTAGTTAGTATATTTATTTACTAGTTTATTTAGTTTATTTAGTTTATTTAGTTTATTTAATTTATTTAATTTATTTAATTTATTTAGTTTATTTAGTTTGTTTAGTTTGTTTAGTTTGTTTAGTTTGTTTAGTTTGTTTAGTTTGTTTAGTTTGTTTAGTTTGTTTAGTTTGTTTAGTTTGTTTAGTTTGTTTAGTTTGTTTAGTTTGTTTAGTTTATTTAGTTTATTTAGTTTATTTAGTTTATTTAATTTCGTTTATTTTCGGACCCGCAGCAATTGGCTTTTTGCTGTTGCGGTGACCATGCCGTTATATTTTGAATTCATTTTGTAATGCATGTATATACTATAACACTATAATAGCGAATCTAAGAAAAAAAAAGAAAAAAAAAGCTATGTGAAACCTATGAATAAGATCTGAAATTGAAACAGCATCACATTTTTCCCTTCTTCTATCACAATCTTGTTGTTTTGAGAGTTTATTCTGTTTGTGTTCATCGGATTCATTTGCTCTCCTATTGACATCATTTACTTGCTGTGCCTGCAATCGATTATGTCTCTGCTCACCAGATTCATTTGCTCTCCTATTTATATTATTTACTTGCTGTGCATGCAATCGACTGTCTCTGCCCATCAGATTCATTTGCTCTCCAATTAATATCATTCGCTTGCTGTACCTGCAATCGACTCTGTCTCTGCTCATCTGATTCATTTGCTCTCTTTTGCTGTTTATACTCCCGACACTTTTGAAGCCTCTTTTCTTTCATTAAAGCACTTTCTGTATTTTTTCGTTTTAAATAATTCATGTGCCTAGCTTGCAATCACTTATTTCTAGTTTCTGGATCTTCAATTTTTAGTTTTTTTCTCTTGCTTTCACACTCTTCAATCTTTCCAATCTCATATTTTTCATTACTTTCATTAGCACACTTTCTTTTTTTTTGTAGCAGTTACCTTGAGGATTCTGATTATTTACTAATTGCTCAAAGTTTTGATTATACCAATACATGCGTCATTGACCAAAACACCTTTGATTTCAAAAGGCACACATGTTCCTCGATAAGAAGCAGCCTGAAAAAATGCAACTAAGTTTTCAAGGCCATCAACAATGAGCAAGACACATGTTCCAGAAAAACTTGGCATTCCCCACATATCCCTTGAGTGAGAATCAAAGATTCTATAACTGTTGTTCAACATGTTAAACACTGCAACTATGTTACAATCAATAGTTAACAAGCAACACTCATAATTTGTTTCCCTCCAAAACATATCTCTGTAATTGCATTTTTTAAGGAGATATAAGGCACGTTATTATCTGTCATCAATAATCCACCACTTAACGATTCCCCACTATTGGTTAAATTATATGTTTTCTCATTTATTGATACCATAGCAGGAACATCAGTCAACAACAAGTCTTTTTTAACAGAACCTTTAATACAACATATAGACAGTTACCACAATACAAAATATTATTTAAATCAGGAGAATCCCAGGTGTCAATATGTGGTTTAATGTGTCGGAATATTATAGAGGTTAATGACATTGCAACGCACTGTTTACCTACATTATCATCGAACTTCGACTGATCTCCTTGACTAAAATCAGCTCGAACAGTTTCCAATACATTAATTATTTGATACAACGAAGGACCTGGGTTTTCTTCTACGTCATTTGACAGATTTAGAAGCAATGCTACATATACATGACAACACATCATTTGATGAAACCAAGACATAACTTCATTCGATCTTTGATATTGCTCAACGACACGTTTTAATGTTGGCAAGTAAAACACATGTAAATAAAACATCATTAACATTGTACTCCAAAACGACCCTTTTAAACGACGTTCGTTATCTTTACCTACCATAAATATGCTGTGACAGCCAATTCTTGATCGATATTGTTCTAATGTAACGCCCATTTTGAAGTTTAGATGACGTCACGCTTGAAAATTTGCAATAACAAAAAACGCGTGTTTCTCGCGTGGGTTTCACGAACAAACGACGAGCACTTCACTTCACAAGTTACAACAGATTTCAAGGCTTTCAGTTTCTCAATAGTTCTCAATAGTTCTCAATAATATCTCAATAGTTTCTCAATAGATTGACGCTCAGTCAGACCGCTGGATTGGGTCTGCCCAAAACGTTCGTTCAATAAAAAGTCTCGATAGCGTAACACTTGACGCCCAGTCAGACCGCTGGCTCGGGTCTGCGCAAACTTTCGTTTCTTTAACAAAATAAAATAAAACAAGATGTTGAAAAACACCTAAAAAAACAAACAAAACACCTAGTCAAACCGATTTCACAGGAGTGAAGTAGCTCAGTTGGAGTCTTGGAGATTTGTTTCAGATTCAGATCGATTGAGATAGATTTATGCAAGATAGGAAACGTCAGAGCTTTGACACCACTTCTTACCTTGTAATTAATAGACAGAAACCTTTCCGAAAAGGCAAGGTTTAAAGGCAGCGTTGAGAATAGGACAAGAGCACTAATATAATAGCAGCTACACACCTAAAAACGCCACAGGTCTGTTGCAACTTCAGGCCTGGTACAGGTATGATATCATAGCTGTTACAGGCTGTAGACGTCCACAGACTGTTCAGAACTGACAGCATCAGACTGCAACAGACTGTTGGTCTGTCAGTGCTGTATCAGTCTGATATAAAACAATGATACAGGTATGTTGACAACAGATCTGTAGCCGACTGTAAGAACAGGCTGTAACAGCTATGATGGGGCAACAGCACTGATGGAAGCTGTTGGTATCAGATAAATCAGGACTGGCGATATCAGCACTGTAACAGCCATGTTGAACAGGTTGTGTCAGAGCTGTTGGAAACTGCGTGGATTTTCCCGCGGTAACAGCGTGTCGCGACACGAATTTTTCGTGACTTCGTCAGCAAAAAAAGACAAGAGAGACTGTTTTACAAAGCGCCCTCTCTTCACTCTTCACTCTTCACTCTTCAGTGGCATATCAAGGCGCTTCAAGCAGCCGGCATGGCATGGAAAAACAAACAAAAGTTATTGCTGAATTAATATAAAAAACTTTGGATGTTTATTTCAAACTTTGACGTCTTTCTGCGAATGTTTTTGTGGCAGAAATTACGTGCAACAAGTGTGAGTTTTGTACAGACTCAGCCCAGAATGTCTTGATGAAAATGAAAAGCGGAAAATCATCACTCACTATTCTCGTTGGACATGACTCTGGAGATATAACAGAAAGTTTGTTCTAGCAGTATGTACAGTACTAATTTGAAAGCTTGTGAAGCTCGTTTCTTCCAAAATGCGACGAAACACTGGTATTGAAACAAGGCAAAATTGGACAACTCTACAAAAGTTATGGCGTCAGCAGCAACAAAGTATTTTCCGTTTCCTTTTTCATAACCAGCTTTACGTTGCAATTCTAGCTCCACAAAGCTAAAGGTAAGTTTTAAAATCTAGTAAACTGGTCAAATGAATGATAGTACAAAAAGATTAAGTTAGAAATGAAATTTCTGGACGTAAGTAATTCTGTTGTTTTCCAATATTGTCGTACATATTTTAAATATATTGCACAAAACTATAGAAAATAAGATTTATTTGTTTTATGTTGCACAGTCAGATCTTATTTATAATTATGTAACCACCAAATCGATACACTTTAGGGGTGCATGGGGTGAGGGTGCCACCCTCCACTGTGGGGTATTATTAAATGCCAAAGAAACATGCCAATATTTTATCATATTTTCATATTTTTTAAATGCCCACAGCAAAGCCATAATCCAGAAAATATAATAATTATAAAAATATTTATTCAGGTATCAAGACTAACATTTCATTATTTCTTATATATATTATTATTTATTTATACAGGTATGTTGCTGAAGTCTTAAGCCATAACTACACGCATTACCTAGCCAGAACATTGCACAGGTAAAACTGTTTTCCAGTATTAAACAAAGCGAGGGTCTTGGGTTGGGGGGGGGGGGGGGTGGGGTGGGTGGGTGTGGGGTGGGCAAGAACCTTGATCTCCTAGGGGGTCTGGGGGCATGCCCCCCCCCGAAAATGTTGGATTTCTAGGGTCTCTGAAACACTATTTCCTGCATTTTGAAGCAAGTATTTAAGAGTATTGTAATCTGAAAGCCATAAATTATATAATTTTGTTACTATCATTAAACCAGAACATAGAATGATACAAGTCAGAATATCTTTAGAATTATTTATAAACTAGTGGTAAATGTAAAAACAAGTTGGAGACATTTTATTAATAGACCCTTAGTAATTTATAGCATATATATATATATATATATATATATATATATATATACACATGCCTGCTATATATATAACACATTACTGATCCACTCACTTGGCCTTAAAACAACTGTAACCCCCCCCCCCCCCCTTACAAGTTTCTCCACAGATTTAAACTTTTCATGAGAATGGTCCATTTGGGGGGTGATGTCCCCCAGCCCCCTTGGCTATGCCAGTGCTGTTTTCCAGTTTTCCATACAAATAAATTACCCTTATACAAACAAAGACCGGTACATGTATATAGGTGAGCCAAATTTAAAATAATATATTCAAAATAGCACAAGATATTTTATTTAGCATTTCTTGTTTAATATTTATCATTTAATAACAGGACAATGAATGCCACATGTTTAAAATGACTGTGTCTTCTAAATTTTTTGTAATAATATTCAAGATCAAACTTAATTAGTCAATAATCTGAAAACTCAGTACAGTGGTATTATTATAGCGGTATTATATTTCACAGTTAATCAGAAGAGGAAAAGTTTACAAAATGTTTTATCCATTTTTTCTTTTTTTTATAGCATGCAAATGCAAATTTATATGCAATGACTTCATCAACTGATATGGCAACAATATATGAGTAAAGATCCACTATGTGTCAATGGGCCTGGATTAAATAAATGGGAGCTCTGTAAAACATGTACTGTACTTTGTGTCTGAATGATATAGATGGTCTGAATCTAAAGACCAACATTCTAGGATTTTCCTTATGTAATATCCTGACAAAATCCATCACCTACTCAAGCTTGAGTCAAACTGAAGACATTTGCAAAGAAATATCACCTTGGAAAGTGTGTTGATCTACCCTGGGGTGGGGCATTTGTCATCCAGGTAGGGCATTGTAGGGTCTTTTTTGCCCAACCCCAGGGCATTTGCATTAAAAAAATTGAAAATGCAAATTCCTGGGGGTTGGCCCGGGGGGATGGGCATTGCTGGAATTGACTGATGCATAACTGTTATTTTAAACTTTGTTTTTTTTTCTCTAGACATGGTATTTAAGCCTCTAGACATGGTATTTACAAGCCTCAAATTGTTTTGACCCCCCCCCCCCCCCTTTCTCTACACATGTAAAAACGCGCAGTCTGATCAGCTCTGATATCAGATCTGTTCAGAGAAATGTAGCGACCCTTGATACAGCCTGACAGCTACAGAATGTACCAGCGCTGATGTATAAACATTTAGTTAGAATTTCTAACAGACTGCGACAGCTCCGTAGACAACATACCTGTTCAGTCTATTATATCAAACTGATACAGCACTGACCGTGTCAGGCTGATACAGTTTGACAGAATCTGTTCCGAACAATCTGTTGTAGCTGCAGGTATGATACAGATATGATATCATAGGTGTATCATAGCTGATACTGCAACAGGCTGTATCAGGGATCGCTACATTTTTCTGAACAGATCTGACATCATTCTGCATCAGGTCTGACACAGAGTGTGCGTTTTTGCGTGTGTAGAGTAAAACATTTCTGACCCCCCCTATATATGGGAATGAAACTTTTTTTGCCCCCCCCCCCCTCCCATCTGTCAACCTCCCTCCCCATAAATAATGACAACTCCCTTAAATATGTCTTTCTTTTCTCCTCTTTGTGTAGCTTGCCCTGGCAAGGAGAGAATATATACAATAAAACCTAATAGCTAGGTGTGTATTAGCTCAGCATATTGAAGGTTTAGAAAGTAATATGTCTTTCTTTTCTTCTCTTTGTATAGCTTGGCCTGGCAAGGAGAGAATATAATAACCACAATAAAACCTAATAGCTAGGTGTGTATTAGCTCAGCATATTTAAGGTTTAGAAAGTAATGTCTTTCTTTTCTTCTCTTTGTATAGCTTGGCCTGGCAAGGAGAGAATATAATAACCACAATCAAACCTAATAGCTAGGTGTGTATTAGCTCAGCATATTTAAGGTTTAGAAAGTAATGTCTTTCTTTTCTTCTCTTTGTATAGCTTGGCCTGGCAAGGAGAGAATATAATAACCACAATAAAACCTAATAGGTATGTATTAGCTCAGCATTTTTAAGGTTTAGAAAGTAATATGTCTTTCTTTTCCTCTTTTTGTATAGCTTGGCCTGTCAAAGAGAGAATACAACCACAATAAAACCTACAGGTGTGTATTAGGTTAGCACTTTAAGATTTAAAAATTCACGTCTTTTTTCTTCTTTTCTTTATATAGTATGGCCAGGCAAGGACATTGCTTAGCATTTTTGAGATTTAGAAACTAATAGTAATATGCCTTTCTTTTTTTTTCTTCATTATTTTACAGTGTATCCAGCTGGACAAAAAAATTATACATAGGTTGTAAGGTACTTTATATACTGTATTGATACTGGTTACATTGTATCTAGTTTCTCAAAAACTATGTTGTTTGTCTTCTCTAATTTATATAGTGTGACAAGAAGGAATTTAAGAAATTTGGGCTGCAGAATGTAAATTGCAAGATTAACTCAACAATGTTTATACTTGAGGTATTACCTTTATAGTTTGGTTAATATTGAGAAAAAGAACAAAATTAATGTAATGTTTTTCTTCTTTCCTAGTTTTGGCTGCTTAACGTATACTGTGCATCTTCTCAAGCCTGGATTTGTAAGTAAAGATTATATGCCTGATCATTTGTCTTTTCTTTTTGCAGTATTATATGTGACTGAATTAGAAAAACGAAGTGTACAAAAATTGTTGGATTAAGCATTCGTCGAAATGAAGATTTATAGTGGTGAAATGCTCTTTAATTTTGTAAATCTTAGCTGATAAGTATAAAAAATAATAAAAGTAGTTACCTGATGTTTCTGTCGCGTAGTTTTTTTATCGTAGTTACTTCTGTGCACGTTTTTCCTCAGTTTTTTCGGCAGCAAACCAGTTTCGGAGTATACCCGGGGAATTTTTGTACCGGCATTTTGTTTATCCACGCGTGGAATAATTATCCACGCGAGTTTCGAGAACGGGTCATGAATCACGCGCGGGTCACGTCGCGTTTCCACGCGATCTATCATGGCTGTTACAGTCTGATGGCGTCAGGGCTGTATCATGCCGGACGTCAGTGCTGATACAGGCTGTGGTCATCATAGCTGTAACAGGGGTCGCTACATTATCCTGTTCAGACCTGATGGAATCATAATGTAACAGACCTGATATCAGTGCTGTTGGATGCTGTAACAGAGCGTGCGTTTTTAAGTGTGTAGTCGAGAAAACAAACACGAGGCTCAAGCGGACCGGACCGGTTTCACTTCTGCTGGCCCCCCACGAACAACGCGATCACTTCTCGAATACCTGGCGATCCAACCTCGTTCCCAGGGCCTTTTTGAAATTGGCGGGGCGGGAAAAGGCCCTGGCATTGGCTGGATTCTGCACCCAGAATTTCAGGGTGTAATAAATTAGCGTGGAAATTAGCATGCAAAATTATTCCGGGTAATGGCGTGACTCGTCAGAGAAGTTTGGACCTTTTGGTTGCGTTCGATAGCGGAAATTTCCCGTGTTTTTGTTTAAAACCGCTTCAAGTCAAGTGTTTTGAATATTTGTTACATAGATATCGATCTCTTCATCGTCCAAGCAGCCATCAAAACGAGACAAGCGAAAGCAGGTATTGCCGCTTGTATAAGAAATTCAAGAAGTAACAACGCCCCAGGAAGCTAATAAGTCATGTTTGTCTCTTCCTGGAATTCACGAGTTTTTGCTGACCGAAATTTAGAAGAAGAAAATATTTCCAGCGGTAAACAGTGTGCTACTGTGCTTTCATCTGTTATAAAGTCATCCATCGCAGACGAGATGTAATCAGCCCGCAAACGTCTTTGCAAACGTTCCGATGGTTCAGTGTTGTATGGCAACAGCTACGAGAATCATAACAAGAAATTTGATTTTGATAATGCGTGGAATGAAATGAAAGTAGACGTACCTTTTTAGACATTTTTAACGCAGTGTCTGGTCGCAAGAATACGCCCGTCAAAGCAACAAATCGTGAATTAAGTGTAAAGTATATAGCTTTCTTTATTCTGTCTTCATGAATGAACGGTGGTTAACTTTAGCCATTGTATCTAAAACTGTGTTATATATAGATCTGTCAGGTTTTTCCTAAATCGAAATCACATATCGACTTGTTTACGATTAACAATAGCTGTTTGGTAAAGTGAAATTGACAAGAACGTCAAAATGAACCACCATTCAAACTTGCCTGGGAAAGATAAAGTGAAGCGTTCTATTTATTATATGTCTATTTTATTATATTTGGCATAGATATATTTATATTTTTATATCAAGAGAAACGACATGCTAAAAATATAGCGTTCGTAATATTTTCCGTGCGGCTTATGTATTTTTTGTTGACATATCCGCATTGTTTTTAATATATCTTTTACTTTTAATATTAGATGTGTGACTAAAATATATGTAGTAAACTGAGAGATTATACTCTTAAATTTATTTAAAATCTTTATTAACCACTCTAAATATCAGCCATTGGAGACTACATTTTAACAGCGCTTCCAAGAGGTTTATTTACCACTCTTTGTTCATTTTGAATTTTTGATACAACGTCAACTTTCATTGGTATTATTAATCAACACAACTATTTTTATCTGAACTGATTGAACATATATATATAATGCCAAACTCGTACATATGTGCTCTTAAAATTAAATGATTTTGTACTGCTCTTATAACACTTTTGGTCTGTGGCTTTTCAACGTTGTCGTTTAATATCATAATTTGCATATTTTGGCTCTTCGTCTAAATTCGCTCATCTTGAAAACAAATACCTCGCTCGCACTTTCGCTTATCAACTTTGAACTCGAATTGTCCCTGGTGATTTTAATAATCCCACAAGTATTATATATTCGGCACATTTGCACATAAATCCTACTGACTACCCGAGCCATATATGACAGCTTGTGTATTAACCGCCACAAAGACGGCAGATTGAACTCCGAGCGCAAATTCTTTTCTTCAAGAGTCGGTTCATCATGATTCAGTTTTTACGTCATCCGCTACTATAAGAACAGATCAAGGTATTAAACGTGCACGGATTATGAGCTATATTGTCGATTAGTACGATTACGAGTGATGACCAAATCCATTGAAACTTTGCATTAATTGTAGCCTGCGTGCAGACACTCCTTCCCCCTCCTGGAATCGGGGAAACGGGGTCTGCGAAACGGCGTTCGTAATCGTGTTCTGGTCACGTGAGTCGTCACTGGATTTTAAGGACTAATATGTGATTGGTTGACAAAAGATAATCTAAGTAGCCGATATTTCATTGGTCAGATTTCTTCTGATCATTAGTAAATTCTCATGTGAAAAAGCTATAGCGGGTTTTCCCTCTATATTGTCTCCCTTCGTCTATCCTACTTTGAAATGTTAACATGTATTCTCTGCTCTTGCGAAATTTTGAAACATAAGGACAAAAACCTGGTTGATGGTAAAGGTGCATTTAAAGTGAAAGAAGAATTAGCTACGCTTGAATTTATAATTCATTCGAAGTCACCATATATTTGCAAATCTTGTGTCGAGAAGCTTAAAAAACGCCGCGGTATAATAAATAATCTGCGAAAAGTCGAGGCCGACCTCTACGATTTGCATCATTCAAGACTTCCATGCCAGCCACTCAATGTAAAAAAGAGAAATCGATTGTGTGAGTACTACACGTGTTCTCCGTCGAAACGATCGACTTGCTGATTGCGATTTAATATTGTCTGGATCCGGTATTGTCGCCGCTCAACATCAAAATAAATTATTTTTTAAATGAAATATAGCAGTTAATACCTTTAATAGAGAACCACACAGTGCAATTAACACCAAGAAACAGCCGAACTTATCAGTTTGGGAGAAAAAAACACAGATCTACCGAAATAATTCCCATGGTAATCAGTGAGCATCGTGGTGCTTGGAATAAACATCGAGTACACATCGACACCAACAGTCTCAATTTCTTCGCATCCAAACGTTGACTTTTCGCCAGTTCGTCCATTCTCTCATCAATATAATCTCTCTCAGGACAGAACTGTCGACCAAAATAAACACTAAATTTGCAAATTTCACCAGAAAACGTTGAAATCTAAAAACAAATCAATCAACTTGCGGCGTCATTTCAAAGCAACCTGTCAAAATCCAACGGCGCAAGTTGATTGAATTGTTTTTAAATGTTCAACGTTTTCAGATGAAACTTGCAACTTTCGAACGTAAATAAACTAGAAAATAATCGAAAGCCGTAATAATGGTGGCTTGCAAATGCAAGTATTGGTGTGGTAATTATGCTAGCATATAAATTAATTATTTTGGTTCACGTGACCAGGAACCCGATTACGAACGCCGTTTCGCAGACCCCGTTTCCCCGATTCCAGGAGGGGGAAGGAGTGTCTGCACGCAGGCTACATTAATTGTTGTTTGCGAGGAATATTTAAGAAAACCGATCAACCAATGAAAACACAGAATCCACCAGCCGATGCCAGGGCCTTTTCCCGCCCCGCCAATTTCAAAAAGGCCCTGGGAACGAGGTTGCTGGCGATCTTGTTGACATCCGACGATAGCTGTCGAGTATGTCGTTGTGAGGTCCAAGACATTCACTCAAGCAAACAAGCAAGATTACGCCGACATTGTGGCTCCCGCTGACAGGTCAGCGGTAGTCACAAAAATATTCGACGAATTCGACGAATAAAAGTATTCTAGGAATTGAAAGGGTCGAACACCAGTTCCCCCATCAAGTGATCTATTGTAAAGAGAGCAAGTTCATACAGTGGTGGATCCACCTCCTGTAATTTATGCCTAGATGAAAGATGTACATTCTAAACGCAGACAAAGGACTATTGTTAAACCAAAAATCCGAACTTATCTCGAAATGTCGACACCAAAACAAATTTTATATGAATAATATAAAAATTTTACCTACTTTGCATTTTCTAATTTTATGTAAAAATTATTTTACCTTCTAAAGCGTTGCATATTTCTTATGAACTGAGTCTGAAGATCGCCTCTGAGCGTGAAACTTGAGCTACAGTTTTTAACATTTTTATCCTTTTATCTTGTATATTTTCGTTTTGCTCCTCATCCGTGCATCGAGCTCTCTTTTGACTGAGGATACCACAATATAATTTCGTACCAAACAAGCTCGGAACAGCTCTTGTTTTCAAAACCCTCCGAAGAGTCCAAAGTTCTTCATCTTACGCAATAATCATTGTGTATTCACGTTAACAACGCATGGTTAAAGCTGGCGTCAGAGGGAAACATTAGAGAGTTTTAGATTGACGTTCTTTTTTATAACCGCAAACTGCAAACCGCGGTTAGACGTTTGCGGTTAGAAGTTTGACGTTAACATGTCAAAGAGCATTTAGATTGGCGTTCGTATTTTCACTTGTTGCGAGCCGCCATGTTTGGTTTTCAATCGTTCATACGTATTCACCAAAAATTGACATGAGCTTCAGTGTTCAATTAAAAAACGTTGTGATTCAAGAGTAGTTGCTGCCGAAGGCAGCACACTAATCTTGACATGGGTGTCCTGTGTCTCGTGTCCAGACCTCTTTGCCGAGCTATGTATAGTCAACGAGATCTCGATTTTGAGATATTTAATTTTACGGATGTTGACCGTTTTATGACGTAGGAAGTTTTCTTCCTACAACTTACATCACATACGCCAGAATTAAGGATTTGCTGCGATAAATTGCATGCACGTTTGAAGTTGGTCAACACCACGACGGCGATGGATTTTCTGAACTGGCCATGCCACGAGTCATGAACAAGTCCTTTGCCAAGCCGACGTGTTGGTCGAATGTTCAGTGTTCTCGTTTACTTGTCAACTGTTTACAATTTCAGCGAGGAGAGATAATCTTGTCGAGGTAAGTTATCAATTTCTACAACTGACACAAACTGTGTTTTTTGGTAGGAGATTTCACGGTTGTTTTCTTCTATTTGTTGCCGTAGGCAGCACACTAATCTTGACCATGTCTCGTGTCCAGACCTCTTTGCGCACCTATGTATAGTCGACGAGATCTCGATATGTGAAAATTGGCGTACGGATGGATTTCTGTGACGTTTTGTGACGTAGTTGCTGCTAATCTCGACACGCGTGGAGTCCATTTTACACGCGTGTAGTACACGCAAAATTACACGCAAGTGGGAAAGAAATTCTGCGAGATGTTTATATATATATATATATATATATATATATATATTATCAAATCCACAACTTGCGCAGTTCGAATAGCAGGATACTGGTAACTAATCCGTTAAATTATTCAAATTATTTAAATTTACGTCAGCAAATTATAATTTATAAGTTCGGTTGGATTACAAAATAGTTTTTCAACGATCATGACGAAAGAAATCTTTGCCAGAAAAAATGGTTTCAGCTAAAATGTACATTAATATTACTATGAAAAAAGACCAAGGAAAGAAGGCTAACAAGAGATGTGGCAGCGAGAAAAAGACAACAATAAATACGACTTAAAACCACTGGAAAAATCCTAAAAACTAATACGATAAAGACAGAAAACGATGCCGACCAAAATGTAACTGAAAGAAGAAGGGTGTGTCCTGAAACTGTTCAAAGCCGGTAAAGAATTTTGCTCTGGTGCATTCTACATAACTCGAGAGGGAACGATGAAGAAATTTTGAAACAAACGACTTTTTAGATCATGAAGAGAACTGAATGATGCCTTGTCATATTTATGTGTCAACAACGAAAAAAGTAAGAAACCACGAACGAGAAAAACAATCCGAAAAGAGTAGACTGAATTGGCAGTATTTGTGGTCACAAAAGCAGAAGAAAGTTTAACGGTAGGAGATTGGTATTTTACAGTTTAGCTGAGTTAAAACAGAAGAAATCTTGAAAATGAAAATAATATAAATAATATATTGTCTAGAATTGTCTTTCAACGCTAGGACGTTGACATTGTGTGATTTGTGTCTTTTCTTGGCCACTGTTTATATATATTTTTGAATGAAGATTTGTCATTTGGTTCATCTCGTTTTTGTTTGTTTTTTTAATATTGACATTGCATGTCCTTTCGGTGTGTCAATACCATAGAAATAATACACGACTACAGATGAACCTTGCTAGCTAATTCTCTGGATGTTTTCTGATCTGTGTTCATTAATACAACAAAAACAGAAATTAGGGGGAGGAGGGGGGGGGGGGGGGAGAAGGGGGGGTGGGGTGGGGTGGTTAAAAAATACATATAAAGCGGGCGAGGGGTTGTTGCGTTCATGTATTTCTAGTTTACATCCATACTCCAGAGGGTTATTCGTTTGCACGGAAGTTGTACGGAATTAATGTTCGGAACTTGTCAACGCCACCACGAACATGGCATTTTGTGAACCCGCAACGCCATGAGGTGAGTGGACTGTGCCAACAGTGACCAATTTCTCGAACGATCTGTTCTGCTGTCGCGAATTTCGATTAATTTGAGGAAGGAGATATTCTTTTGTCAAGGTATATTTGAGGAAGGAGATATTCTTTTGTCAAGGTAAGACAACTAAGATAGTTCTGTGTCCTTAATGTTTCTTGTTTGTCCTTAAAGGCTCACTTAATATGGTTGAGTGAGGTAGAAATTTATAAGATGTCATCTGCGATTTCTTGCCATCACTACCATCAATTATCAAATTGCTTTGTTTGTGAATAAAATGTACTTTCTATTTTAGGTGTATATTGTTGTGACATTATCTGCGCGTGGGTGCTCGTTAAAATCAAACGTAGCGAAGCCATTGTGCTTGCTAAAAACAAACCTAGCGAAGTCGTGGTGCTCGTAGCCTGTGCACAGCCTGAAATATCCCTGTATTACAGTCTGTGAAAACTCACGCGATAGCTTGTCGAACCCCCGCGTAGCCTGCGTAGCAGCCGGTTTTTTAGGGGAGGAAGCGGACGGGACTGAAATACCGTCTGCCGGGTTTGGCTAGGCTTTTTATTGCCGCCCCTTTTATAAGTTTATTCAGATAGCCAATTAGGTGAGAAATGAAATATGAAACTGACCTTGACCAGACATGAACAACTGATCTGATTGATACATTATTGATTATTCACATGCAATGAGTTGAGGTGGTCAGGAAAGTTTTTGTTCATTGCACTTTCCGCGCTACAATATATGAATTGTGGTCGGAGATTTCGAAATTTCAGCTTTCGTTTCCTTCAAAATTAAAGGTCCATTTCAGAGGTCCATATATAAATACTTTCAAGAGGTGACACAACAACGCTGCTTCGACTGCTGCATTCGCCTTGTCATCTCACTATAAAGTACCAACAAGACTGCCAAAACAGCAGCTTTTCCTTGGAGCAACTCTTTGACAGCTATCTCTTGCTTTTTTAATAGAAATTCTCGCGAGAAATTTTGGGCGCGTTTAATAAACAATGCCAACCAGACATGGCCAGACATCCCGCAAAATTTATTATCCGCTAGATAAATTTCGCCGACACTTGTAGCTTTTTTAAGACTTTTCGCACAGATTTACTTACACGACCAGCAAGAACATATTCATAATACCATTCTTCATAAATTTTGTAAAGCTCTAACCTATAGTAAGCGGAATATTAGCTTGAAAGTCAACTAATTTGGGCAGTCGCTTCAGACACTAAACACATTTGAGCTTTTTGTTTACAATCTTAAATTTTTCTTACGGACCTTACGTTCTTATTACGCTTTACACTGACTTTCACGCTTATTTGTTGGCATAGGCAGCAAGAACATAATAAAACATAATTTGCGATATTGGTTCGATATAAAACTTCTCAGAGGAGACACTCACAAGAACACTGCTACGGACACGGCCATTCGGTGCTATTAAAATCTTCCAGACATTTACTCTCGGGCCAACAAGAACAACGTGAAAATTAAACTTTTCCCGTAACCTGTTCCCCAACAAGTAATTCTTTAATCGTGATTTCTTGTTCGCATTTTGGAACTAATTCACGGTTTGAATATTGAGAAATATTCAAGCTGAGCCATCGAACTATTAGCCTCTGTCGAACTATGCCGTTAAACATTAACGGCTTAATCCCCGAGCCGGGCGACGGGCCTAATCTCGACACGCGTGGAGTCCATTTTACACGCGTGGAGTCCATTTTACACGCGTGTAGTACACGCGAAATTACACGCAAGTGGGAAAGAAATTCTGCGAGATGTTTATATATATATATATATATATCTATATATATATATATATATATATATGTATATATATATATATATATATGTTATCAATTCCACACCTTGCGCAGTTCGAATAGCAGGGTACTGGTAACTAATCCGTTAAATTATTCAAATTATTTAAATTTACGTCAGCAAATTATAATTTATAAGTTCGGTTGGATTACAAAATAGTTTTTCAACGATCATGACGAAAGAAATCTTTGCCAGAAAAAATGGTTTCAGCTAAAATGTACATTAATATTACTATGAAAAAAGACCAAGGAAAGAAAGCTAACAAGAGATGTGGCAGCGAGAAAAAGACAACAATAAATACGACTTAAAACCACTGGAAAAATCCTAAAAACTAATACGATAAAGACAGAAAACGATGCCGACCGAAATGTAACTGAAAGAAGAAGGATGTGTCCTGAAACTGTTCAAAGCCAGTAAATAATTTTGCTCTGGTGTATTCTACATTACTCGAGAGGGAACGATGAAGAAATTTTGAAACAAACGGCTTTTTAGATCATGAAGAGAACTGAATGATGCCTTGTCATATTTATGTGTCAACAACGAAAAAAGTAAGAAACCACGAACGAGAAAAACAATCCGAAAAGAGTAGACTGAATTGGCAGTGTTTGTGGTCACAAAAGCAGAAGAAAGTTTAACGGTAGGAGATTGGTATTTACAGTTTAGCTGAGTTAAAACAGAAGAAATCTTGAAAATGAAAATTAATATAAATAATTTTTTCCCTAGAATTGTCTTTGAACGCTAGGACGTTGGCATGGTGTCTTTTTTTGGCCACCGTATCTATCTATTTTTGAATGAAAATATGTCATTTGGTTGATCTCGTTGTTTTTTTTAAATATTGACTTTGCATGTTCTTTCGGTGTGTCAATACATGACTACAGATGAACCTTGCTAACTAATTTTCTGGGATGTTTTCTGATCTGTCATCTGCGTGTCATTAATACAACAAAAAACAGAAATTAGGGGAGGGGAGGGGGTAATAGTGGGGGTTAAAAAATGCATATAAGCAGGCGAGGGGTTGTTGCGTTCATGTATTTCTAGTTTAATTTGATTGACACTAATTCATCTTGCCCAGCCAATCATCATTTCCCGTCCGCCAGCGGACGGACATATGAAAAGCCTAGCCAAACCCGGCAGACGGTATTTCAGTCCCGCCCGCCCGCTTCCTCCCCTAAAAAACCGGCTGCTACGCAGGCTAACCCCCGCGAAGCTACCCAGATCTGAGTAGTAGATTCTGATTGGCCAAAGCAACATCAGCTTCACTTCCTCTCAAAAAATGATAAATTCAACATGGCCGAAAGTCCAAACTGTGAAACTGCATTCGAGAAAGCGACCAGAGAAGTGTGTACATAACGTTTTTGCAATTACAGCATTATTCGACAAACAAAAGAGGCTTTACAGAGCTTCTTTTCAAAGCGTGACACACGTCATACTCCCAAAACTGTTATGGGAAATCACTGATATTTCGGTCTATACCGATCATCATTGGCAGATATTATCTACAAGAGAGCAAGAGGCAGCAGCATAAACGCTTGTTATATCTCCCCTAAAATCTCTTATGGAAGATCAAGTACGTGGATTAAAGAAGCTTAACATTTCAGCAGTGTGTGTAAAAGAATGATCAATGGCGAGTTTACCCATGTTTATGGCTTGGCTCGCTCGAGTGCTTGCTGACAATACATCAACATCAACATGGAGAGGTATTCTCTCAAGTAAGACATTTAAAGACTTCCTGGAGTGTGTTGCGGTCGATGAGACACATTGTATTAGCCAGTGGTAAGTAATTTTGTAAATATTATTGGGTCACCTATTTAAGTATAAATAACTTTCACATTTACAGTATATAACATAAATGCTCTGATAACTTACTGTGCGAAATATTTAAGTTTGAGAGAATTATTCAACATATTAATATACATATATCCCCTACAAAACGATTGCCTCTTGCGTTTCATATTTAGTTTGTTTTAGTCTCAGTGGGTCCATCTCACGAAATATCATCTAGCCTCTGTTAGCAACTAGGCATTAATAGAATAATAGTATCCCTATTTGAACCCCCCCCCCCCTCTTTTAATATTAATATAGGGATAAAAATAATTGTCTGTAACCTCAGTGAAATGAGGTCTCTCATTCCTGAGAGTGTCCACTTAATTGTTGTAACAGCAACAGCTACAAAACAGTCGCACCTTGCAATATATGACAGCTTAAGGTTATGTAAACAAACTGCAATAGTATCTGAGAGCCCCCAATAGACCTTATTAAAAAATGGCCGCAGAATTAAAATTTTTTTATATACATATAAATTAGCCTTTATGAACTCGTTTTCATGTGGGAAATTCAAAAGAATTCTTACTTTGAAACGAGGTCATAAGGGCTAATTTATGTGTTCAGGACATTAATAAAGGCATTCCATTCCATTTATTATCGTAAAGGAAATTGAAACCAATCACATGACAGCTAAGAAGGACAATCATATATTGTCAGACAAGGAAACAATGTGGGCTTTTTATACAGGGTATTTGAAGTCATTCTTTGTTCTTTATACACATAACACTCTATGCTCTTTGATGGACCAAAGTGTATGATACATCATACATCCTGGCAATTTATACCTACCCCAAAGGTAATAGTAGAGATTAGAATTCTGATGTGTCCATCACTTTTTGCAGATTCTTCTAAATGTGCTTTTTAACAGAATTTGGGGTTCCAGCATGACACACTTCAACAAGACACCTTGTGGGTTTGTGAGATGACCCTTTTAAAATTTGCTTCTAAGAGTGACTTCGAGTACCCCGTATAAAGGCCCACATTGTTTCCTTGTCTGATAATATGATTGTCCTCTTAGCTGTCACGTGATTGGTTTCGATTTCCTTTATGATATCAGTAAATAATAAATGGAATGGAATGTCTTTATTAATGTACTGAACACAGTAGAAAATATTGGATCTACTGGGGGCTCTCAGATACTATTGCAGTTTGTTTACATAACCTTAAGCTGTCATATATTGCAAGGTGCGACTGTTTTGTAGCTGTCGCTGTTACAACAATTAAGTGGACACTCAGGAATGAGAGACCTCATTTCACTGTGGTTACAGACAATTATTTTTATCCCTATATTAATATTAAAAGAGGGGGGGGGGGGGTGTGTGGTTCAAATAGGGATACTATTATCCTATTAATGCCTAGTTGCTAACAGAGGCTAGATGATATTTCGTGAGATGGACCCACTGAGACTAAAACAAACTAAATATGAAACGCAAGAGGCAATCGTTTTGTAGTGAATATACTTTTATAGGGATATATGTATATTAATATGTTGAATAATTCTCTCAAACTCAAATATTTCGCACAGTAAGTTATCAGAGCATTTATGTTATATACTGTAAATGTGAAAGTTATTTATACTTAAATAGGTGACCCAATAATATTTACAAAATTACTTACCACTGGCTAATACAATGTGTCTCATCGACCGCAACACACTCCAGGAAGTCTTTAAATGTCTTACTTGAGAGAATACCTCTCCATGTTGATGTTGATGTATTGTCAGCAAGCACTCGAGCGAGCCAAGCCATAAACATGGGTAAACTCGCCATTGATCATTCTTTTACACACACTGCTGAAATGTTAAGCTTCTTTAATCCACGTACTTGATCTTCCATAAGAGATTTTAGGGGAGATATAACAAGCATTATGCTGCTGCCTCTTGCTCTCTTGTAGATAATATCTGCCAATGATGATCGGTATAGACCGAAATATCAGGGATTTCCCATAACAGTTTTGGGAGTATGACGTGTATCACGCTTTGAAAAGAAGCTCTGTAAAGCCTCTTTTTGTTTGTCGAATAATGCTGTAATTGCAAAAACATTATGTACACACTTCTCTGGTCGCTTTCTCGAATGCAGTTTCACAGTTTGGACTTTCGGCCATGTTGAATTTATCATTTCTTGAGAGGAAGTGAAGCTGATGTTGCTTTGGCCAATCAGAACCTACTACTCAAATCTGGGTAGCTTCGCGGGGGTTCGACAAGCTATCGCGTGAGTTTTCACAGACTGTAATACAGGGATATTTCAGGCTGTGCACAGGCTATGGTGCTCGCTAAGAACAGTACAAACGAAGGCATAATTTGTGCCTGTTGACTCAACAAACTTACATCTGTACAGATAAAAACCTTGTTGTTAAAATATAACTGAACATTTTGCCTAAATGGGAGTGACAATTGAGCAATATCGTGCCCGAATTGGTTCACACAATAATGTAAGAGTCAAACAGTATTCAACACCACTCGAAGATATAAACTGTTGTGGAACAATCTTGATGTTATTTCAGCTGGTATTCACAATTATGGTATTACTAATATTGGTGCTTATATTTTACCTCGGTGTATTTTCATATTTGCCATCAAAGAGGTTGAGAGAACAGTGTAAAAGTTTAAGTGAAGTGATAGTGTCGTTCACTCAAATGTCATGTTACAATGTTTATGTTCCACTTTTGTTGAGAATGGCAAATGATGTTGAAGAAAATCCTGGACCCACAATATACGATGTTGTGGACCTAAGTAAAACAATATGTGCTGATTTTAGCCAAGGCAATACCAGAAAGTTTAAACAAAATGCTGGTAAACAGTGCGTGGCCATGTCTTTGACTGCAATAATACATAATCAAATGACAAATATTAATGCATGGGATTCATCATTCCTAAATGTCATGCTTTATTCTATATATGCACAATTAATAAAATACCTTATGTCCTTAATAACATATATTACTATTATATTCCTATATTACAAGTAAGTTAAAAATATGGGCATGAATATTTATCATTTATAGACCTAAAGCCAGGGGAATTCCACAAAATATTACCCTGAGGGATGATATTATATCACCGGAGCGGCTGTAAATGATATATTATACCGAAACAACTTTGAATATATTGATACTCAATGTAGCGTCGAGACATTCTTGATTTGTTTCCGACGCTTCGACACCATGTATACTGCCTTTAAATATTTTGAATGCATTCTTGTTCCTTTTTGGTATTTTTTTAGTCTTTCTTCTCCGACAATCTGTATTTTTTCGTCTGAATCTTCATGACTTCAAAATTCGTCGTGTTTTCCCGCCATTGTTTTATACAACTTTGTTAAAGTTTGCGCGTGGACGGCGTGGTACTCACGTGTGTGACACGGAATATATTTCCTGCTGCACCCCCACCCATCCAGGGGTGAGGGAGGCGTTAGAGTCAGTCCATACAAGAATATGGTCAGCTCACAATCAATAGTTTGGTTGGGTGCTAAATACTATTCTCAAAAACATACTCATAACTTGCAAAATTATGATCGTGTTCTCCTTCGTCCAACATCACAATCATATGAGCCCATGGATTATTTTACGAATTTTCTCCAATATCAACCATCTTCCTTTTGGTATTTAAGAATAGTCGTAGGGATTCGTTGCCAGGCAGCATTCCCCTTGTGATAATAATTGCTAGTTTTAGGTGTATATATTTGGTGTGGGTTCATATTTGATTCTCACAGCAGCCATTGTGTTCACGCTGATCAACATTCTGATCAGACACTATCTGCGTGTGTGTTTCACGCAAATCAAATCGAACGAAGCCATTGTGCTCGTCAAAAATGTAAACGAAGCCATTGTGCTCGTCAGAAATATAAACGAAGCCATTGTGCTCGTTAAAATAAAACTTAGCGAAGTCGTGGTGCTCGCTAAAACATACAAACGAAGGCATAGTTTGTGCCTGTTGATGGATTACAACACAATAATTATGCAGAGAGTGAGACATCTTGAAAGTAATGGATTGTCATCAATGACTATAGTAAATCCGCCTTGAAAGTGGTGTATTTTTACCAAGAGGTCAAGAACTTATAAAAATCAGAGATTATAAACAATGCACACCTCTAAAATACTAGTATGCACACTTTAGAATATAATTATTTTAGTTATACAAATTCTTCAATTAATCTGAAGTTGGTGTATTGCTGTATAATTTTTCAGCTAACATTTGTCATAACACGAAACTTTTTGAATTGCGTTTGACAGCTTTGCCACAGCAAGAGACATAGTAATCTATTATTTGTATGCTATATCAATACATGCAGTGTTTTAATATCCCGTCGAAACCCTTTCCAATTTTATTAAGAGATAAGTTTTATAGTAATGTATAATTTTAAATCTTATAATTAAAAATAAACGTGTAAATGTTCTCTGTCTGTTGCACTTAAAATTAAAGGACTTATTTTAGGAATTTTGTAAAACATCAAGAACCAATCAGGATTTTTATCCAATCTTGAGTTGAGTGGGAAAACTTGGGTTGGGCAATCTTGGATGAGTGGGCAAGGGGGTTGTCACATTCGCCACAGACTGCATAGTTGCCTGCGGAGTAGGCTAAATGTTTTTCTCCCATTTGAGGCAGCACTTCACTTGCGATAGTAATTTCTAGTAAATTAACAGTATTTGTACGTTGTGATTCAAGAGTATAAATTTACACCCCAAACGTGGGTTGGTTGAGTAAAAGTTACATAAAACCTTGCCGTAATTCACTTACCTCAAGAAGCCATTGTAGCAGTACAAACGTGAACCGCAAACGTGTAACCTGACCGCTGGACGTTGATCACGTGGTTTCTTGCGGTTTGCGGTTATCAATAAAAAACGACAATCTAAAACTCTCTGTTAAAATCGATGCAATTGAGGCACCAGGCGGAAATCGAAGTCTGGTTAAAAAGATTATTGCCCAGCAAATTATTCTTAACAGAGGCATTGTTGAAATCAAACAAGAAACCAATAGTCAAACATATTAAATTTTATTGAACTGACTTTTCGTTACTGTCCAGTAACATCTTCAGAGTGAAGGGAATAATTTACAGCGGTTGATTATAAATAACTTAACTGATACATAACTAGGTGGTGAAAGATGTGACAGAAAATACTAATGAGGCGAGAAGCGAGAGATCGGAAATAAAACAAGAAAGGTTGACAGAAGTATAATAAAGATGAATAATGAGACAAACCAAAAAAAAATAAAAATTATAAATGTATATATATAGATAAAATCAACAATCAAAATAGAGATAGAGGTAAAGATTTAATGTTTTTGTTTAAAGACGGATTAATCTTTGAAATTAGTAAACTTTCCCGAATAAGAACTTCAAATGGAGAAGCGCCGGAAGCTAAAACAGAAAAGTCGTCGAAAGAAATAGGGTGACCGGATAATTTATGGTGTGCAAGCACTGCCGAGAGGCAAGAAATGGATAGAGCTTTTCCTGTATAAGGCGAGATGCCCATGTGTTCAGAAACTCTGACGTGTAAATGTCGGCTTGTTTCGCCGATATACAACGCATCGCAGCGTTGGCACTTGTATTTATACACGACATGAAATATCAGTCTCATAGGGACACGGTCTTTAAAGCGGAAAAGGTTAGACATACGAGTTATAGGTCGAAAGATGACACGAAGTTTAATTTGCGGAAAAGCAGATGAAAATAACTTAATCAATTGTTGACGAATTTGTAAAATATGATTTCCAGTAAATGGTAAAACAACCGGAATAACATACTTCGGTGCTGTAGACTCTTTATTAAGCGGAAGAGAAAATATTTTTTCAAGGAAGGTGGAAATGCATTTTTCGACAAAGCGTTTAGGATATCCATTTTGGGATAAAAGTGCTTTGAACTTAGGGAATTAACATACTCTAATTTAAAAAATAAGAATTAATCAAAGCCAATGCACAAACCTGAATTGGAACAGAGAGTAATCTTTGAACATTACACTCCAGTTCTTGATCAAAGTGCTCAGTTTCTAGTATTTTAGTTACTAAACCACACTGCTCGGCAGCTAAGGCTGAAAGTTTGGAGTTTAACAAGAGCATCGAGATTGCCTGAAAGAGAAATTTTGCATATTACAAGTAATCATTGGCATTTCACTCGATTAAACTGGATATTCTAGGTAATTTAGGTGAAGGAAAATTTTGAGTGTAGAATATATACATTATATAATACACACTTAAGTCTAGACTGTATTAGTATAATATATCCTCATGATCAATGTATTACACTATTGTGAAATTCATTACTAATTCATGAGTTTTGCAGCCAATCCAATTTCAGAAATTACGTCACATGTTACCCCTGTAAACCCCATACAAACTAAAACCAATGATGCTAATTAGTTACAACAACTAGTGGATGTATACTCTTCTGATACAACCACTAGTGCTTGTAACTAATTAGCATCTCAATATCCCAAAGGGATTTTTACTATTCATTCATTTCACAACTCGCGTCCTTGTTGTATTGAATATACAATCACTCGCCTTCGGCTCGTGATTGTATATTCAATACAACACGGCCGCTCGTGTTGTAAACATTACTAATTATTGCTATAAAGAAGCAAATAAACAATATAATATATACAGTACCACCATTTAGTATTAAATAGTACTATTTTCTGGCATTGACTTAGTATTAGTACAGTAATGCCCTAAACCTGCGTGTTTCGAGCTTCAGCAACTTTTCACACGAGAAGCTGCTTCATTATATATTCGTCAGGCTAAACTAATTCTTATATATTGATTATTGGGTGACTAATTGGCTAAATTTCAGCCTGGAGATTTTTAATCTGCAGTTTCTTTCTTTGCGGGTTTTCACTGTAACTGCAGTTTCCAATTCCCACGGCCCCTATTTACACATAATTATCAATTATTGGACGAGTCTGAGCAAAATATCATGATTTGTCAGTGGCGAGCTACTAGTTATTTGCCGATGCCGAAGGCAGAGGCAAATAACTAGCAGCGAGACACTGACAAATCGTGATATTTTGCGATTGACGAGTTCAATATTTGATTTATCATTCATAAAATAGTTAAAAATTTGAAATGCCTGAAGTAAGAGATCGCCACTCTTCTCTCTGTCTTCGGCATACTAAAATCTTCGTAAAACTTACTTTTTGTTGGCACGAGTCTTGCTTTTTATCTCACTAAAACTTCCTTTTCACTATTTCTTTTCTGAAGTACATTGTCGTTATGGATGCTTCCAAATACTCTCGATTATTTCCTCAGATAGCTGAAGAACTAGCTACCATGTTTACGAAAATTATTTGCCGTCAGCAGCGTTATCGCTAGTGCGCATGCTCATAAAATTATTTGCACTCAGTTATTTGCAGGTAAATTAACCAATCAGAACGTGGGATAGAAACGAAATGAATGATAATTTTAAATATTTTTAGTTGATATGATATTATTGATACATGCGTAGATACGGTAAGCTAGCCTGGTTAGCGGAAGGCTCGTTTCCCCATAAACATCTCCAAAAAACCCACTGGCAGAAGACGTATGCAGTATCTGAGTGCCCTCTAGAGTCTAGATTGTACATAATTTCAAACATTAGAAAACCCTAAAGCGTCGTACCTTTGCTGACCCAACGAGGTGCGGTAGAGTGTGTGAGCAACAACCTACTGGTGGATGACCCCATTCTGCAAACTTTGTTTGAAATGTTGCCTGAAGAAAAAAAATTCATTCATTCATTCATTCATTCATTCATTCATTCATTCATTCATTCATTCATTCATTCATTCATCCGTTCGTTCGTTCAAAAACAAGTCAGCTGGCGTGATTTGACGCCATATGCGTGTGTGGCCCCTTTAATAGATCACGCCATCACGGTAACAACCAATGAAATTACACACAGAAGTAACGTTATCCCCGAGCCCGGACGGCGCGAAGCGCCGTCCGGGGAGAGGGTGCTAATCCCGACCGGCGTAAAATCCCTTATACGCGAGTTTACAAGGCCGGTCAAATCTCGCATCGGGTTTATTTATATAGGAGTATGGTAGGTCATTTGCGCCGCGAGGATATTTGGGCACTGGTAACCTATTGAGCAAAATCTTCTCACCAAGAATGTGTTTTGGGTGAAAAAAACTACATAAATATACAATGGAAAGAGAAATGCAGTTCAATAAAGCAAGAAAACTTTAAGCGGATGCGACAAGAACTATTAACTCGAAGGAAAAGCGTCGAGGAAAAGTCGAAAAGACTGAGAAACGTACAGAACTGTCACAACGACAACGAACCAGCGGAAGAGAGGAAAGTTATTTGCTTAGCAATGAAAAGGGAAGCTAACAAACTGAGGAAGTGAGAAAAACGGTAAACATATTGTATACTACAGAGAGAAGGCAACGGGAAAGTGTAGTGCATGATTATAGCGAGAGAAACGGCAAGGTTTAAAACAGCTGTATTCTTAAAAGTTTAAACGTGAGTTTATAATACGTGGCATTGTGACAAGCGTTTTTCCTGTTTTCTCATCAATTTTTTCAAATAAGTTGGGTTTTTTCACCTTGATAGTGCTGTCCGATTAATACTGTTTATTTTTGCTTTGTTTCAATTGCTGGTTTTAAAGTTATTACAGTTTATTTTGTCGACGTGTCTTGCTGAAGACGCCAGTCTAGATCGAGTTTTTCTATAGGACGTGGCATATTTTCTTCATTATTTTTATTGATTTTCAAATCAAGATCTGTATTTTGCTTCATCTCGCCGGTCCAATTAGACTATGGTTTGTTTTCATCTATATTATATTTTGTTGTTGGGCTATTAATTTTCAGATTAACATGCATGGAAAACTTTAAAAAACTTGCAAGATCGTTGACATTGTCATTGCTTTTATTCCATCAAAACATGTACATGGAAGCCATTTAAAGGCTTACTAAAAAAACCCTTTCAAAACCTCGAGTAAACAAAATATGTTTTATAACCAGACTATCCTCTGCTACCAGAGTTTATTTAAGTACTCTTTTCTTCAACCACTGTTACATGATGATTTTCGACTGAAAATTTTCCTTTGGCTTTGAACATCGAGGAGGAGGAGGAGGGGGTTACAAAAAAGAACACGTTAAAGCGGGCAGGGGCGGATCTAGACTGTTGCAACTGTTGCAAATGCAACAGTCAAAATGTCCGGAAAAATGAAAAACGACATTAAAAGATAATAAGAATAATTCAATTTGCAAAATTACCTAACGGTTTATAACTCGAAAGCTCAGCCTCGGCCCTCCAGCCTTCGCTTCGAGCAAAATCCGGGAAAATTCTAACCCGCAATTGGGTGTTAGAAAATTCTAACCCGCAATATACATTATTTCCGGCCGAACCCCCCCCCCCCCCCCCCCCATCTCCTTGTGCAACATCCTTGTGCAACAGGCCTGGTCCGCTGTTGCACCAGATCAGTCTGAAGTCGTTTGTGCAACAGTTGAGCTAAATATAGTCCGTGAAACAGGCTATATTTAGCATTGTGCAACAGCTAGCGGTAGCTGTCCAATCAAAACACTAGACTGTGCAACAGTTGCAACAGATTGCGAAATCTGTTTCGCTTCTCAGATGATGTTATTGAGTACGCTTCATTCGACCTACTCGGCTTCTTTCAAGAATAAATGGCTTCTAACGATGTACGTGTTACAACCGCTGTTGAATATATTGAATGGAAGTTATTCTCGAAAGGAAACAGACTGTAAACTTATCGCTCTCAAGCGCGAGTGCGAGCGTAATATTTTCAAAAGGATGCGGAAAGAATCTTGGTGAAGATCTACGCCGTACTTTGTGCAGGAATCGCGCGCCTCGAATCACTACTACCCAGTGAGGTAAGCCTTAGCAGCTTAGCTTATGAATAATATTCTATAAATTAATATTATATTATACTGTATGCTAATGAGTCCTCACTCAGTGTTAAATTTCATGGGAATCAGCTCTCCGCTGTTCGGTTTCAATATTTACTGCAGTCAGTGAGTCAAGTCTGACAGTCGCTTCCCATATTAAATACATTTTGAGTTTAGACTAGTCTCTTTCTCTCGTTTATGCTTTGTACAGTATAGTATTACTAAGCGCTTCTCGGTTGTATTTATGTTTAATTGTGTATCTAATTACAATACGTTATCTTAAATATATACAAAACGGTCTTCCAAGATGGCTTTAACTTGCTCTCAGAATGCGGGAAATGCGTTTTTAGAGGTCCTAATTTTCAAAATTTTCCCGGGGGGCATGCCCCCATACCCCCCTAGATGGAGTGAAACACGCCATACGTGCAACAGTCAAATATTTTCCTAGATCCGCCCCTGGCGGGTGAGGGGTTGTTGCGTTTATGTATTTCTAGTTGTAGAACTACACGAAGCTCGCAAACGTACCACATGCTGACGCACTACATGTATAAACAAAACCTACATAGTCAATGGCAATATGGTCTGGGAACTCGGCAAACTTACTTACTCGTACCTTACACCGTGTACATCCTTTGTTTTAGGTTTGTCAATACTTAGATAGTACAGTTGAGTGATTGAACAGAAACGTTGCTATTGGATAATTCGTTCATATTCGTTCACTAAAATACAATGGGTTCTGTGACCGTGCACCGTGCACAAAAATGCATAAACGCGAACAAAAAGATAGAACAAAGACTTTAGCTGAGTATCCAGACCATATTTTGAAGGACTATGATAAAACTTATCATTTCATCTTAACTACATCTCATATGCAAACGCTGCCGCCAAAGAACTCGCGCATGACTATAACTTGGCAACCTAATTGGCTCTCCATCCGAGCCACAGTGGCTCAATGGTTACAGCGTCTAACCGGTCTTTAGAAAGCTTGCAAACGTATACAACATGCACTACATGTGTATATACAACTTGTCCTGCACTAAAATTAGTGGTCACAAAACTATATACTTCCATTAAGGTATGTACGCACATTATGCAGGTATGAAAAACAAAACAAATCAGTCAATACCTTACTACCAGCAAGCACAAGGTCACAAAGTCCAGCAAGAGCTACTCCAAATCCAGCAGCTGGGCCATTCACTACAGCTATCAAAGGTTTTGGACAAGTGATCAACATTCTGGTCATAAGTCTAAATAAAGAACAGAAGAGATATAAACAATCGAATGGTTAAAGCTGGAAAATAGAAATAATAAGCATGTTGTACATGTCTGTCTGTCTGTCTGTCTGTCTGTCTGTCTGTCTGTCTGTCTGTCTGTCTGTCTGTCTGTCTGTCCGTCTGTCCGTCTGTCCGTCTGTCCGTCCGTCCGTCCGTCCGTCCGTCCGTCCGTCCGTCCGTCCGTCCGTCCGTCCGTCCGTCCGTCCGTCCGTCCGTCCGTCCGACAAAATGCTTGATTGTGCTCAACCCTGTGTTACGCAAATATAATATTCATAAATTAGTTAAATTAACAAAAAAACCCAATTAATTTCACAGAATAGAGCGAAGATTTTGTAAACTGTCAGGATTAAATAACGAAATACTGAACTTCCGACTGAGCCATTCTTTAAATTTTTCTCTTGCCATAGTTATCGGCCAAAGTCGTTTACTTCGTACAACTAGAATAGTTTTTAATTCTTCGAACGTTTTCATGGCGATAAAGTAATATAAATAAGTTTTGTGGAAACACCACGTAAAAAGAAATATTTTTGTGGAAACACCACGTAAAAGCAAAGAAATATTTTACGTGGTGTTTCCACAAAACTTATTTATAGAATAGTTTTAACAAAAGGTGCAATCAATGCCTACGCATAACGTATAAAAACTAAGCAAGAAAAAATCAAAACAGTAAAAAGTCTGACTAGTTCGAACTCTGACGTACAAAATCTGAAGTAAAGAGCTCAAAGTAGAAATCTGAACTTTCGTAACATACGCAGCACTCTATAATTTTTTTAAACAAACTTGACAGTTCTATTGTTTATAGAATAGAGCGGTCATGGACCAAGAGACATAGAACTGCTCTTTTTTGTTTTGTTTTTCTTATGCAATTTTCTTTCGAGTGCAATCCAGCATTTCATTCATATATACATGTGTAGATGATTCATACATGTCGTTAGCAATGGCGAGGTGAGACATTTCCTATAAACATCCCCTAATAACCCACTAGCAGAGGATTGCATTATTTCTGTTGCAATTTGTTAGGTGGCCCTTTTTAACTTGATAAAAACGTACCTATATTAAGTTGTTGGCGGAGGGGGGTTAGTGGGTACTACTAGAAATATATGATCGCAACAACCCTTCGCCCACTTTTAATATATACCTTTTTGTAAACCACCCAAACCACAACCACCACACACACGACACTTTCTGGGTTTTTTTTGTATTTAAATCTATTATAGTTTTTATATTTTTAAGTTTATATTTAGTCTATTATACTTTTAGTATGTAATAATAAAATTAACAGCCTTAAAAATTTTGAATAGAAAGAGAGAAACAAATCAGTATAATGTATTGACACACCGAAAGAGCATACAAAGTCAATATTAAATTAAAAAGTCGAATATGTTTGTCCTTCAATAACTTTTGAAAGCGTTTATTGGTAAATTCAGTTCCTTTATCGGTATGAAGTGTTTCGGGTTTCCTTCCTTTCTTTAGTATCTTTTCAAAGGCATTAACCAAACTCTCTGCAGTCTTTGTTTTTAATGGTTCCACCCACGCAAATTTGGACAGTACATCAATAACAGTCAAAACGTATTTATAACCATTATTTGTTTTACTAAGCGAATCCATAATTACTAGATCGGCCTCCCACTCCTCGTCCATCGCTCCAACAATAACACGATTTCGCTTAAAATTATGTCGTATGGGTTTATGCAAAGTATAGGTATCTTGCTGTCTAAGCCATGTTTTTATCTTGTTTCGGGATATCTGAAATTTACCATCACTTTTTACGACACGGTATAAGGCATCTACGCCGCCAAAACTTGCCGGACTTTTTGGGTTGTAGTACAGGTCGTGAAGATACTGTTCCGCCATCTAATTCGGATGCCTGTATCACAATTTTTCCCCCACAGCACGCCGAGATGCAACGAATCTTTCGAAAAATATTACGAAGGGCTTTGTGGCAAACCGCCACAGCAAGTCATGTTCACACGATTAAGGTCGAAGATAAATGAATGAAAAAGGGCAAGGACGCAACAAATATACACTCAGGCGATATATTCATATATTAATTTCAGGAACAGTTGACCAAGCAATCGTAACGACGAATTCTTACGCCTCTTGTAGTGTGATAAATCTACGTTGTGGAAATCGTTCACCGTTCGTCGAACGGCCTCTCGAACCGTTTGGTTATCGTAAGAATCGCTAACTCTGTACACGAAAGCGAGATAAGCGGCTATTCTTCCAAAATTATATAGACCCATTTCTTCATAGATGTGATGAAGGTTCACACGACCTAATTGATCGCTAAAACTATCAAACAGGTGTCGATGATCGTCAAGACATGTCTGAATATAAAATGATAACGTATCTTTATCAATATCAACGTTATGCTGTTTCAACTCATCAAAAATTGTATCCATAGCGTATGCGTATTGGTCTATATATATAACAATTCGTGTTCACACGACAAAAGTTGGAGAGAAATGAATCACAAAAAAGTCAGGTATAAACATATATTTATTAGATAGATAATTAGAATACAAAAGTATACATGTTCAGTAAATGTTCAGTTTTTCCAAGTCTATAGTCAAGTCGTCATCTACCGACTTTTGAAAAAGGTACTTTTCGTAGGCTTTCTTATGATCAGTTTCATGGCTCGTGAATGTCTCTCCAGTCTTTTTGACTGTATATCTGTAAGATGGTGGCATACTAAACAGAACAGTGGAGAATGGTTCAAGGGGATCTTCTTCCGGTTTCCATTCGAAAAAGTCACAGGAGTTTTCTCTCTCGTTGGGACACGAGTAAAACAGACGACCTTGGTTATCACCTTCTTTCTTGACTTTACACGTACGACACACCAACCCATGTTTACAAAATGGTTTGGGACTCTCAAAGATGTCTCCCCATTGCCAAAACGAACAGGGGTTTTCTCGCTCAGAGCAAACGAAATAAGGTCTTCTACAGTACCGCTCAGAAATAACCTAACACTGCGGTTGCGGTTAACTGGCGGTTAGTTTGCGGTGCGGTTGCGGTTAACTGGCGGTTAGTTGGCGGTGCGGTTGCGGTTAACTGGCGGTTAACTGGCGGTTAGTTGGCGGTGCGGTTGCGGTGAGGTTGTTGTCGCTACGTGAACCGCAAGAGGGAAACCGCGGTTAACCGAACACCACGAGTACCGACTTATTCCGACTGCACATGTAGCAATCTATTATTGCTAGCTAGGATAATCTATATATTAACGAACAAAGCAACTAAGTAAAACGGCTTACGCAGACACACAAGGCTGTAGCGCTTTTTACGTAAACAACAAGGAAAGTTTTCAGTGCATGTCAGGTTACGAAAGCTGGACTAAACTTGAATATTAACTCATTCCTGTCCGAGGGTTTCCCCAGAGGTGAATAAAATCGTCTGGCGTTAGCCAGAATAAAATACTAAAGACCGATTCGGATGGGAAAGAGTTAAAGTCCGTCGTTGTTAGTTGTTGACTTATTCGACAATTTGTATAACATTTCCGAAATTGTATAACATTCACGGCCAAGAATGGCAAGATTATTCGTCGATCAAATTGAATTTCACGTTTCACGAGCTAGCTACTATCGACTATAATCAACGACAACGGGTAATTTAATCAAAAGACAAAAGCCATGACCAGCCGACAACTTCAGAAAGTATAATTTTTATTTTATGTGTATGTTTAAAAACATATCCTATATATACTCCCATCTAATCAATTACCTTTTATTCTGAAGATGTTACATTTTCTTTAAACTTTTCTGTATTTATATCTTGAATTTATTATGGGTTTCCATATCAAAATACTGAGCTGGGCTCTTATATTCATTTTGAGATTGCGCCGGAAAATCGATAGCGCCAAGCTATCTAATCATTGTCTAATGCAAGTAAAGCGAATATAGAAACGGAAAGATTAATGTTACCGAAACGACGAACTTTCAATACTTAACAGAACCTAGTCTGATTCAAAGCGGAAAACGAAATCTACAGATTGAGCGACTTAATTTAAATTCAATCACAACCGTTCGTTAGTTTATACTAACGAACTTACGGCCGTGATTGCATTTAAATTAAGTCGCTCAATCTGTAGATTTCGTTTTCCGCTTTGAATCAGACTAGGTTCTGTTAAGTATTGAAACCGCAGCTTTCTTTTAAACTTTAATCATTTGAGAGACTGAAAGACTGAGAACGTCAACGACAATGCATCTTTCAGACGAGAAACATCAGTATGAATAAATTTTCCACGCCAGTTAAGTTTTCTTTCTAACCTTTTGCTCAAAACTCAAAAGACTAAATAATGTCGGGCCTTGTGCTGGTTGTTGAAAAGATTTGACAAGCACTGAGTTCAAAATAAACCGTATTTCGCACGCGTTTAATTTATGTCAATGTCGGATCAATAGCCATCGAACCTAAAGATCCGGTGGCGGAACTATAACCACGGCGTATGTTTTACCAGTAAGTTCATTAACTTGAGGCGAGATCAATTTTTTTGGACTGTCAGTTCTCTTACTTCAGAAGGTGTCAAAAATGGTTTATCTGTAAAAGGTACCTGTGGCAACGATAAATACAGAGGAGAAGGTCTGAGGCTCTGAGCACGGGCGACAGTGAAGGCCAGCCAATTGCAAGTGATGCATGTATTTATTCACTGTTCAAATACTTATCCTGCCTGCAGCCTTGCCGAATTTCGAATTACCCTCATGGGAATTGCCACCTGACGTGTCTGAGAGCTTAGTTCATCATTTAGGATGAAAGGTTAGTTCATCATTTTCCGTCATCTTGCCATCGATAAATTGTATCTGCTCTTCACTGAGTATTCGCTTTCTACCACTACGCGGCGCATCATCGAGACTACCACTTTGGCGATAGCGAGAGAGAAACAGAGTCACAGCTGAGCGGGATGTTTTTATCCCTTCCTCTCCGAGTAACTGAGTAATCTTCGTAACTGAAACGTTAGAGGAATACAAGGCAACAACTCGTTCTCTTAGCTTTCCCATTTCAAATTAGACAGTGTCAGCACAACAGAGTGAACAGACTTGCCTTGCCTTCGAAAAATTGAGGACGCAAAACTTCGGAAATATGCGACTCTCCCTCGGTGTTACGAGAAAGTACGAACCTTGCGGCTTGGGCCGCAGCGGCTGCGGTTCGGTTAGGTTCGGTTACGGTTCAACCGCTGATCGACCGCCGATGGACCGCGGATGAACCGCCGATGACCCGCCGATGACCCGCCGATGACCTGCGGTCGATCAGCGGTTGACCCGAGGATGGACCGCCGATCGACCGCCGATCGACCGCGGTTTTTGTTAGGTTACTTCTGAGCGGTACTGTATAACTTTCTTTCATCTTATCTTTAACCATTCGCATCGTCGCCAATCTCTGATGGTTATGACACACTGGATGTATACAATCACTTGCTCGAAAAGAGTCCACAGCTTTCCCGAACATGTAACAGTCTTCTTCTGGGCAGAAGAACTTCTTCTGGGCAGAAGAACTCACAACTAGGTTTCTGTCCACAGAACCAAAAAGTACCATTCCTGGTTGTCGAGACAGACGCAGATTTACCATGTAAACATTCCATTGCAGCGATGTTGTACTTAACCAGTGAAAGACCAAATGAAAGTAAATGACTGTACGGTAACACTGAGTTTATATCACCCACTCTATGTGCATTAATTACCCCCGTACATCACACCGTGCATCACACCGTGCATCATACCGAATATTTAATGAGGCGGCATCCCTTTGAATGCTATATGGGGGGGGTCATCTACTCATTTCGCCAATTCAACCACCACTACCAAAACTTTTGACGATGCTTCTCCCAAAATTTGGTTAAGATTACCTTATCTTGGTAGACAAGGTGAATTTCTTGTGCGTAACCTAATTAAAAAACTTCGGCGCAACCTAAAAGTTGATGTCAATTTCGCTGTAATTTACCAAACAAAAAAAAACTGCCTTCTTCATTTCAAATAAAGATAAAATACCGGACCTTTCTAAAAACAATGTAATTTACGAGATTTCTTGTCCTGGTTGCAACCAAATACATCGGTAAAACTAAACGCTGCCTTCAAACTCGCCTTTCTGAACACTCTAACATTAACACTAGCGCTGTAAGACAGCACCTAATTGATTGTCCTCATGCTCAACACCTTGCCAACCTCAACATTCTTTACGACAACCTTAATAACACCTCCGATTTCCCTCTTCTTGGACCTAGTTTATTAAACCAAATATTTAATAACTTTAAAATAATTAATTCCTGTAAATTTGGTAATACAAATCAATTACTTATTTTAGAAGCTCTTTTAATCAAATTTAGAAAGCCTGAACTGAACAGTGGCCTAAAGGCCAGCAAAGAACTCTCTTTATTTCTTTAGCTTTATTTTTAGAACTTGTAATATGTATAGATCCTTTCACCATTGTCTACCGTTTATTTTTATCTTCATTTGCTTGAAGCAATTTAGCTGATTTGTCAACCTGGTGACATTTCCAGTGACTAAGCGATGACATCATTCTTGTGATTATTGTATATATATAGGACTCAGTAAGCTTGTAAATTATTGGTTTGATAATGACTTTGAAATAGAGTCGAAATATTACCTCTCATCAAGATGACGATTTTCGGATTATGTTTTATTCTTTACAATGAACTAGGGTAACCATTTTACTAGGGCAACCTTTCTAGAAGGGTCACCCTACCTCCATGTAAACAGGGCCTAAGATAAGTTTGAGGTAAAAGTTGCCTTAATCTATCCAAGTGAGTAGTAGTACCACACACTATAGCGCCCAAAGGGATGCCGCCTCATTAAATATTCAACTTATTATTTATTCATTCTCAGGCTCTTTTGGGACCTCCTAACCCTAATCTCGTTAGTATACATTTTATATAGCGGCGCGTTACGTCATTAATGGCTAACCCTAACTAATATCCAACCCCCTAACCCCAAATTTTATTTAACCCCCCGGTCTTCACTACGTCATACCGACTTATTATTTATGCATACGTCATTATTTCTCAGGCTCCTTTGGACCCTCTTAACCCAAACTTTTATCCAACCCCCAAACCCCAGCTGTTACTCAACCCCCTGGTTTTCACTATTTTCTCATTAGTTTCATTATTTTCTCATTAGATTCCCGAAGTTCTCATTAGTAATAGGAACCAAAAATTCATTTACACACTTTACCCCAATAGTGCATACGGTAAACGTTTGACAAAATAAACGTTCTTTGTAAGGAATTAAGGAGAAATTGATAGACACTTTATATTTTTTATCTGAAACCTTGTCTGGAGGAATATATAGACTTTTGAACAGCCTAAAGTGTCTGAATTGGCAGAGATAACGTATAGACTTGAATTAATAGTATATCATGAATATTATATTAGACACCTTAATTGGGCTTTGATGTATATTTATGAAGTAAACAGTATACTAAATATTGCTCGACAATTAAAATCTCAGTAATTATGTCATGAATTGCTATATTATTCAACATTTAATGATTTTTGATAACATGTTCAGCACTTTTTTATTATTCTGTACTCACGGCGCAATTATATCTATTCTTAAAACAACAATCTATAAAAGAACAACGCAGTAAAAACAACGCGCAACAATAGGTTCATTAGTGAGTGACTTCGATTCATATTAAAAACCTTGTTTTTTAGTCAAAGGGGAATTGATATAGACTAATGATATTAGTGATATTAATGTTGTGAAAAGGTCAGTGTTTTCTTGATCAGCATGACGGTATCACTTCCCAAACAGGATCGATTTTCAGCCCTGATCATGATTGCATGCGGTATCATTATATTTATATTAAAAGATGAATATTAAATTGCGTTGGCATTACTGCCGCTGCATTCACATAACTGTTGCGTTACAAATTTAAACCACTTTTAAAACAATAATAAAATATGTTGCAAACCTTAGCTTTTGTTGAAAGCCATAGATGTAGAGTTTTAGCGATCTTGGTGTGTTAAATCACAAGGACTTTCAGATTTCCACATATTTATTCACAATAATGATGACATGCAAAACCCTCTCCTTGGGCAAACGGCAGGCGACAGAGAAAGAGAATCCCCTCAAATCCGCTGTTCGTCGGAAGTTCAGAAAGATGTAGGGAAAATATTCACAATCACTGACAACTTTTCCGTGAAGTGTTGCACTGTTGCGAAGCGCCTTGCCGATTCCTGGCGTGAGTGTCTGAGGGTCTTTAACCAAATGTTTTATGACAAATCCTAAGTTGTTTACCCCCTCCCTAACGACAATGTTGAAAAATATCCCAGAATATGGGATCTTTTCGCAGCGGTGGGCGGAGCAGCGGAGATAAGACCCTGGGTACGAGGTTGAGGAAAGTATAAGTATAGTATAAGTGAGGAAATTGTAGGAAGATAGAATGAAGAATCACTTCGAGAAATCGTGAAAAGAACGATGATAAGTGTCGAAATATGAACTAAAGGCAAAGCGATTTATTACGTTGAAAACGTTCTTAGGTTAACTGGAGACCAAATATAGTAAGTTATCCTAGAATTACTGCTAATTAAACCCTCGTTTATAAGCGAGGAAATCGTAGGAAGATAGAATGAGGAATCACTTTAAGAAGTCATGAAAAGAACGATTTTAAATGTCGAAATATAAAGGCAAAGCGATTTATTACTTTGAATGCGTTGCTACGCTTTCTGTTACTAAGTGTGATATTTGAATATTTATCCTCGGTGTACGTGCGGGAGACAAAAGAGAAACTCATTAAGGGTCATTAAGGGGATTAGGCAAGTCTAGGCGAGAAGGTCATTAGCAACACGCGTACATGTAATACAGAATTTAAAATATTTTATTGAGAAATATATCTTTACACAAAAAACTCTTGATTATTTAGTGATCAACCGGTAACACTAGCATATGGGCATACAGTACATCTTCCAGAGCCTTGAATTCTGTACCACAAACATTACATATCAGATTTCGATTAACGCATTTTTTTAAATATTTCCACAAACACTTAGGACACTCAATTACATGTGTAAAACTAACAGGATTTTGACAACGTTCGCAATCAACAGGTTGGTCAATTATAGAATTTTCTGACTCTATTTCGGTGTAATCCCTATCGCTTTCTGAATATTCATCGGAGGAAGTTTCTTCGTTTTCGCTCTCTGATTCTGTTTCTTCTTCTGCCTGCGCCAACATTGTTAGCACTCGAACATTTTCGATAAGGTTTTTTGTCAATGTTAATGTCGGCGAGTCCTTTTACAAATATGTTAAAGCCCGGCGCACACTAGAGCTATCAGCTTAGCAAAATGTCATTTATGACCGATGGCGTAAAGTGTTACCTCCAGTGTGCGGGGCAGTTTTGTAAGCATTTTGTCACTCGTGCCGTCTATCACAAATATTCAACATGTTGGATATTTTATGTCACGAATGAAAATTTTGCCGTGTGTGCGCCGGAGCAAAAGCAGCAAGCGTACAACTTTCTGGCAATACGCATCCGTGTTGAGGATCGCATTCAAAACAAACATGGCAGCACATAGTGCATTTGGTGGCCGATGCCTGTTAGACGATTACATAGTGGATATTTGGCCAGATTATCCACGTCTTTACGAACTCTCGATCAAACCTGTGATACTGCCGAAATTTCTCGGGGTCCTCTGTATTCAGTTCGTGAACAAGATTTGCATATGCTCCTTGTACTTGTCGTCGTAAAATCCAACGCTTTGTCCATATCTGCCGATTTGCTGCACTTAAACGTCTACGACATCGCCGCATAAGCAACAGAAACAACAATATTTCTTCGTCTTCAGACGAAGAAGTGTATTCTTCCTCTAAACGAGCCGCCATGTTTGTTTTGAATGCGATCCTCAACACGCATGCGTATTGCCAGAAAGTTGTACGCTTGCTGCTTTCACTCCGGCGCACACACGGCAAAATTTTCATTCGTGACAAAAAATATCCAACATGTTGAATATTTGTGACAGACAGCACGAGTGACAAAATGCTTACAAACTGCCCGCACACTGGAGCTAGGGGAGCACGGGTGGCGTGTGCTGTTAGCGCGCTGCCTCTCACCAATAGTTAAGCCCGGTTAGACGGGGTTAGTACTTGGATGGGTGACCGCTTGGGAATGGCCCCGTTGTCCGGCTTGGACTCATGTGAGTAGAGTTGTAGTTGATCTCTCCTGTGCTTCGAGGGTTTTTCGCCGGGTTCTCCGGTTTTCCTCCCTCCATAAAACCAACACCTAACATCTCAGCTGTGATCCGTGGTCTGAACTGTGTCGTTGGCGGCTGCTTCGAGCGCCTTGATATGCCTCGACACGGCCACGTTGATCTGCGTCCTTTGCAATTCAGCCACTGGCTGCAAGTAAGGATGATTAGCCCCCAGTCCTTACTTACTTACTTACTTACTTACTTACTTACTTACTTACTTACTTACTTACTTACTTACTTACTTACTTACTTACTTACTTACTTACTTACTTACTTACTTACTTACTTACTTACTTACTAACACCTTACGCCATCGGCGTACCACATACTTGTGGTGTACCACAAGGTAGTTGTCTTGGCCCCCTACTTTTTAGTGTGTATATCAATGACTTACCATTTAACTTAAATACTGTGGATATTACTCTTTATCCGATGATAGCACACCTTTCTATGCTGCCAGAGATGCTTGTTTGTTATCAGAGCATCTTCAGCATGACTTACAAAATATTGAAAAATGGGTTTCTAAAAATCGTCTAGTTCTTCATGTTGGAAAGACGAAATCGATTCAAATTGGAAGTCATCAAAAGCTTAATGGCACACAACCCTTAAATTTAAAGATTAAAGATATCAGGATCAAGCAACATGATTGTGTCACACTTCTTGGATTACAAGTGGATGAAAGGTTGTCTTGGAAACCGCATTGCAAAAAAATCCTTAAGGATTGTTCGAAAGGACTTGGTCTATTGTTTAGACTTCGTAAATTTGTTCCAACAAAGATTCTAAAACAAGTTGCTGAAGCCTTAGTACTATCAAAACTGAATTACTGTTGTTCTGTTTGGGGAACGGTCATCAATCAGGAGTCATTAAATGCTCTACAAAAGTTACAAAATAAAGTTGCTAGATTGATCTTAGGCTACAAAATTGACGCAATATCTAGAGTTAATCTACATAAGGAAATTAAATGGTTGACACTAAAACAAAGAATACATGTAAGAACATTGATGCTAATACATCAAATAATTAACTCAAGAGAACCTGCTGGTTTTCTTAAGTACTTTCGGGCAATTAATATTACACATCGATACTCCACACGGTTCTCCCTGAGGTCAAATAATAGCGGACTGTTAGAGAAACCAATCTATCGGAAATCGACTTTTTTAGCTAGAGCTTTTAGAACAAGAGCAATTGAATTATGGAACAATTTAAAACCTGAGACAAAAAATTTAACCACTGTAAATTTATTTAGGTCGGCTATTCTAAAGGAACTGATATGGTTTATTTAACGATGATTAGAATATAGTTTATTATTTATACAAAATCCAGATTTTAAAAAGTACTATTATAATACAAGAAATTGTAATATATTAAGATAATTAAATATACTAATATAGGTTATATCTAATGTAATTAAGACCACGTGTAAATTAGCTTGCTAACTGTGGATCTTATTAAATACAATACAAATACAATCGGCCATAAATGACATTTTGCTAGACTGACAGCTCTAGTGTGCGCCGGGCTTCAGCCCAGCTGGTTCGGGAATTCTTGAGAAGTAAGGTGATACGCAGTATTCTACCAATTCGGCTATTTTTGTGTTTGGTATAGTTCTTCCTTGATACACAATTTTTCCTTTTGGATTCCATGTTAAGTTGACATAGGACGCGAGTAAACTATTCAGCAAAGAAGACGCTTTCACTTCTTCGACTCCGTAGTCAAAGTGTGACAGTATTTCTTTAACACGAAAATCATTATGTAATCTTTCTCCCATCGTGTTCAGGGTTCGAATGGTCTTTACAAAATATCGTTCTTTTATATTAGTTCTGCGAGTCCTTCTAGAACAGGACCAAGTAAGACATCAAGAAATCCTGCACCTTTTTGAACTAGTATCACCTTTTTTCTTATAAAACTACTTCGGGAACTAGCCAAAGTTGATATGTCGTCGCTATAAGGCCTAACTTCTTCAAGCAAAGCAGGTGATAATTGATATTGCATTGACCATCATCAACATACAATCACAGATGCATCTAATTTGCTCAGGGCTAGCAATCCCTTGTACATAAAAGTTCAAGAAACGGTTTTTGCTTTTTGATCAACATCTCTATTTGACAGTCAGAACACACATTTTAAGAGGAGGAGGAGGAGAAAGGGAAGGAGGAGGAGAAGGAGGAAGAGAAGGAAGAGGAAGAGGAGGAGGAAGAGGAGGAGAAAGAGGAGGAGGAGGAGGAGGAGGAGGAGAAAGGGGGGGAAGGGGGGAGGAGGAGAAGTAGGAGGAGGAGAAAGAGGAGGAGGAAGAAGAGGAGGAGAAAGAGGAGAAGGAGGAGGAGAAAGAGGATGAGGAGAAGAGAGAGAAGGAGGAGGAGAAAGAAGAGAAGAAAGGGGGAGGAGGAGGAGCAAATAAACACACACAAGCATTTAGCTTAAAATATTTATTTATTTTCACACATTATAAGAAGAGGAGGAGGAGGAGGAGAAAGAGGAGGAGGAGAAAGAAGAGGAGGTGGAGAAAGAGGAGGAGGAGAAAGGGGGGGAGGAGGAGAAGGAAGAGCAGAATAAATATTTCTAGAGAATTCATTATATATTTATCTTTCTCCTCCTCCCCCTCCCCCTTTCTCATGCGCCTTTCTCCTCCTCTTTCTCCTCCTCCTCCTCCTCCACCACCTCCTCCCCTTTCTCCTCCTCCTCTTTCTCCTCCACCTCCTCCTCTTAAAATGTGTGAAAATAAATAAATATTTTAAGCTAAATGCTTGTGTGTGTGTGTGTGTGTGTGTGTGTGTGTGTTTATTTGCTCCTCCTTCACCTCCTCCCCCTTTCTCCTCCTTCCCCTTTCTCCTCTTCCTCTTTCTCCTCCTCTCTCCTCCTCCTTCTCCCCCTTTCTCCTCCTTCCTCCTCCTCCTCCCCCTTTCTCTTTCTCCTCCTCCTATTTCTCCTCCTCCCCTTTCTCCTCCTCCTCCTCTTTCTCCTCCTCCTCTTCCTCCTTTCTCCTCCTCCTCCTCTTTCTCCTCCTCCTCCTCCCCGTTTCTCTTTCTCCTCCTCCTCTTTCTCCTCCTTTCTCCTCCTCCTCCCCCTTTCTCTTTCTCCTCCTCCTCTTTCTCCTCCTCCTCTTTCTCCTCCTCCTCCTCTTTCTCCTCCTCCTCTTTCTCCTCCTCCTCTTCCTCCTTTCTCCTCCTCCTCCTCCCCCTTTCTCCTCCTTCTCCTCCCCCTTTCTCCCCTCCTTTCTCCTCCTCCTCTTTCTACTCCTCCTCCTCCACCCCTTCCTCCTCCTCCTCCCCTTCCTCCTCCTCCTCCTCCTCTTAAAATGTGTGTTTTGGTAGCGTTTTCCTCATTTAGACACTGACTGTCAAATAGAGATGTTGGTCAAAAAGCACAAACCGTTTCTTGAACTTTTATGTACAAGTGAACCTATTCAACAACGAGCTCTGTTGGAGACTGCTAGCCCTGAGCAAATTAGATGAATTTATGATTGTATGTTGAACTTTTCGTCAATGCAATATCAATTATCACCTGCTTCGCTTGAAGAAGTTAGGCTTTATAGCGACGACATATCAACTTTGGCTAGTCCCCGAAGTAGTTTTATGAAGAAGAAAAAACGAGATACTAGTTCAAAAAGGTGCAGGATTTCTTGATGTCCTACTTGGTCCTGTTTTAGAAGGACTCGCAGAACTAATATAAAAGAACGATATTTTGTAAAGACCATTCGAACCCTGAACACGATGTTAGAAAGATTACATAATGATTTTCGTTTTAAAGAAATACTGTCACACTTTGACTACGGAGTCGATGAAGCGAAAGCGTCCTCTTTGCTGAATAGTTTACTCGCGTCCTATGTCAACTTAACATGGAATCCCAAAGGAAAAATTGTGTATCAAGGAAGAACTATACCAAACACAAAAATAGCCGAATTGGTAGAATACTGCGTATCACCTTACTTCTCAGGAATTCCCGCTTAGACTTGCCTACATCCCTTAATGACCCCTAATGAGTTTCTCTTTTGTCTCCCGCACGTGCACCGAGGATAAATATTCAAATATCACACTTAATAACAGAAAGCGTAGCAACGCTTTCAAAGTAATAAATCGCTCTGCCTTTATATTTCGACATTTAAAATCGTTCTTTTCATGACTTCCTAAAGTGATTCCTCATTCTATCTTCCTACGATTTTCTCGCTTATAAACGAGGGTTTAATTAGCAGTGATTCTAGCACGACTTACTATATTTGTTCTCCAGTTAACCTAAGAACGTTTTCAAAGTAATAAATCGCTTTGCCTTTAGTTCATATTTCGACACTTATAATCGTTCTTTTCACGATTTCTCGAAGTGATTCTTCATTCTATCTTCCTACGATTTCCTCACTTATAAACTAAGGTTAACTGAGAAAGAAATCAGGTACAGCATTATTACTAAGTATCTTAATATATTCATATTGAACGTTGCTAAGCGTTCTCTATATAAGATTTACGTTGCCATGTGCCAATACGCTTGGAACCCCATAGCTTTTCGAATCGACTTCTCATATTTTAAGTTCGACTTCTCGAAGTGATTTCTCATTCTATCTTCCTACAATTTCCTCGCTCATAAACTAGGGTTTAGTTAGCAATAATTCTAGGATGGCTTACTCTGTTTGAACATTTAGGTTCTAATATAATATTCAGGACTTATTATTAATTCAAATCCATACGTTATCTCTGCCAACTCAGACACTTTAAGCTGTTCAAAACTCTCTATATTTCACCAGACAAGGCTTCAGATAAAAAATATAAAGTGTCTCTACCAAGTACTCTTTAATTCCTTACAAGGAAATTTTATTTTGTCAAACGTTTACCGTACGCACTATTGGAGTAAAGTGTATAAATGAATTTTTGGTTCCTATTACTAATGAGAACTTCGGGAATCAGTCGGAGAGCTATCGGACATGACGTAGTGAAAAGCAGTGGGTTGAATAACAGCTAGGGTTTGGGGGTTGGATAAAAGTTAGAGTTAGGAGGTCCCAAAGGAGTCTGAGAATGAACAAATAATAAGTTGAATATTTAATGAGGCGGCATCCCTTTGGGCGCTATAGTGGGGGGTATTACTACTCAAGTGCTTGATCACATATCAAACCTTTGTCTCGCTTATGATTTTCCTATATGTTCGGTTTATGAATTAATGAGTTTGAGAAGTGCCCAGTATTTACACCATATAGACATTACAAAACCTTGACTTGATGCTTTGTTTACTTGTTTTAGGTGTTATTCAATATCTTGTATAATGAAATTAACAAACCAAAGTTTGTGCACACCAGAGCTGCTGCAGTGGTCTGACCACATAGTAGATACACCAAAAAAGACTCAGAAAAGTACTAAAATATTTTATATTTTGATAAATTGTTGAAAAGCTATTATGAACTGTTAGGAAACTTAAAGCCTGGAATATGTTGAAAGCCTTGAATATGTTGAAAGCCTTGAAATGAAGAAATACATCTGTTGAAACTACAATACTGAGTATTGTTGTACTGTCTTATTTAAAATACTAGAATCACAAAATATTAGTGATGTACATTACACTTGAATGCCACTGACAGCATATTTATGACAGGTAAAATGTTGTTTCGGAACACAATGTTGATGATCTGGGGTGAGTTGTACAAAGCAGAGGTAGCTTATCTAGTTGATAATAAGTCCTAGCTAAAGAACAGCACTAATTATGCTTTGAGCAACCTAATATAAAATTTTATCCACTGAATATTTATGTATCTGATAGTGCCGTTCAGTGGATAAAAGTTAAATTGGGTTGTTCAAAGCACCACTAGAGTGGTTCCCTAGCTAGGATTTATCCACCAGACAAGCTATCTGGGCTTCGTACAAAAATCTGAATTTTTCAAGTTCACTTCACGTAAAACTTGGGGGCATGTTTATAATGCTAATATAAGCTATTTTTTTGGAAACAGCCAGTAAAGATGTATATATAGTATGTGCCATGTTCAAATTAGCAATACATGTATAAAATTGATTTAAAATAACTGCAATTTTTTTTTGTGTGTCTGTGCTTTTCATACATTTCATGCATTGCCATAGCTGCAGAAAAGCCTCTTAGGTGTGCTTAGCCAAGACGAAATATTTCTTGACCAAACTGAAAAATTCAGCTCAACAGTTCGACTGAAATCTGTTGTCTTTCGTGTAAATTGTGTTTTATATGACGTTTTATAATCTTTAGAATTCTATAAAATGTTCCCCCAAACCGCAAGAAATGCCACTTCAGAGACTCTAGATTTCAAAATTTTCCGGGGGCATGCCCCCAGACGCCCCTAGAAGCTTGTTGCGCCTACGGTGCTCCGCAGTCCAAACCACCTTGAAATGCAAACTTGTCTTTTTGAGATTTTGACACTTTTAAGTGCAAATACAAAAAATCAAAATTTCAAATAAAAAGGGAACATTAGAGAATTGATTTCGTAGATATTTGAAAAGGTTAAAAAAATATGGGAGGGGGGGGGGGTATAAGACCACCTTAAATCGTACATTGATTGACTAGACTTAAGCCGACTTCCCACTGTTTCTTGAAAAATTCAAAAAATGCAAGTTCAACTTCAGAACTCATGAGTATTTTGGAAAAGAATAAAACTAACCTTATTCGTAGAACAACGTTCAGCGCATCAAATATTGTTAGCAGATAAAGTGTTTCATCTGCAGCTATGACAACAGTGACGTTTCAGAATGGTCGCAAATTTACCAAATTTACATTTAATCCAATTTATTTCAAAAACGAGTTCGGTGACCCCCTATTTTTTTACATTAAGCATTTCTTTAGGTTTAACTTACTTAAAATTAAAGAAATGTTTTAATACAAAAAAATTCGTGGGTCACCCAGCGAACAAGTTTTTTGAAATAAATTGAATTAAATGTTAATTTACGGCCATTTTGAAAGACCAGTGTTGCCTCAGCAACAGAAAAAACACTTCATCTACTAATAGTATTTGATTCCCTGAACGTTATTCTACGAATACGATTAGTTTCATTCATTTCCAAAATATTCATGAGTTCTGAAGTTGAAACTTGCATTTTCCCCACTTTTTAAGAAACAGTAGTGAGCCACCTTAAGTAGACCACAACCGTTCTGTATCTTTTATACAATGAACATAACACAGTGATGGATCCAGCTTGATCTGGTAGGGGGGTGCTGAGCGAGCGAAGTGAGATCAGGCCTGCGGCGTGGGGTGCGACCGAGGCAGGGTGGAGCGCCGCTGAGAGAGCTATGGCAGGGGTCTGGGGACCCAGCCCCCGGCAGGGGGGGGGGGTGAAGCCCACCAGAATTTTTTTTATACCTATTAATACCTATGAATCATACGATAGCTAATATATGAATCATATATCTATGAATCATATGATAGCAGATAGCTATACCTAATACCTAGGTCCTATGAAGTTTACACGGACATTGAATGAATGCGTCCTTTAATGTACTTGGATTTGACAAGACAATTGGCAGCCCCTGCACCCACTTGGCCAAGGCCAGGGGGTGCTCACCCCCCTGTAAATCCATCACTGACATAACAAATACCGATACCTATATTTTTGTAACAAATTCTTCCTTTTAGCCTGGCTTATTTCTTTAAATTGGTCAAGATCCCATCCATAACAAAATGTGCTCCCAGAGCCAGAAATGACAACTAGTGATACGTCATCTTTCCGCGCATTGTGCAGTGAGCTGATTATGTCTTCGCACATCTAAGAAAAAAAGAGATAAATCACGTAAATACAATGGCGTAACGAGGGGTGAGGAATAGCCATTGAACTCTAAATAAACTGGAACGCTAACTCCATAAGACAGGCCCTATGATTGGGTGAAGTCAAACCTCCTGCCGCGGGGGTAGCCATTGCACGTCTGACGTCAAAAGAACGTATGAAGGGCACAATGAAAAACTGAAAACTCGCTGCAAAAAACAACCATTTTTTAGACCTAAATTTTTTTTACAGATGATAACGAAGAAGATAGTATGTATTGGGCTTATCGGCCTTGTACCTGAACAATTTCTACACACGAAAATGGATTGAATGACGAAATATCTGCCGAACAAAAGCAAAATTCGAGTCCGAAACTCGTACGGAAAATGCAGGTTTCTCTTATTTTTCTTTGTTATCTCAAACGTTTGAAGGTTGTCTTGCCAAGAATTAGTAAGAAGATAATGCTAAATTATAGCTTTAACTCAAGTTTCAGTTGTAGAAATGCTAAATCTGACATTTTTCGATACGAAGAGTAATTCCAGAGCTGTAATAACACACGGTAAAGTGCATTTTGTTGGGGTTTTTCCTACTGAAAATTGAGAAATTTAAAAACCAACTGTTTTTATAAACAACCTCTTCATTTTAAACCTGGGTTTCATATGTATTTTCTTTATATTTGTCAAACCAATGGCAATTTTGGTTGCGTATTGTTGACTCTCATTTGAGAGCTTATATTTTTACTGTTTTCCTTGTTTTTACTCGTCATGTCAGTGTTCACCTACTCTACGGTATATTGGAATTTGATTTAAGCCTAAAAGTGGTTAACAAGTTTAGTTTTTCTTTGATTTCAAGCTGTTTTTGCAACCCAGTTCACCAAATTCAGCTTCATTTTCTCTCGGTTATACAGTAAAAGGGACTGGGGTTGACGTGCATGGAGGCCCCCATGTTGGCTTCAAAACGTGCAAACGAGTTATCGTTCTAGTTTATTTAGAGTTCAATGGGAACAGCAGGGAATTTTGTCTGCGCTGTTGAAAAATATGGCGGGCTCATCGTGTTTTGTAATCGTCTGTGGCGAAATTTTGAAAATGTGGAGAAGGTATGACGACCAAGATATCTTCAAGATTTACTGACAATCTGTCAGTCAACCAGAGTTTTACACTATGTTGTCCAATTAGTGGTGACACTGACGTTCTTCTGATAGGTAAAGAAGACGTTTAGCCAGGAAGGTGCATAAATATCGAAGATGAAGTGATGGTACGAAGAAGCCGCACTGGAGTCAAATTGATAGCGAATGTTCGATCGACTATAACTCAAAATCTGCCTTCTTCCCCAAAATTTAAATGTTGGTTTCATTTTATTCCATTACTGCTTTTGATATTTGAGAGGTATTTCGTAATGGGAAAATTAGGGAAAGTGAGTAAATTATGTATTTATTCCTTTCATCCGACGACTTGTTTACTAGTTAGTGATGTCTTTAAAACGTACTCAGATTCTGTCTTATGTCGAGCAAGACACAATAAGTGTCTTCAATAAGTTACACAAGAAAGGAAAAGGAGATGGTGTGAATAAAAGCAGCAAAGGTGGTCGATATGGCAACAAAACACCTGCTCAGAAGTCTAGGACTGAACAGAGATGATTCAACTGTAACCGCACTGGTCATTTCGCTAGGGATATGAACTGTCCTGCTAAATATCAGAAATGCAATGAATGTGGGGTCCGTGGACATTTGCTGTGTGCTGTGGAAAGAAGGGCTCCAAGAAGTCGCAAGAAAAAGGCAACAAAAGTGACGATGAGAAACAAAGGGAAGTGTACCAAGTAGAGGGGGAGACAAGCCAGGAAACTGGGAACAAATATGCATTTGTTATAGGACAAGAAAATAGAGTTGGAGAAGTTACGCTGACAGTTGGTGGGGTTCAGTTAGAGGGTGTACTAATTGATTCTGGTGCTTCGTGTAATTTGATTGATTATGAGACTTGGAATTGTCTAAAGCAAAAGCATGTTCAGTGCCAGTCAAAGAACCTGACAATAAGTTGTTTGCTTATGGCCAGAAAGAACCCATTGAAGTTGCTGGGACATTTGTGACTGAAATTGCGTACGAAGCTAGTGGTGGGAAATGTGTGGATGAGTTCACAGTATTTAAAGGCACAGGATAGGCTTTATTGCGAAAGAACACTGCAGAGAAACTCAAGGTGTTACGAGTTGGTCCTTTGTATGAATCTCAAGTTTGTTCAGTTGCAACAGAGGGAAGCGAAACAGATATTCGCAAGGAGTATGCTGATATTTTCACTGGAGTGGGAAAGTTAAAGTGTTATCAGCTAAAGCTGCACATTAACAAAGATGTGCAACCAGTGGCTCAACCTGTTAGGCTTCCATTTGGACTGCGAAATTTGATGACAAACTGGACGATTTGCTGGCAAAGGATATAATCGAGGTACTGAACTGTCCAACAGAATGGGTTTCACCACTGGTAGTTGTCCCCAAATCGGATGGAGATGTGTGTATCTGCATTGACATGCGAAAGGCAAACGAAGCAATTATTCGGAAAAGACACCCCATTCCAACAATTGAAGAAGTTTTGTACGACCTTAACGGTGCAACAGTGTTCAGTAAGATAGACCTCAAGTGGGGATTCCATCAGATCGAGCTTGAGGAACAATCTCGAGAGATAACTACCTTTGTAACCCACCGGGGGTTATACAGGTATGAGGCTGATGTTTGGCATAACATCTGCTCCAGAGAAGTACCAGAAAATTGTATCCGATGTGATACAGGGCAGCGATGGAGTTGCTAATATAGCGGATGACCTGATTGTCTATGGTTCTGACCTTGAGGAGCATGACAAGAATTTACATACTGTCCTTCAACGTCTTAGAAAGAGTGGATTAACCCTGAATGGCGAGAAGTGTCAATTCAGACTCCCGAAGTTGATGTTTTTCGGACACGAGTTGAGTGACCAGGGAGTTCCACCTAGTGAAGAGAAAATTGCAGCAGTTGTAAATGCGAGAGCGCCAAGGAATCCTTCAGAAGTTCGGTCATTCGTTCAGCTTGTGCAGTACTCTTCAAAATTTATTCCAGATTTTTCCCAAGTTGCGAACCACTGCGTAAGCTACTCAGAAATGGACAATCTTTTGTTTGGGGAACTGAACAGCAGAAAGCATTTGAAAAACTCAAGCAGCTCATGTCAACAACTAAGGCTTTAGCTTACTTTCGGGATGATTGCAAGACCAGGATTGTAGATGATGCAGGTCCTGAAGGTCTTGGTGCAGTTTTGCTCCAATTTCAAGGAGAAGTGTGGAGAACAGTTTCCTATGCCTCAAGAAATCCGACGGAGATGGAGAGACGCTATGCTCAGACAGAGAAAGAGGCATTGGCTCTTGTCTGGGCATGCGAGAGATTCAACATTTATGTTTATGTCCGCGAGTTTGAATTGGAGACTGACCACAAACCCCTGCAATGTATCTTCGGGAAATCCTCCAAGCCATCCGCAAGAATCGAGCGTTGGGTCCTTCGGGTACAATGCTACAAATACAAGGTGGTCTATCGTCCCGGCAACACAAATATTGCTGATGCCTTGTCAAGATTAAATCAAGCAAACCCCAAAGACCCAAGTAAGGAGACGGAAGACACTATTAGATTTGTTATGCAAGTGAGTACACCTGTTGCCTTGACTCCAAGAGAAATCGAAAGAGAATCTGAGAATGACCCAGAGTTGTCAAGCATACGCTAATATATCCAGACGGGGGAATGGTCAAAATGCAAGATGTCGAGTTATCTCTGTGCAAAGAACGAACTGTGTTCTATTGGAAAGCTCGTACTTCGGGGAAGCAGAATCGTTATATCTCAGAGACACAGTGTTAAAATCTGCTCATGAAGGACACCAGAGCATAGTGAAAACAAAAAGTCGGTTGAGAACAAAGGTGTGGTGGCCCAAAATAGATGCTGATGCTGAGCGAATATGCAAGTCATGCCATGGATGCCAAGTGGTAGGAGAGCATGCACAGTGCCCCAGAACCAATGATGAGAACGGAACCACCTACTGGTCCTTGGCAGGACCTTGCAGTAGACCTTATGGGTGCATTGCACACAGGCGAAAGTTTGTTAGTCATAGTGGACTATTACAGTCAATATTATGAAGTGGTAGTGATGCATTCGACTACAACACAGAAAGTTATTGTTGCTCTGACTGAAATGTTTGCAAGATTTGGTTTTCCACACTCTTTGAAGTCGGACAATGGTCCTCAATTTGTGTCCGAAGAGTTCCGGAGATATCTACGCACCAAGGGGGTCGAGCACAGAACATCCCCACCACTTTGGCCTCAGGCTGGAACGCAAAAATCGAACACTTTTGAAGGCTTTAAAAGTGACAGAAGTGGAGGGCAGGACGTGGCAAGAGGAATTACCAAAATTCCTCTTAGCATACCGTACCACACCTCAAGTCAACACAGGAGCTACACCAGCATATCTGATGTTCAGAAGAGAATTGAAAACGAAACTTCCAGAGCTAAGAAGTGATACTACTGTATTGGATGAAAGCATAAGAGAAAGAGATTGGAATCTGAAACTGACCCAGAAAGTCTATACAGATAACAGGCGTGGGGCCTCGACCAACCCAATAATTCCTGGAGATCAAGTTCTGGTAAAGAACACAAAGACAACTAGTAAGTTGTCTCCCAATTTTGAGAGAGAACCATATACAGTTCTGACAAAAGAGGGACACGAATTGATGCTTAAATAAAATGAAGGATTTGTGTGCCGGAGGGACAGCTCATTTGTGAAACAGTTTAATCCACCAGTCGAGGTGGATATGAATTTACTTAGTGACCAAGTTTGTGCAGATTCAAACGTGTGTAAATCTAAACCTTTGGAAACTGGCACAGATTGGTCAAGACCAAAGCGTGTTGTTAAGTTACCTGATAAGTTTAAAGATTTTGTCATGGACAAGCCAAAATAAACTTGTATTTTACTAGAGTTTGACACTTTGAGAACTTAAAAAGACACTTTGTGTTTTATACTTAACATTAATTTTATGCTTGTTTTGTTTCCACTAGGATATCAGTAATTCTACATTTCAATACTGTACTTTTGAGAAAGGAAGGGATGTAGTGTTCCAAACCGGAAGTTGATAATTACATATACATATTACTCGCAAGGTATTATGGGGGGAGGCGCGTAAGTTCGTCCTACGTTGTTCCTACGTTGTTGTTAGCTTGGCAGTATGTGAACTATTAAAAGTGTTAATATTACCAGGGTTAAGTCACGTTGGCCTGAAAAACAGAGAAAAATCTTCTCGACGTTTCGAGCGAAGGCCCTTCGTCAGGAGAAATTAGTAAACAACTCACATGTGGTCACGCGTATTTATAGCAGAGCTACAATGCGAATCACGTGAACACATGTAAGCCAATAAAAACAAAGTAAACAAATTAATTAATATGTAATTTTAGTCTGTGTGCAGGTGCTGACCCAATTTGTGGGTCAGCTACCTGCAAATAGGCAAAGAAACAGGTTATAAATTACTATTTAAATCATCAGAAAAAGGTTAAGGAAAAGGTGTGGAATATGGTGGTGGAGTGAGCTAAATGAAAGAGAATCGCTCATTCAGGCCGTGAGGGTGAATGGTACCAAGTTTGTAAACGAGACGCATTTCTTGTTTACGACGAGTATCGTTACAACCTGTAATGGGTTGAATGGCGCAGATTTTCATGTTAGAAAAGGAGTGGTTGGCACTGTTGAAGTGCTTGGCAACAGGTTTGCTTTGCACATTGTTTTTGACATCACGAAGGTGTTCAACAAACCTGTCACCTAAACGTCTTCCAGTATCTCCGATGTAAAGCATGGGACATTTACTGCAAGAGATACAGTAAATGAGGTTGGAGGAAGTGCAAGTGAAACTATGGGTTATGTTGAACCTACATTTTTAGACTCCTCAATTTCAATTTCGGCTCCAAAATGTAGGTTCAACATAACCCATAGTTTCACTTGCACTTCCTCCAACCTCATTTACTGTATCTCTTGCAGTAAATGTCCCATGCTTTACATCGGAGAAACTGGAAGACGTTTAGGTGACAGGTTTGTTGAACACCTTCGTGATGTCAAAAACAATGTGCAAAGCAAACCTGTTGCCAAGCACTTCAACAGTGCCAACCACTCCTTTTCTAACATGAAAATCTGCGCCATTCAACCCATTACAGGTTGTAACGATACTCGTCGTAAACAAGAAATGCGTCTCATTTACAAACTTGGTACCATTCACCCTCACGGCCTCAATGAGCGATTCTCTTTCATTTAGCTCACTCCACCACCATATTCCACACCTTTTCCTTAACCTTTTTCTGATGATTTAAATAGTAATTTATAACCTGTTTCTTTGCCTATTTGCAGGTAGCTGACCCACAAATTGGGTCAGCACCTGCACACAGACTAAAATTACATATTAATTAATTTGTTTACTTTGTTTTTATTGGCTTACATGTGTTCACGTGATTCCCATTGTAGCTCTGCTATAAATACGCGTGACCACATGTGAGTTGTTTACTAATTTCTCCTGACGAAGGGCCTTCGCTCGAAACGTCGAGAAGATTTTTCTCTGTTTTTCAGGCCAACGTGACTTAACCCTGGTAATATTTGGATTTCAACCGTGGCCGACGCTGTCCTAGAGGCTTTTAACTATTAAAAGTGTTGTTGTAAATCACACAAATTATCTCGTATATGTTTTCATATATCAGAGATCAGAGGTAGAATATTACACTTACAATAAAGTGCTACTAATTTCATTGCGGCGACATGCAAATATTGTCAATTTCTGCAAAATCTGCCCTATTGCCTCAACATGTTTTTAGCGATTGTCAGTCTTAAATTTTAACGACAGTTTTTTGTTATAAAAATTGTAGAAATGGTGATTTGAGCTCAATTAAACTGCGTGCATTTGAAGCCACGGCATGTTGACCACAATGTACTCAAGTCGCTGTCACCCAATTTAATATCGTACGATTCACTAAAATATCTTTATATTTCTTCACGTTCCTTTCACAAGCCGTTTTACAAACTATACACCTTTTTGTGGGGGAAATAAGGGTGGTGGGGAAAAAATTTACCGCCATCTTTGTCTATGTTTTTGAAGTCCCCAGACTCCTCACGACAACTCGCGCGACGCATGCGCATTATAATAATAATAATAATAATAATAATAATAATAATAAGCATCTCCTATAGCGCACAAACCACTAATGTCCTAGGCGCTTTACAATACTACAATCAAGATATTACATTAAAAACAATTAAACTCAAAAAATTACATTAAAAACTATTAAGAAACAAGTTAAAAAGATATGTTTTAAGAGATTTCTTAAAAACAATTAACGAAGTACTTTTCCTAAGATCAACTGGTAACTTATTCCATAGCTTTGGTCCTGCAACACAAAAGGATCTATCTCCATATGTTTTTAGTCTTGATTTTGGAATTTGAAGAAGTTCTTGGGTCGCCGATCGAAGCCTGCGTTGTGAAGAATAGTAAGCTAGAAGTTCCTTCAAATATGGTAGTGAAAGATCATGAAGAGCTTTATAAACCAGTAAAAGAATTTTGAATTGGATACGATACTGAACAGGTAGCCAATGCAAGTTAATAAGAACAGGAATAATATGGGCTGATAGCTTTGTATTTGTAAGTAGGCGAGCTGCAGTGTTCTGGACACGTTGTAGTTTTTGAAGAATACATTTAGGAGTACCAATTAATAAGGAATTACAATAGTCAAGTTTTGAAAAAATAAAAGCATGAATGATTATCTCCAAACAATTCCTGGATAAATACTTCTTGATTTTCGAAATATTTCTAATGTGAAAATAAGCAGACTTGCAGATACTACCAATGTGTTCTACAAGTCTAACATGTTCATCAAAAATAACTCCTAGGTTCCTAACCGATGTAGTTGGTACAATTTTTTCTTCTCCAACGAAAATACAATTTAGAGGCGGCGATGTATGGTACCGTGAATTAATTAATATAAGTTCGGTTTTATCACTATCAAGTTTGAGTTTATTCAACATCATCCAGGATCTCATATCATGAATACATTCCTCCATACGGATTTTAGATAGACCGAGTTCACCGAGATCTTTAGTTTTAAATGTAATATAAAGTTGTCCATCATCAGCAAAAAAATGAAAGTTCATATTATGTTTTCTTGCCACATCAGCAAGGGGAGCAGTGTACAACGAATAGAGTAGAGGGCCTAACACAGACCCCTGAGGAACACCTCCTTTAACATCATGCAATGAAGAATCACATCCATCTATACGAACGAACATTTTTCTGGATGAGAGGTATGATGTAAACCAATCCAATACACGGCCCTTTATACCAAACCACCTTGACAGCCTTGTCAGCAGCATTGGATGATCCACAGTATCAAAAGCTGCTGAGAGGTCGAGGAGGACTAGAATAACAGAACTACCATTATCGAGAGCCTGTAGAGTATCATTTTGAACTCTAAGTAACGCTGTTTCGGTACTGTGAAAGCAGATTGAAACTTCTCATGTAGACAATTATCTGTTAAATACTCTGTAAGCTGTGCAGCAACGACTTTTTCCATAGATTTAGAAATAAACTTCAAATTCGATATTGGGCGAAAATTGCAAAATTGCTCATGGGAAATATTGTGCTTTTTTAATAATGGCAATAGCATGGCAATTTTCAGGGAGTTAGGCATTGTTCCATTTTCCAGAGAAAGATTTATTATTCTAGTAATGACCGGCAAAATATCTCCAAGGCAGTGATTTAACATACCAGCTGGTAGAGGATCTAACTCGCACGACTTGGTGGCAATATATTGAATCAAATGAGAAACGTCACCACTACTGACTTTTTTGAAAGTGTGAAATTCCGAAGAGCATGAATCAGCATAAGGTTCAAAATTAACAACGTTATTGGAAAGCTCTTTCTCAATTTCGCAATGAATCTTGGCAATTTTCTTAATGAAGAAATCAGCAAAAGAGTTAACAAGTGTCGTCGTGTTAGAAGATGGTGGATAGAGAATTTTAATATCCTTATGGAACAGTTTACTTACAGTCTTAAATAAGGTTTTCTGATTGTGTTGTAATCGCATTCCCTGCTGCTGGGGTGAGGCAAAAAAGGGGGGTTAGAAGTGGCACGATCGGGGGCACATTTGGTGTCGTATTTCACTCTCGTTTAATTTCTACGCCAGCTCATCTCTAATAAAAGATTAGTGAAGTACGTTCGTCCCTCGGTCATTGAAAATGTCGACTATGCAATGGGTCCAGAAAAGAAAAGTATTGTGTTGTAATCGTGCGCTTATACGTTAGTAATGTATGCTACTTTCAGCTTGGAGTTTATAAAGTTTTGTTAGTTCTTGCTGAACACGTTGTCGTTAGATGTTAAAACTCAGAAAAGTCTGAGCTCCAGACAGAACTCGAACCTGCAACCTTCCAAATGCTAGCCAGACGCTTTAACTATTGAACCAACAAAACTCAGACGGCAGACCGAGGTTGTTTACAGTATTGCTCACGTACGGTTTAAAGTGCCTATGAAATGAAATTTCACATCCAAGATAATGAAAAATGGCTTTTACATGCCTTTCAAATCTTATCCCATTCTTGACTTATTGGCTATGCTATTTGAGGATAGCTATGATAAGGATGAATACCACAATTAACATTGCATAGTTTGTAAATGAACATCAAATCTGTCATCTTGCCCTCAATTTGTGATATTGTAGCACATTTTGTAGAATTTAGTAAAACAACAGTAGTATACAGAGTGGGGCTGGCGCCGGTGGGATCTTTTGATCCACCAGTGAGATCACCATGTTTAGTGTTATATATTAATTTATGCATCATAGTGGTGTTGCTACTCAACCATGACATACTCTATATATCAATAAGTTAAAATAGTGTTTAGCTTACCGAAACAAATGTGATTCATAGGGAGATACGTGTTGATAATATACGTTGAGTTATCGTTTAATTTGTAGAATCAGTTTGGGAAACCGTGGAAAAAACGTACGATACAAGCGTTGAAAAGTTATTTATTAGTTAGTTGTAAATATTTTGACACAGAAAAGACTTAGCAACGTTCAACGAAGCAATATGAATATATTAAGACAATTAGAACCTAAATATTCAAACAAATCTGACTAAGTAATCACAGAATTATTGCTAAGTTAACCTTAGTTTATAAAATATAAGTGACGAAATCGAGAAGTTGTGAAAAGAACTTAAGATTTTGGACGAGAAATTACTTCGAGACTCCGTAAGAAAACGTGTCAAAATACAAACGAAATATTTTATTATAGAGGATGTATTTGCATAGCGTGGTATATTTAATTGATGTTGAGGGTGTTCGGGAGACGTATTAGGATAATAATGGCGTTACTAGTAATATTTGAATAAGCCATGTGCGGAAATCACTGATCTCAAATAATAGATTCATTATACTGGATAGAGCATCTATTGTCTCGCGCGTGGCAAAAATTGAAGTCGGAAGTGAGGCTAAAAATCTCGCGGCGGCCATATCCGGTGGGACCACAATATTGCTGAACCATAATTTTCGTAACTGGTTTTCGCTTTAAATGATCGAATTTTTACCAGCTAAATTTTTGTGACATGTATCTGTCGCTATGGGAGAACTTAAAAGTGGCTGTATGAAAACCAAGCGGGTCCCACCTGAAATGGCCGCCGCTAATTTATTCCGACTTCACAGTGAGCACCGGATGCTCTATCCAGTATAATTAGAGCTGCTCCCATCGGTTCATTTTCGTAATCGATTAATCGTTGTCAACAATCGATTAATATCGATTAATCGTATTGATTAAATATGTCATGAATTAAATACGACACGTCCATGGTGGTTTGTCCATTCAAAGGAAGGGGGTGCTTTTATAAAGTGTTTACTAAATTTGTTGGGATTGCCTCCCTTGTTGTCGCCCAACAATTCAGTCACTATTCACGTTTTAAATCACTGTTTAATCACGGTTATAGATTGCGCACTTCCTCGCACTCTCACAGTTCACACAAGAGACATGACAAGACAGAGATGATGTTTGGTTTGCACTTGACACTCCTAAATGATACTGCGATACTATTGGCTAATCAGTTTATGAATAATTGGTTTAACTAAGGCATGTTCATAATCAGTCATTACTTATCTGTTTAACAAAACAAGATTAAATCATTCCGGCATCATGCTGTACAGGGTTGTTATAGATGATCCGATTATTGTTAAGTATAATCGATTGTGGAAAAAATCGAAAAAATAATCGATTAATCGATTAATTGGGAGCAGCTCTAAGTATAATGAGTCTATTATTTGAGATCATTGGGAAATCCCATTGATGACTTATTAAAAACTCATTTTCGAATAAAACAATGAGATATGTTTGGGCAACCAGAATGTAATCGTAGAGAATAGCTAGCGTCGCGTCGCTTTATTCCAATTATGTTAATAGTACAGAAACTTTGAATAATATATTAGGTTTAGAGCACTGATCTCTATATAACTGAATTGCTCATCCGGCTCCAAAAATGAAGCCAGCGGAGATGACGATTTGAAAATACCAAGATGGCCGCCACGGAAACTTTTGTTTTCGTGGCACGAAAAGAGATACATTAAAAAAATGCTTGGCAGCAAACGAAGAACAATATACAAGATTTAGAAGCTTAGTTTTTGAATTTGTTGGTATTATTAAGCAGTAAAACGTGTTATTTCGTACATTTTTTAATCCGCCCAGTAATCGATAAACTTTCCTACATCACAAAACTCGTAAAAATACAACAAAAACAGACAACTAGAAATACATGAACGCAACAACCGCTCGCCCGCTTTTAACACACCCCCCCCCCCCCCCCCCCTCCCCCCATCCAGCCACCCACCCACCGGCTCCTGATTAAAATAAGCATATATAGCCAATATTAAAACAAACATAAACAAAAACAAATGACAATCCTCAAGATAATTATATAATTTATGGGGATAAGATGACTAAGCTCATTTAATGAAAGTTGAACATATCAAAGCAAAACTTAGATTTCATTATTAAATTATCGGGTTGTAAAAAATACATTGTTTGTAGGTTTCAAAAGGGGTTATTTTTAACAAGCCTTTAAATGGCTTCCCTATGCATACATGTTTTCCAAAGGCAGAATTAAAAGTTAAGATTTATAATAGAGTCTGAGATTATTTTAAACAATTCAGTAGAATCGAATTCCAGAAATAAGTATTAAACAGACCACGTTTCAGTCGAAAATTTGGATTAAATATCAAATATTTGGATAGATGCAAAGTCAATGAAAAACATCACGTCCACATACAGTAAGCCCAAGGTAGTAAGGTAGTGTTTTAAGTTAGCTTTAGTTTAGTTAAGCTGACTTATGGTTTGAACGAGCAAAGGAAAAGCACGATAACGTGAAGCTGTATATTGTTTAGGTTAAGCGAAAGCTTGAAAACAACATATAAGGACAAGGTCAAGATATACTGTAACTTTATACCGATCTTGGCGTTTACAGAATATATAAATACTAAATACTGATTCCAATCAGCAAAGTCCCCTACCATTAACTTTAAAATGATTTTGAGACCACTGAGTGACCACAAACCTTGCAAATTCAGATCGAGTTTTTGTTTACCTCTCTCTTCAAGATATGTTAAACCGGCTGTTTGTATAATTTTCTTCGTTGTTCTCTTTTAAGTTAAGTAGAGCAGGCTCCAAAAAAGCAAAATACTGACAGCTTTAGTTTTCTTCATCGCTAGTCACCAGTGTCCAACTATTCTTACCGCGTGACGTCGTGCTATATATATATATATATATATATATATATAATTGAATAGATAAGTATCAAGTTCGAAATCATACGGGTAGAGTGCTCAATATGGAGGTAGAGCGGAATAGTTACACAAAAAGACAAGCTTGGGTTACTTCATTTGAACTTTATTCACGACAAATTTGTTTCGTATGGCAAGCGAAGCTCACTAGACTCTTCAGGTGACCATCGCGTCTGTTGTTAGTGCGTAGGAAACTTGAGATATATGAATGTAAGACATGAATCGTTTGTATGTGTAACGTTATGGTAATATGATAATATGAATGTGATGAATGAAGTGTGGTTTGGGTGTGGTGAGTAATTAATTACTTACTGGCTGCAAAGCAAATGTTTCTTTCTGTGTATGCAAGTAGATACGAGTTCATTTCTACTGTTAAGCGTGCTTAGTTCTGGGTGGCAAATTATAAGAAACTTTTCGTATAATCTATGTTTATCTGCCAATCTCGCGGTTTTGTTCTTTAAAATCGCCAATCCGTCATCCCTATATAGGCCGACATTTTCTTTGCCAAACTTTATCCCAAGATTGTTTAAAATAATTTTTATTTTTATTTTAATTTTTATTTTAAACAACCTTGGGATTATTTTATTTTATTTTATTTTAAACAACCTTGGGATAAAGTTTGGCAACGAAAATGTCGGTCTATATAGGGAAGAACAAAACCGCGAATCATTGAATCCTAAGATTGAATCATTTAATCCTAAGATTGAATCATTGAATCCTAGGCATGAATCCTAAGATTGAATTATTGAATCCTAAGGTTGAATCCTTATATCCTAAGATTGAACATAATCTTAAGATTTAAGGATTCAACCTTAGGATTCATTGACTCAATCTTAGGATTCAACAATTTAATCTTAGGATTCAAAGATTTAATACTAGGCTTCAATTATACAATCTTAGGATTCAATTATACAATCTTAGGATTAAATTATTCAATCTTATGTTTTAATGATTCAATCCTAGCATTCAATTATTCAATCTTTGGACTCAATAAGAAAGATAAGAAGAAGATAAAGGGAAGATAAGGAAGATAAGCAGGATAAAGGGAAGATAAGGAAGAAAAGGAGAACATAAGAGGAAGATAAGAAAGATTTATAAGGAAAGGTAAGAAAATAAGAAAGATAAGGGGAAGATATGAGGAAGATAAGGAAGATAAAGGGAGGATAAGATGAAGACAAGGAAAATAAGAAGGTAAGGAAGATAAAGGGTAAATATGGAAGATAAGGAGAAGATAAGAGGAAAATAAGGAAGATAAAGGGAAGATAAGAGAAAGATAATAGGAAGATAAGGAAGATAAGAGGAAGATAAGAAAAGAAGATAAGGGGAGGATAAGGGGAAGCTAAGAGGAAGATAAGGGAGATAAAGGGAAGATAAGACGAAGATAAGAAGATAAAGAAACGATAAGGGGAATAAGGAAATAGCCCCTTCACTTGTTCAATTTCTCATCTTGTTCCAAAAATATTTTAGTTTTAATTCATCTACTCCACAAATTCCGTAGAGGTGGAAGATCTACGGATTGAAAATAATAGGTAGATTGTGCTGAAACTTTGAAGTTGTTCTAATACGAATGGTACATTGCAATGTACATAGTTATTGCTTGATATTATACCCCCGCAAAGAATCGTCCAATCAAATGTCTACTTTAGCGTCACGTGCCAGCCCAATATTTTACGATGTGGACAACTATATATTGGGCAGCAACCTTTGGACAGATGCACAAGGTATATTTACTTGTCAATTGCACGATTATTTGTTCGATATAATAAAACACCTATTGGATTCATCTTCGCCAGATATGGAAAATATTTAAGTCTCGAATTTTAATATTAGGTCGACCTTCCGTCTCGCCCAATTGAATTCTCGACTTAAATATTTTTCCATGTCGGGCTTAGACGAATCCAATAAGTTATAATATATTCCACATTTGGGGAAGTTTGTTTCGTCTGTGTGAAGTACTGTAGATGACATCATAAGGCATATCATTTGCACGTTACAAAGACATGAATATCTCTGTACTTCTAGATAAAATCAAAATTGAATAGATTTTCCATCTTACTGTCCCTTTAAAAAAAATTGCAAAAGGCCGTAACGGCCATCGCTAGAGTTGATTGATGCATTACCTGTAAGTTGACCACATTTTTCTTGGCCTCATTGCACAATTTAATGTACATACATCCATTGACATTTGTCACAACTAATTCCTCTTCCAGCATACATGTTGTCGAGCAGCTCGGTAAATTTTTGCGCGTTAACCGCGAAGGCACAGTAATTCTTTCTTGCTCCAGCATTAGTGTTTGCCCTTCTGAGGAGGAAATACTATTCACAAGAGGTCTCAATCTTCTTCTTTTCAAGTCTTTCGTATTAGAACGTAGCGATTTCTTCACCGAACTCAAGTATTTTGGGGTAATCCTTCTCGAGATCTTCTCGGGTGATCGGTGTGGACTTTCAGACTCTGAGTCCACATCCTGTTTCTTTCGTTTCATTCCAACTTTTTTTGTTCCAAGTCTGCCATAGTTTCTTGCCGAGGTTCCGTTAAATTTCATCATGTTGTTTTGATCCAGGCTATTATTGAGTGTCACTGGTGGCAAGATGTCACTAACAACACTGCCTTCTGAAGAGGATTTTGCCTCGAACTCCAGTCGAAGAATTTCTTCCTTTAGGTCTTGTCGTAAACCCTTCAAAAGTTTCTTTCCCTTCTTAGCATGTAAAGCTGGTAATGTCAGAAGCTCTTGTTTCACTGTACCGACCTTTTCAGCAATATGCACAACACCAGTGGTCTGCGTACCTTAAAACGATTGAAGAGTACCATTGAAGATATATAACAACGTAGCGCAAACGCGCTCTCACATCGTATACAGCGTGACTGTCCTCACAGCGTAGCATGACTGTCTTCACAGCATAGCGTCACTGCATGTCCTCACAGCGCAGCTATACAGTACACTGTGAGAACTGTCACGTTATACTTTAAGGATAATCATGTTACGTTGTGAGAATAGTCAATCTATGTTGTAAGGACAACCAAGTTACGTTGTGAATACAGTTACTCTAAGCTGTGAGGACAGTCACAGTACGCTATGAAGACAGTCATGCTACGCTGTAAGGGCAGTCATGTAATGTTGTGAAGGCAATCCAGTCACTCTATGTTGTGAGGACATTCATCATCGTTGTGATGACAGCAAATCTACGCTGTGAGGACAGTTAAGGTTACTGTAGACCTTCAAACCATTTTTTTTTTTTGATTCGCTGAAAGTGAAGCATTTTATGAGGGCTGTCAGATTCTGGAAAGGAAATCATGTTTGTTTTTATTTCTAAACAAGGAAAAAGCGCATTATTTACTTTCACTTGTACAGTAGGCCGGAAGTGACAAGAGATTTCTTTCACACGGCTTTTTCGCAAAGAAATGTTTTGAGCTAAAGTAAGAACTGTAAAAAGCTATAAGCGAACACGAATTTATCAGAATCATCTAAAAATTGATATTCGAGTAAATTAATATTGTGGTGACAAAAGTGTGTCTGGGAATGGGCAATTTGCATTATCGCAGTGCATGCTGGTAGTTGAGGTACGGATTCACTTTCGGGGGAAATGGCCGGCGTCAGGCGAGCATTTCACCTGAAAGATTAATTCACGGTTTTAGCGGTATTTTCTTTCCCGAACGAGAAATTTTTACTTCTCGTTAGGACAGGTAGGTTATGAACTATGTTCTGTGTAAATGGCAGCAAAACTGCTTTTGATACTGGCGAGAAAATTACTTCAGAGCTGTCGATGGAGTGAAGAACGTTCGAACAAAACCATGCTTGAAGAAAGAAGTTTTTACACATTTCTAGGTGAGTAAAGAAATCGATTGCTTTACAGTAAGCCATTTGGCCTCACATTCATGCATGTGTAGTAGATCTAATTCAGATCGTATAGTTGATGCCCTTGTAAATGTCTCTTCTCGCCATTTTCGCTTGTTGAAATTGACAAGGCTTTGAAAGAGCTCCCGATCACTTGTTCGAAGACATTAACCTCGTGACGCTTTGTTTTGATTTGTTTTGGCGCGAAAAAAAACTTGTTTCACTAGCAACTGTTCAGGTTTTTTGCAAAAGCTCCGAGTGCAAAGTGCTTTAGCTTGGGTTTTGGCCTTTGTTTTTCTTCTTTTCCCCTTTGTGGTCGCTTGGTTCTTATCCTCTTACGTAAACGGTAGGCTCTAGAATAGTATTGGTCGTAAATTTACATTTACGACTGTCATATTTTTTAATATTTAAAAAATAGTGGTTTCCTGTTGCCGTGTCTCGAGCAACAAGGTTTTAAATTAGTTGAAACGACCAGGAAATACTGTAATTTTTGTGTTAAAATACAGTAGAATAGGCTAAAAGAATTCGTTCTAAATTCGTCAGTCTATATATAAACTTTAATAATTCTATTCGACTGTTGTCAGAGCCTGGCAGGCTATAGCTAGTTTTAAATTTATTCAATAATATAAATTGTAGTACTGAGTGGTTTTAACAGGCATTTATTTAAAACTTAAATATCTAATTAAATTGTAAATATTAAATTATATTAAATATCTGTAAATATTAAATTGTAAATATTTAATTGCATAAACTTAACCCATAATATAAATTCATAGATATAGTCAACAATTTTTTAAATATTAAGTAAGATGGAGGATGAACCTAGTACTTCAGTGGGAGTGAAGGAACAATTGCCATTACCAGTAACAAGACATGAAAAAAGGTGGTCAAAAAGCTTAAAGAATATACCAAGTCTTTCATACACACTGGTGGAGGAGGCCTTGAAGCACAAAAAGAGTGGATATCGATTATTCAAGGCTGGATATGCAACACAAATTTGGGTCAAGTCTGATGTTAAGAAAGGTGATAAGACTGTTCATTTCCTTGTTCGTTGTCAAGTACATGTAAGTGCTGAAATGCGAAAAAAGGAGTACTTGGTTTATGTTCACTTGGACCAAATATCTGGAAATATTGAATTTGCAAAATGTCACTGTCCTGCTGGGGCTGGAGGGCGCTGTAAGCATGTAGCAGCAATTTTGTTTCAGCTTTTAGACTTTATAGAATTGGAGTTAACTGAAATACCTGATGACAGAACATGTACCCAGGAACTTCAACAGTGGCATGTTCCCAAAAAAAGCCACACGAAAGATGCTGTTCTATTTGAAGACCTCATTTCCCCACAAGACAGTTATGAAAAGGACAAAAAAGACCGTAAGCGTCGAGTTGTGGAAGGGAAAAGAGAAGGGTACAGTTCAACAAAAGACTAGGTTAAGAAACATGATTTAGAAAAACTTAAAAGTGGTTTGGAAACAGCTCGAAGTAACTGCCCTTTAATTGGTCTTCTTGCGGACAACAAATGCATTCCATCTGACTCTGATGTGAGCAAATTACCATCAAGGCAAAGAATGCTTCATGTAGAGGTAACCAAAAATAACCTGGAGTCAACAGCAGTAAGATCTCATGTAGTTTCAAAATTAACTGAAAACACTGATTTTTCTGTGATTCCTGAGGAACCAAAGTGCACTGAATTTGTAAAAAACAGATTACTTCTAGATCAAGCAGCATGCACAGAGATTGAGAAAAACACGCGCACACAGAGTAATTGCACAGAGTGGTATGATCAAAGAAAATGCAGGTTAACGTCATCAATTTTTGGATATGTAGTGAATAGAAGAAAAACCATCTACCCTAAAAGCATTGTCAACAAAGTGATCAAATCAACCCGCACCACAAAAAATGCAAGTTGTCAATGGGGAATTGACAATGAACACATTGCTTTGCTGCAATATTATGATTATGAGCACAAAAATAATCTGCCTGTGGAAATTTGTTGTGCCTGTGGCTTAATTGTCAATCCCAAATGGCCATGGCTAGGGTCCAGTCCAGATGCATTAGCATATGATCCAAATGAAACAAACAATTATGGTGCTGTAGAGGTAAAATGCCCAGCATCCACGGCAAATCTCACTATCACTGAAGCTTGCAATGACAACTCATTTTTCCTAGAAATTATTGATAGCAAACCTTCTCTAAAAAAGAGACATGTATACTTTTTTCAATGCCAAGGTGTTATGGCAATATGTCAGTTAAGTTGGCTTGATTTTGTTGTTTTTACGAAAAATGATCTTCATGTTGAAAGGATCTATTTCAATGAGCATCATTGGAAGGAAAATACCTTACCACAGTTAACAGCTTTCTATTTTGATTACTTGATGGATCTTGTGTAAATAAATGTGAAGCATTTTATAACAGTTTTTTGTTATGATAATATTGTACAACAATACATTATTTTGGTGTGTGCATGTAATGTTACTGTACTGTACCATGTCCAGTGATAACATACTAACATTTAAGTGTAAAAATATTTTAATACAATAGTTTCATAACTCAGTTAAAGACAGTTTCATGTTTTCATTGAATTGACTATTAACAGATTCAGAAACATTCAAATACAATACTGTTGAAGTGTCAATACTGTAAATTACCAGAGTAACATTCAAAATAAAATATACATCTTACAACTTTTAATTAAAGACATTAGTTAAATAACCTTGGTATTCAACAAATTACTACTCTTCATATTGTGTAAGTAATGGTTTGCGAAACAAAGTAAGGTATGAACACACAATCCAAAGTTTGTTGACATCTGCAGCCATGCTGAGGGGAAGGGTGTGCTGTAGAAGGCGGAAACTCTTTACCCTTTGTATAGCACGCTCAACATGAATTCGATGTTTTGCAATGCGCCTAGTTGAAACTTCATCATCCTCAGAAAATTGTTCTTGGTCCTTTAAAAATGGTGGAATGTTCAAGGAAACACCAGCAGGTAAGTCATCCTCAATGGAGAAACCTCTGTCTGACATTACTTCATCACCCGGCTCAAGCAAGTTCAGGATTCCACAGTCCTTTGTCAGCTGTTGATCAGATGTGTTTCCAGCATACAGCTCAGAAACAAATACCACATCACCTCTTGGAGAAATACCAATAAGCCCTTTCGCAGTATTATGGTGCTTGTAAGTAGAAAATGTGGCACTTTGGCTTCTTGGCTCAGAGGGCATTTCCAAAAATAACTCTGTACAATCAATAATTACCCTTGTGTTGGGATAACTCTGCTTAAAACTTTGGGGCATGGTTTTTTGTACAAAGTCTCGTGAAGGCCAAATAGGAATGGACCTTAACCTGTTTCGAAGAAAGTCTAGCCAAGTTACCCAAATTCTCGAAACTTGCGACACAGATATGTTATATCAAATAGCCAGATCTTTCTCCAGCAGACCACACCTAAGCCTAGAAAGGCATAAAAATAGTTCTTCTTCAGGAGATAGTGCTCGCTGATGTCCACTTTTCTCTTTTCTTTTGACTTCACTGTTATCAGATCCTTTGTATCTTAGTCTTTCACAGGTGGGACAGAGAAAGTCATAAAAAGCTCTAAATGTTTCATAATTTGGAAACCCAGTGTACAATTCAAAATTTGCATTATTGTTTTTAAAACGTTGGACTGAAAATGCTTGCTGTTCTACTTTCTCCCTTAGAGCCAAAATTTCATCTTCCTGTTGTTGTTTCTCTCTCTTTAGATTTGTTACAGTATTTTCTAGCTCACTGATCTCATCTCTCACACTTCTATTTGCCCTTCTTTTCCCACTAGTTATAACTGTATCAGATTGTCTTTCCCTGCACTTTGATGTTGGCCTTGCTTTTGTTGGGGTAGGTTTGATGTGTTTTGGCACAATAGTTGGTATATTAACAAGATAGGTCTTTTTCCCACCTTCAAAGTGTTTTGAACAGACCTTATGATACTCATTTGGTTTGAAGTCAGCTCTACTGATCCAATGTAGCCATGCCTTTCTCAATTTGGGGTCTTTGGGAAATTTGTGGAAAGACAGTTCAGGATTTCTTTTGGAGTTGCTATCACATAAAGGTACACAACAACTTGTTCCACCAAGAGCACCTCTGTGTTTCTTACTTTCATGTCTTGTTACTGGTAATGGCAATTGTTCCTTCACTCCCATTGAGGTACTAGGTTCATCCTCCATCTTACTTAATATTTAAAAAATTGTTGACTATATCTATGAATTTATATTATGGGTTAAGTTTATGCAATTAAATATTTACAATTTAATATTTACAGATATTTAATATAATTTAATATTTACAATTTAATTAGATATTTAAGTTTTAAATAAATGCCTGTTAAAACCACTCAGTACTACAATTTATATTATTGAATAAATTTAAAACTAGCTATAGCCTGCCAGGCTCTGACAACAGTCGAATAGAATTATTAAAGTTTATATATAGACTGACGAATTTAGAACGAATTCTTTTAGCCTATTCTACTGTATTTTAACACAAAAATTACAGTATTTCCTGGTCGTTTCAACTAATTTAAAACCTTGTTGCTCGAGACACGGCAACAGGAAACCACTATTTTTTAAATATTAAAAAATATGACAGTCGTAAATGTAAATTTACGACCAATACTATTCTAGAGCCTACCGTTTACGTAAGAGGATAAGAACCAAGCGACCACAAAGGGGAAAAGAAGAAAAACAAAGGCCAAAACCCAAGCTAAAGCACTTTGCACTCGGAGCTTTTGCAAAAAACCTGAACAGTTGCTAGTGAAACAAGTTTTTTTTCGCGCCAAAACAAATCAAAACAAAGCGTCACGAGGTTAATGTCTTCGAACAAGTGATCGGGAGCTCTTTCAAAGCCTTGTCAATTTCAACAAGCGAAAATGGCGAGAAGAGACATTTACAAGGGCATCAACTGAATAGATCTACTACACATGCATGAATGTGAGGCCAAATGGCTTACTGTAAAGCAATCGATTTCTTTACTCACCTAGAAATGTGTAAAAACTTCTTTCTTCAAGCATGGTTTTGTTCGAACGTTCTTCACTCCATCGACAACTCTGAAGTAATTTTCTCGCCAGTATCAAAAGCAGTTTTGCTGCCATTTACACAGAACATAGTTCATAACCTACCTGTCCTAACGAGAAGTAAAAATTTCTCGTTCGGGAAAGAAAATACCGCTAAAACCGTGAATTAATCTTTCAGGCGAAATGCTCGCCTGACGCCGGCCATTTCCCCGAAAGTGAATCCGTCCCTCAACTGCCAGCATGCATTGCGATAATGCAAATTGCCATTGTAAAATTTTCAATATTTATCGTTTTACGGACTTTATGCAAGCCCATTCAACCTCCTGTGAGAGCTGTAATCTAAAAGTATTTGGAATTTTTACAAACCCAGACACTTTTTTTCCTGTGATATTTATCTATCATACTGCTAATTTTCAGAGCATTATGGTAAATAGTTGTTCGTTTATAGCATTTCGAATTGGAAGGAAAACTTTAATAAACAGAAGCGCTATTTTTGTTTGCGTTCATAAAATGACCAACTGTTTTGCCGCAGTCTTGTAGCCAGTAAAATCAGCTTTCGAATAATGTATAGGTTTTGGTATATGCAATAAACGGACGAAGCGCTATAATGTTTTCCCTAAAACGCAACCCGAAGGTCTACAGTAACCTTAAGCTACGATGTGAAGACATTTCGTGCTACAATGGGAAGAGTTACTCTACCCTGGGAGAACGTTCATGCTACGCTGAGAGGACATCCATGCTGCGTTTATAAGGTCCGTCATGCTACGCTGTGCCTAAGAGAACAGTCACTCTGGCATGACTGTCCTTCACATCGTAGCGCACGTGACTGTCCTCACAGCGTAGCGCACGTGACTGTCCTCACAGCGTAGCGTGACTGCTCTCACAACGTTGTTTTTTAGCATGAACTTACGAAGGATTAATGAAAGCATAAACTTTGACATGAGAACATAAATTTTGAAAAAAATATAGAAAATAAACCTCCCGCCCCCTCAACATTTTCAAAATGTAGTGATGATAATTAACAATTAGACAACAGCCCGAGTTTTCTATGACTGAACAGTTCACGAGGAGAAGCCGGGTGGGTAAGTGGGTAGGTAGGTAGGTAGGTAGGTAGGTAGGTAGGTAGGTAGGTAGGTAGGTAGGTAGGTAGGTAGGTAGGTAGGTAGGTAGGTAGGTGAGTTGACTATCACTCATGGAAAACGAGGGCGAGTTGTCTAATTGTTTTAGTATAAAGTTAAATAAATTCTCGACCATATCGTATTCTTTGAGGCTCGTTTGATACATTTTTTAAACTGCCAACACTTAACGTTCAACAGTCATTTCAGACATTTTCTTGGTCTCGTACGGTGTCGGTAACCGATGGAAAAGTAAAGCTTTCTTGCATAATTTAGCATGGGTTTTCATGTACAATATTGAAACCATGTCTGAAGCTATCATTAAATCATTAAATCATAAAAGCCATTTTATAGAAATTCTGATATAGTGCTCCTGGGGTGCTGTGACATTTCTAAAAAAATGCTTCCATTTGTCCAGCTTTAAATCTTGTTCTAAATAATTTTGCATTAATGGCTGCAGCAATGAGAAAACAAAACCATTGACTTTTTGTTATTTAAACTGACTTTTCGTTATGTTATTCGCCACTCGTCACGCGAGTCTTACAAAAGTTAAAATTAAATATAATTAATATGCTGCCAGGAAAATAAATAACAACACCACTGATTGAAACTTTGTCATTTCTGGTGTCACACGAGTCACATGACCATAAGTCATTAAATCGAAGGCTTAAAATATAAACTTTTAGGAATGAAATATATTACTTAAATTATCTCCCCAGGGCTTCGTTATCTAAAGCAAGCTTGCTTTGTGCTAAATTAAAAGTGGCAGAAAAACACCTTTTTAACCTTAAAATTTTGTGACTTTGTCACACGAGTCACAATGGAATGGCTGTTAAGCAAAGGCGGACTGCAAAACCATCGAAAAACATAGTTTCGATCTCTCTCGACAGCCATTGTTTACTTATATACAGAACACAGTTGCCGGATGATCGCTGATGAATACTTCAAATTGACGGCTCAAACATAAGTTTAGGTCAGCAGTTTACTTTCTGCGCAGGCGCTGTTACGTTCGCAAATTGACCAATCAGCCGTTTTTTACCCCAGTCAATTTCAGCCCATTGTTATACTAATAGAACAACCGGTGGCTCTACTGATCATTGCTCGTGACATGCTACGCATTTTGTGATTGGTCAATTTAGTTAAAACAAGAAGACTTGTCATTGGCTTATTGCCAAAGGTTTATATCATCAATTATAAACTCCTCGAATAGCCAAGGAAATTTGTGGATTTGCATTATAAACTTTTAAATTTATGCTAATCAAGGATATCTTTTTTCAAGCACGGTCTTATGTAGGTTTACATATTAGATTTTTTATTGAACTGCAAGCCAAGTCCCACTAAAACACAACACAATTTTTCTCAAAATAATTCCTTTTGGCAGAAATCGCCAACTATAAAATTGAAGAATTAGCCGTTGTAATACAAAAATTAAATTTCTTCAGATTTTTGACTGGATGTCACTTTTATATTTTACAACAAAATAGAAAAGTATGGGTATGCAGACCTAAAAATGTGATCGGGTGGTTATGAGGTCAAGGAAACTTTTCAATGTGGCTTAAAGTATGATGTTTGTGATTATTTGCACACATAACTCACTTTCATAAGATTTTCTTGCTACTTCCTCTCATATGCTTAATCCAGGTGCGAATCACATTCAGATACTGTTCACAAAATATGTGATAACATTCTTACAAAATTTTGGCACCCCCTCCCCCTTGTGACAGATGCAATTACCCCCTCAAAATACAAGACTTTGGGCAACCTCCTCAAATAGAATATAGTAAAAAGCTATATAACAGACTAACCCCAAACATGCCTAAACCTACCCAAATATTATGTAGACCTAACATGGAGTTATATAGTTACAATGAAAACTGCAGTCATTTCATTTGCATTGAGCAATATGGATTATTTTGAAATTTGAAAGAACATAGTGATCAACGGCTAAGTTTCATGATGAATCATGTAAACAATAACAGTGTAAGAAAAATTTGTTGTAATAAACAAATACTGTAGTTGACCGGGTAAGCGCCCACCTCCACAATGTTTTAATTTTCGTCAAAAGAAGGGGGTGGTTGCTTACACGAGCAGTGGGTGCTTACACCAGCAGTGGGCGCTTACACAAGCAAAATGTGCCTTACTGTACGTGAAAAAAATTTTTTATACATTCATACATGTATAAATTAGTCAACAGTCAACACTCTGAATATATGAAAACAAACAAAATCATTTTTATTAAATACTCTAAATTTAATATTGAAACAAACAAACAAAACTATATTTATTACAAAAATACTGTATGTATGAATTTAAAAACATGCATTTATATGGTATAAAAGTCTAAAGATCATGTTTGCATCAAACATGATCATTAACTGAAACGTTTTGAAACGCTTATATCCAGTTTGAGGTTCAAAATATGTTAATTCTCATTGGTTAATAGGAGGAAGGACCTCTACAAAGACATGGTCAGTTGTGCTGAGAGAATGTTTAAAAATAGCCTGGAAAATTACTTTTTCCTTAAACAAGGGGGTGGGCACTTGCTTGAAGATGGGTGCTTAACCCCGCGGTCAACTATGATAATATAAAACAGAGGTAATCTAATATCCCAGCCTTTCTATCATGTAAGCTAGTGTATTTTATTATACCCCCTTGTAATAATGTTATGTGATGCTTTGACAAACACATAGTCATGGACTATACTAATATCAAGATATCAATACTTCCAATACCAATACAGGCTAATTTTACCTGAGTACCAATATTCAATATCAAACCATTCAATTTTGATATAATACCTCACATAATGCAGAACAAACTCTAGACCAAAACAGAAACTCTACCCCATCAGCAATTGTCATATAATGTCAATATGGCATTTTGGTCACTAGGGAATGTTAATTACAGTGTACATTAACCCAGTGATGGATTTACAGGGGGTGCCAATTGCCTCGTCAAATCCAAGTACATTAAAGGACGCATTCATTCAATGTCCATGTAAACTTCATAGGACCTAGGTAATTAGGTATAGCTATCTGCTATCATATGATTCATAGATATATGATTCATATATTAGGTATCATATGATATAGGATCCATCACTGCATTAACTCTTTCGTGTGCATTGTTCAGCCATTTCACCGTGACTCACGTGACCAAGTCACAAAATTTTAGGATTTAAATGCATGTTTCTGCCACGTCTGATTTAGCAAAACCCAAACTCACTTCAGGCAAGAAACCCCCTAGGGAGATATTCAAGATGATTTGTTTAATTCCTGATAATTATACTCACAGCCTCAGATATAGCCATTTACTTTTCGTGACTCATGTGACAGCCAGAAAAGAAAAAATTCTACCTAATGGTATTCTTATCTATTTTTCTGGCAACTTAATAATTTTATATTTTTCTAATTTTCATAAAAAATATACTGGGACATGGCACTATGACTCTCAATTGATTTTTTTTGAAAATCATCTTTTGTTTAACAAATAATCTTACAAATGCAGCGTGACTCACGTGACACAAAAATGTGACTCACGTGACCAGTGAGAAATAATACCTATTAACGCAGCTTAAAACATGTAAAATGAACAATTTTTTGGCTAGGTTAGCATCATAGTCGACAGAACTATACATGTTCAATCAAACTTACTCCATAGCATGAATCACGCGACTAAAAAATGTGACTCACATGACCAATAACAAATTATACCTAGAAACCCAGTAAAAACTGATATAACATTAAAAATTTCTGGTGAAAATGCCAGTTAATCAAGTACAAATCTAATGTTTGCTCAAATTTAAACCCCAAGATATCAAACACTTTCACAAGCCACAAAATGTTATCGATCAAATGTCCTTCAACTTTGCTTCTGAAAGCTTCTTGAACATGTTGGTACTCAGAATCGGTTAACTTTACTGTAGAGCACTCCTCATAACTACCTTCATTCTTTAGCTTCTCTCTTCTTTTCTTTTGCCTTTCTGCTGCACTTAGTGGCTTTTTTTTATTTGGATTCATGAGAAACCTTTGACAATTTGTAAACAAGTTGAAATTTGGAAAAAAATATTTTTGTTGCCTTGGTAACCTGGCAAAACATAGTTGCCCAAGTAAAAACACTATTATTCATTCAAGAAGTTGGTAGCAACTTTTTCCAGTACATATTTTGTGCTAAAACTAACAATTCTACATGAATTCTTATTTATGTGACTCACGTGACCAAACTTGAGGGTGATTTTTCTCAGAAACTATCAATAATATTTTTATAATATTTTGTGGATAGGTTCTACCAAATAAAAGTACCAAGTTATGATTGTCTCAAAAAATTAGTTTTTAAGCTGACAGGGAACGAGTAAACTTTATGACGTAATTTTGTGACTCACGTGACCCATAAATGAGGGTGTTTTCAATGTCTGTTAAAACAAAGCTGATTCCTCATTTTGAATTTTTTTTTCTTAAATATATTTTAAAATAGCAAAATAATCATATATGTGTTTAGAAAGTAATAAAGAAACTTGTTCTTATCCCCCCAAAAATGTACTTTTTCAAAAAAGGACAATATTTGTTCTAATTGCTGCATAATAATTGTTGTTCTAAATGCCTTTCCCACAATGCCTGGGGGCAACCATGAGCAAAAAATTTTATGATTTGATGAGGGTAAGGTACTGTAGCAACTAAAAATAGCATTGTAGTGGCTATTGTGTTAATTTAAATTTTTGGCATTGATGTGTCATTTCTGTGAAATGGCTGTGTTGCTGTGGGGCAACTTTATCTTTTTACTCTGTCTAATGCCAGATGACTTTACTTATCAAAGGAAGACATCTCGAAAAGCCATATAGGAAAGGGTTAAATATGTCAAAGTGCAAAAGAGCAGAGGTCTGAATGGGGGGTTCTGCATGTCAGTTGTCAGTTAAAATTTTGGTGATTTGTCAGTTAAAATTTTGGCCTGTCAGTTAAACATCAGTTAATAATTAACCAAAGCCATATTTTAGTTATATATAGTTGGGCATTTTTTATTCAGTATACCGCAACATGCAATAGGTTATAATAACAACACAGTAGATTAAACCCATGGCAAACAGATACTCATTTTTATCAACAATATTAACTTATTAACTGCTTGCATTACTGTGGCAGTTGTGAAGCCTCTTCAAGATTTATATCTCGAAATACAATTGAATGAATCAAAGCAAAACAATCAATAACAGAACGTTTTTAAGCTATTCAAAACACCATAGGTGGCGGAAGATAGGTTTCAAATGGTAGGGGTTGCTGAAGTTCTCCCACCAAAGGTGCGAGAAATGTCTTGGGCACGGGTTTGGGGGCATGCCCCCCTGGAAGATTTTGAAATCTAGATTCTCTGAAATGGCATTTCATGCATTTGGGGGGGAAGATTTTACTGAATCCTAAACGTGAAAAAAACCTTTACCACACACAACAATTTTTTCATCATTCTTAATTTTTTTGGCCTTTCTTCACTAATTCTTGCCTCAGCAGTTCATTTGTTCAAACTTTGAGAAACATTTCTGGTCAGCAGTTTCAAAATGGCATATATCAACGATGTATAAATATTCAACGTATAATCACCCTCATGCAGGGGGGGGGAGGGGTCTCAACCCCACCTTTTTTCCACTTTTACAAAGTTGGCCCTGGTCCACCACCTAATCAGTGAAAATCAGTTAGTGTGATGCAATCTTACTTCAAATCACTAAACAGTTAAGTTTTATTTGTCAGTAAAAAGTCAAAAAATTCATCATTTGTCAGTTAACAGCTATTTTTAAGGCTGTTTGTCAGTTGTCAATTAACCCATTAAGAGCCTTGGTTTAGTCTAATTAATATTTCCAGTATCACACTTCACTATCTCCCCCCCCCCCCCCCCCCAAGCATCGCATTATTTCGTTCGTGAATAGCCTCTTGGTAGTTGGTACAATCAATACCAACTTTATAGAAGTTGGGATTTATCACAAGGGAATATATTATACAGTGAACTATTATACACAAACGTACAGTACACGCTATAGAGAAATCTAATATTGCGAGGGAAATTTACAATAGTTTAATATTGATTGATATCAATGAATAGCTAACATGCCAGGCAATAAAAAGTACAAACATCAATTTCCCATTATAAGCAAGAAGGCATTCGTCATATACATGACATAACTTACAACAAAACTAATGCAGGTTAACGTAATGTAAGCGTACATTTCTTACCTGGAATTGGCCAATGTTTATCGTAGAATTCCCTTATTGCTCTGTGGCAGTCAGCGAAGTTGTTTATCGGTTCCCAAGTGCTCAGGATGGGTGAATAACTTTGCCAGCTAACCAGATAATCCTCCTTGCCGTTACTGGTCGTTCGTCGTCCGATTATTTGATCGACCTGTAGCGTGAAAATAATATACAACTGTCTAGAAATCATCGACTGCAGCTCACAAAAAAGCATTTATATTAAAATCTAGCTCACCTCATACGTGTCTTCCGCCATCACCCATTTCCCGGCAGCTACTGCTGGTTCGAAAAATTGCGCGCCAAAGTTCCAATTGCCACGTGACTATAGGGACGGTGCTTGTTTCCATCTCCCAAACTGACATTACCTCATTTTCTCAAAAAAATGTCATTAATCACGAATAGTTTTTATATATATTTTGTAAGCTTTGCCACATTTTGATTACAAACGAAACTGAACAAAAATTTACACAATTTTTTTTTTAAATGATGTCACAGCAGTTGTTGGCGGTTTGGCCAATTATTGTAAAGTACATTATATTGCATATATTGGCGGTTGGCCATGCAGGGAAGCACCCCGGGACTGGTCTTTTGGTCACAGTGTCTGTTTTATTGCTACACAGTTATTTTGTGCAACAAAGTCTGGTTACAAAAAATTTCAAATTCCAAAATTCCTTAGTCCGTTGAACAGCGTCAGTTCTTCAAGCTAGCGGTACAACCCTACCCTAAATTCCGAGAAGTTCGCCTTGTGAGACGTATGGCACTGTTTAACTGTACACATTTACATTATCTGCTACACCCTAGCGAAAAAAGGGAGCTAATTCAGCTATTAAAAGGGAGAAGGCATAGAGAGTAGGATGCAGCTGTTCACTCAGTTTAGTCCCAGATCGCGTTAGCTTAAATGAAAATTAAAAAAAAATGTTCTAGAACTATTTTCTTAAATGCAGGAAATGGCATTTCAGAGACTTTTCGAGGACGTATGTCTTTTTGTTTTTACCCCCACCCCCCCACCCCACCCCCTCCCTCCCCCCTAAATGTTTCTTGCACCTTCGGCCCTTGTGACTCCCTCCCCCCTCTCTCGTCACTTAATTACACCCTTTCAAGGTCCAGTCTACGTTCAAAAGTTGCCAAAGCTTTGTTTCAAATTTTTTTTTAAATTTTCCATGCCGCCAAGGCACTGTTCTGTTTTTGAAACAAGTTTTGAAATCTTGTTTCGGAAACTTGTTTCAGTGCATGCCGGGCTTTATCCTAACCTAAACAAATACCTAATCTAAAAATAAAAATGAAAAAGGCGCTGCTAAAAACCATGCACAACAGTGTTTCTGGGAGGTTTACAAAAAGTGTTTTTATTGGATGATTGTGTACTGCTTCGACATGAATCCGTTATTGAATTGCCGCAACCGTTGTAAAAGTAGGGCTTGATTTAATAAACTTCGTGCAACGTGTGCTAGCAGTGCTGCAACAAGAAGTCGCGTTGCGGAAACTTGTGTCGCAAAAAAAGAAAATATTGGGAAACAAGTTGCACATTGACCCTATTTAAGTAGCCGGCCGCGTCCAGACGTTCGCCCAAATAGTAATGCTAACACAGATAAACCATGCACTGACCTACATATAGATAGGTCAGTGAGATAAACTCAAAAAATTCTAACCCCCAAAAAAGAACAAATTAAATGACGTCACGTCAGTTTGAGAGATTGAAACAAGTATTTACAGTGCAGTCATCCCGATCGATCCCACCTTCGCTGTCAACGTTTGCAAGAGGAATTTGTTTACAATTTGTTGACACATATTGCAGGAGATTCGGTTAATAAACAGATAGAAGATGCCTCACATTGACAATAACGTGAAACTAGATTTCAAGGATGTCCTAATTCGACCAAAAAGGAGCACAATTCGCAGTAGAGCTGATGTGAGTACATGCAAGCAGTTTTAATATGTACTTCATAGCTAATAAATACATGCACATGTGAAAAAATTTTGACCATTTGATTACCAGAGGTTCTCACTTGACACGTAAAATTGTCTGGGGTTGGACAAAGTAAAATAACAAAAGGCTGGTTTTGAGCAGTCTGGGAATGAAAGGGTTAAGGGATAGGCTGATCAGTACCCGAGTTAATCCTTTGAGCCTTTGACTACCAGAGGTTCTTATTTGACGAGTAAATTGTCTGCTGTTAAACAGAATAAAATAGCAGAGGGACTGGTTTTGGCCTGTCTGAGAGTAAAAGGGTTAATATGCACTAGTCAGTGGAATCCCTCGCATACCCCCAGACCGGTCCTACTAATCACTGCCCGGGACTGCCCGAGACTGCCCAGGTGTATAAAATGACTGCCCGAGACCTATACCAGTAATTATTTTTTTATAAATAATGTTGTTAACCATATGTTTATAACGGGAAACAAGATGGCAAGGCTGTCAACAGAGTATATGTGAGCCGTGTATTGGTTCGCCTCTTCCTTTTCATACGCCTCCATTTTTTGCGAAGTCCAATTTTGCAGACGTCTGATATTTTCTCTTACTGAGTGCATATGGCTATCAAATTATTCCACGTTATTCGATAGTTTTAGTGTCAAAATAATGAAAGCTAGAGAACGTCCGAAAGCCAGCACGCGGAAGTGCATTAGAATTTCAATTTTGTCAGTGGTCACAGTCATGGTCATGCTGAATTTCCAATTTATTAGTTAAATAGATATTCAAGTTTCGTTTTTTAATTTATTGATTGTAACATCGTTCAGGTGATGTTTCAAAGCGTTGAAATAAACCTCGATTTTCGGGTCTGGTATACTCTCAAAAAGGCCTTATTTCAGGACAGGTTTTTCTCCGAAGGCTCGGTTTAATTTCAAAAATAGAAAAACAAATACATTGATCATTGCCGACGATGATTAACATTTCAGTGGCGCTGTGGGAGACATTTCAGACTTGAGCTTCGCTCTTGGGCTATAAATCGAAGGAAAACAACTATACATTGCATGTATACAGTTTTCAGTTAAGATTGCCGTTTATTTTCATATATATATATATATATATATATATATATATATATATATATATATATATATATATATTAATATATATATATATGTATACGGCAAATCACAAATGGAAGCTTTCAGTCTTAACATATAAATTGTCCTAACTTCTAACGGCTAACTGCTGATTTCGAACTGCAGTTTGCGGTGTGCCATAAATGTGGATCTATTCTTTATTATGTAAGGCCTCCAATATAGATATATACCGTCTCTCTGGCAGTAATATACCATCTCAGGCAGTCATTTTTTACTCTCGGGCAGTCCCAGGCAGTAATTAGTAGGACCCCCCCAGACAGTGGTGCAGCCATACGGAGAAATCACACCAGGGGAGTCCCTGAAACACTATTTCCTGTATTTTGAGGCAAGCATTTAAGATACTGTAATCTGAAAGCCATAAATTACATATTTTGTTGTTATCAAACCAGAACATATCAAACCACGACATAGAATGATACACGTCAGAATATCTTTAGATTTACTTATAAACAAGTCGTAAATGTAAAAACAACTTGGAGGCATTTTATATATTAACTACTTAACAACCGAGAGTGAGGTCTTTACAGTAAAATATTAAACCGAGGTCTTGCTGTATTGACCAAGTGATAGCGCGGTTAATACGTTGAAGACTGAGGTCTGAAAATGGTTTGAAACATTATTCAAGCAAAATCATGCTGTCATGATATACATGTAATAATAATGTCACAGAATAGTCAAGGAAAAATAGTCAAGGACCTCTACAGTAATTAATTCCTTTTGCTCTGCCTCTGGGCCCGTGGGATTTACCCACACCTAATTTCCCTTATGAAAAAACTCTATAGGTGCCTATAGGTGCCTATAGGTTGCCCATTGGTGGATTGCCTATAGGTTGTATGCCTATAGGTGCCTATAGGTATGCCTAATAGGTGGATTGCCTATAGGTTGCTTATAGAGATCTATAGGCAGATTTCCTATAGGTTTGGATTCCTATAGGTTGTCTATAGAGATCTATACGGTGGGTTTGCCTACAAGTCTATAGACACAATATATACAGTAGCTACATGTTGTAAGACTAACTTATAATTGTGCAAATGTTTACCTGTTACACCATCATTTTCTGAAACAAAAGTCTGAAGCCCATGCCCAGTTATCAGTTAAGCTTTTCAAAACACATGTTCATGTTGAGCAAATATACATACTGAGTAGCTTTGTGCATGAGCTTGATCCAAAGTTCTTGTTTTTTTCAAGTTATAAAACCAAAGCTTCTTAATTTTATTTCAGACTTTTTTAATAGGCTGCTCCCCTGGTCAATAGCTTTCAGTACAGTATAAACAATTATAATTCATTCAACAATGAGGCTGAAATTATGATTAGATATTTTATTAAATATTATTAACAAATAGTTTAATACTTGCTGACACACCCCAGTTGTCGCGCAATGTTCGCATAACGCGTTTCGATATCGGACAAAGCTTCACTGGCGAAGGCGATTGGTTTCTCTTCCTGAAGTAACGTGGCTCCCAATCCTTTCGTAGATGCGTCGACTGGAAGTGTTACACATGCAATTTTTTGTTCAACTTGTCTCACTATTTTGTTTCAACACAAGTTGCAAGAAAAATTGCATTGTGCAACATACCTCGCAATCACCAAGTCTTGCAACATTTTTGTTACAGCAAGCATTGCATGAAGTAGAATCACCTCCTTCAAATAAGATCCACATTCTAATAAACGCTTTTTTCAAATAATCTCCCACACTCCAATAGGCGCACTGTTTTGAATACGATCCTACACTGTCATAAGCGTGGCCTTCCGACTAAGTGCCCATCCTTTCAGCGAAGATTTGAAGTAAGCGCCTTTCTTGAATAAGCGCCTTTCTTGAATAAGCGCCCACTCCCCTACTTTTTCACTATACCAGGCAGAGTAATAAAGGGATTACAAATAGTAAAATCACACTCTATGATTGGTTGCTGACGTGCCAAGATGTCTTCATAATACCTGCAGGAATTATGAAAATTGCTAAGGCCCTACAATCGGAAACAAACAAGAAAATTTAAAAGGGAGCTTTAAGAAACGTTTATTGCTGCAAAACGACTCAACAAACATTTTTCTTTTATTTAACACCTCTGAAGACATTGTTTCTGTTCGGCAAGGACGGACACAAACGGCGTTTCACTTTATATATTTCTTTATTTTTACTCTCGCTCATTCTTTTTTCACCCCCTCCTTCTTGCTCATCGATGGTATGAATAGCAAATGTCTTTCGCATCTCATTATCGATTTGTTATTGTTATTTTGATTTGATTGGCTAATTTTTCACATCTCATTGTCAGTTTGTTATTGTCATTTTTATCTGATTGGCTTATTTTTGGTCACATGGTTACCTTCCGTATATAAGCTCGTTGTTTGTTTACACTCTTTACGTTTCTCTCTGACGAAGGGCCTTCGCTCGAAACGTTAGACTCCTACGTTCTCTGTTTCGGCAGTATATCTAACCTTACTATATTTCGACCATAGACTATACCCAGCCCCTCCTGAGAAGGCTTGCGGGAGAAAGGAGGGACTGTGGACACGTCAGTTGAAGTTGCGGTTCTTTATACTTCATTAGGCTCCGCCCAAAAAGTAATAAAGTCAACTCTCTCAAAGCGGACACCCTTCTAAGGCGGACACCTCTCTAAGGCGGACAGCTAATCTTGGCTGCTCATACATTATTTACTATAATAAAACTCTAAGGCGTACACCTCTCTGTATCTGTATCTTTAATCGGTAAAACTGATTGCATACAACCGATGTAAAATTAATAAGTAAATTACAGTAATAAAATCCTAATTTAACTAAATACAACTAACAAATTATATTACAGCTGACGATAACTGCAATATTAAAAAATAAAAGTAATAATTAATAAACTTAAAGCTAATTCAGGCGAACACCAAAGGCGAACACAAAATGGCGAACACCAAAAGAAAAAGGCGAACACCAAATTTGGTCCTGAGAAACAAGGGCAGATTTTGTTTTGAGCCAATGAGGGCGTTTGTTTACATTGTTTCAACCACCAATCAGATTACTTGAATTCCATGTGGACTTCCGGTGCAATCGAAAATCAACAAAATATTATGGAGCAAATACACCTTCTATAAAAGCTGTACGTGCACGCCAATTTTTAATTTTTTCGTTTCAAACGTGCTTATTCGGATAGAATACGAATTTTTCTTTAATTTCCTCATGGGGATAAACAATCCGTTTTCTAATTCAAAAACAATCGGCCCTTGAATTACGGCTTACGAAGAGCCGCGACCAAGCTAAGTCGTCCCCTTCCTTCTAGCCAAAAAAAACTACCAAAGTTTACTTTTCTCGCTTGTTTTGACTTGTCATTAGTATAAGACCCTTCCCTTGTGGTAACTATGCGAGTTAAAAACCTTCGAAACATACCTGCGTGACCTTTTCCGGTTTTAAAGTGTTTACTTCCTTTGGACTCAGGGGGTCTAGTGAAGCATGAAGCTTCTTGTCAGTTCTCATGCAGCGCTCGTCAACTTGAACTCTTGCATTAATAAATCAAAACGTAGGAAGGATGGGTTCATCTGTTGCCTAACGGTTGGCAAATACTGCTTTAAAATATACTTCAATTCGTGGATCATCGCTATATAACGCTTATGAGAAGTTGTTGTCTTGGGGCCTCAACTCCCTCAACTCGAGGCGAACTGCTGCATGGTTGACCATGAGCGTTGTCATCAACTAAACCTGCATTTTTATCGTCATCGTCGTCGTCTTCCTACTCTTCATCGTCGCTGGTCTCTTCGTTGCCTTTATTGTCTGTTTTAGCTTGTTTGATGACGGTTTCATTTGCTGTTTTTCCAAGGGAGATCAATAACCTTTAATTGCAACAGTTCGTGGCAAATTCGACAAACACAAGCTGTCTGGGAGGTTGCACTCCAGGTGAAAAGAATGTTCACATCCTGAAATATCCTGCACATTGTGCTTTGTCGTGTACATCACATTTTCTGTTGAAATGAAAATTGAAGGTATTGGTCTGTCGGCAAGCCTTAAAACTGACTTTTAGAGTTCTGTAATGAGCAAATTCCCTTAAAACTCAAGAACATTTCAAATGGGAAATTCGACTTTTGGATCGATTTTGATTACTGAATTTGATTTAGAGATTCTGGTATAATTTTAAAATCTAATTTATGTTTCTACGGCCCCTGTTTGTTTAATCTTCAGTGATACTATTATATGTTTGTAATATTATAGTTTATTTTGTACTTGGCATATATATATATATATATATATATATATATATATATATATATATATATATATATATTGCATATATATATATATATATATATATATATATATATTAAAAAATAGATTGCATCTTACGCATGCTGTGATTGGTCAGTGTAGTGCTACGTCACTTCCGGTAAGCCTCGTGCGAGGCACTAGCGAAGAGAGCAGGGGCGAGGAAGGAGCAGAGAGATTGTAAGCGAACTTGAGTGAATAAACGAGTAAGAACCAAGATACAACATTGGCGACGAGGATGGCGACGATGCCCATCGTAAATCCAATGCCTCCATTTGATCCTGACTCGGACATTGGAGCAAACATCGGCCCCAAATGGAAAATATGGATGGAAGACTTTGAGATGTACATTACCGCGAATGGCATTACAGATAAAGCCAAGAAGCGTGCGCTGCTTCTATATCAGGCAGGCGCTCGAGTCCGCGAAATTTTTCGACAAATCCCCGATAATGGTGAGAACAACGACTATGACAAGGCGGTTGAGAAACTAAACGAATATTTCGAACCGCAAAAGCATCGATTGTACGAGGTGTACAAATTTCGCGAGGCACGGCAAGACGCCAGTGAAACTTTAGACAAATATTACATGCGATTGCGGAGTTTATCTCCACGCTGTGAGTTTGCTGATCCAGATTTTGAAATAATGGCCCAACTTGTCTTATGTGGCCGCTCGAGCCGACTCCGAAAGCAAGCTCTACGGGATCCCAAGTTGACGTTGAAAGACCTACTAGTCCTGGGCCGCCAATTTGAACGAAGTTGTCAACAAGCTACAGAGATCGAGGAAAATACGAGAAACAATCAAACCGTTATGAACGAGGAGGTTGTTCTGGATGCAGTTCGCAACACCTCCGCTGAAGAGACACGGCCGAAAGGGGTTTGCAAGAACTGTGGTGGCGAATGGCCACACAACACGGGAATATGTCCAGCGAAGGGCAAAGAATGCCGAAATTGCTCAAAAACAAACCATTTTGCGAGAGTATGTCGATCTGCGCCTGCGGTGGCGCAAGGCCAGCAGCAAAATCGTGGACGATGGCAAGGACGTCATGAAAAGAAACCTATTCGGCCCCTCAATGTCTCGGACAATGACAATGAATCAAGTGACTCAGACAATTATTGTTATGCAGTCAACAATCCAAAGGCAAAAAATCCTTACACAAAGGTGAAGATTAACAATCGAAATGTAAAGTTTACTGTTGACACTGGATCCAGCATAAACATAATCGATCAACAAACCTTTGAGCAGTTGGGGCAGTATACGTTGTCCAAAACAAACATCCAAGCTTACGCATTTAATTCAAAGGTCCCTGTTGAAATGAATGGGAAATTTACTACCATCATGGAATCACGACGCAAAATTACGGTGGCAACCATCTACGTCACAAAAGAAGACGGTGGTCGTCTTTTGAGTGGGTCAACTGCAGAAGAGCTAGGCTTAATCAGCTTGCACTTGAATGCGGTCCAAACAACCAAATCATCGCAAACATCACCGACGGGTACATCAATTAAAGATAGGGGAGTACAATGTGTAGTACAGAAGCATCCCAACGTTTTTCGTGGCCTCGGGAAACTACGACATCAAACAGTTGAACTGCTTGTTGACAAAGATGTAAAACCAGTTACTCAACGCCAACGTCGCATACCATTCCATCTGAGAGCTAAAGTCGATGCGGAGCTAAGCCGTTTACAAGATGAGGACATCATCGAACGCGTACCAGACACAGAAGCAACTGAATGGATATCACCAATCGTCATCGTGCCAAAGAAAGAGGATAAGATTCGTTTATGTATTGACATGCGAGCGGCCAACACAGCTATCAAACGCATTAGGCACCCCATACCAACTGTGCAGGACATTTCGCATGAATTAAATGGTGCCAAATTCTTCACAAAATTAGACCTTACGCAGGCATATCACCAACTTGAGTTAGCCCCTTCCAGCCGGCAAATCACAACATTCATCACACATGCAGGACTGTATCGGTTTAAGCGTTTAAACTACGGCACAAATTCGGCAGCGGAGATCTTTCAACATGCGTTGCAACAAGTTTTGCATGACATCCCAGGAGTCGGCAATATTGCCGATGACATTTTAGTCTTTGGATCGTCTTACGAAACACATAACAAAGCTTTGGATGAGTGTCTACATCGCCTTGACACCCATGGTTTGACCCTCAACTTCGACAAATGTCACTTTCTACAACCTCAGCTAGAGTTTTTTGGACTCAACTTTTCAAAGGACGGAGTTCGTCCAGACCCTAAGAAGGTCTCTGCCTTGGCTAAGGCTGCTATGCCCACCACAGCAAGTGAGGTCCGAAGCCTCCTTGGCATGGCTAATTATAGCTCACAATTTATTCACAACTTTGCCACTATCACAGAACCACTACGTCAACTCACCCACAAAGGAACACCCTTTACATGGAACCAGGAACATGACAACGCGTATACCACCCTTCGAGAGGCTTTAATCAACCGTCCGGTGATGAGTTACCTCGACGTCAACAAAGCCACGGAAGTGACAGTGGATGCCAGTCCAGTGGGGCTGTCAGCGATCCTGGCTCAGCGCGATTCGAATTCATCCTCCCCAAATATAGTCGCTTATGCTAGTCGTGCTCTCACCCCTACCGAGCGACGGTATTCGCAAACCGAGAAGGAGGCGCTGGCCGTGGTGTGGGGTATTGAGCATTTTCATATATATCTATATGGGGCAACCTTTACCCTATATACCGACCACAAAGCCCTCGAAGTCATTTTCGGGAACCCGATTTCAAAACCACCAGCCAGAATAGAGCGTTGGTTCCTACGCCTCCAGCAATACAAATTTCGGGTTGCTTATAAACCAGGCAGCACAAATCCGGCAGATTATCTCTCTCGCCATCCCCCGGAGAGTAAGCAAACACACGCTAACATTGCGGATAAGTATGTGCATTTCATAACGCACACAGCGGTTCTCCCTGCACTTACAGTCGAGGAGGTGCGCAAAGCAACCAGCAACGATACATTACTCAGCTCGGTATGTACAGCCATCCAGACAGGACAGTGGTCCAATCGTGAACTGAAACAGTTCAAGCCCATCAAAGATGAACTATCTATCGATTACAATAACAATGTGGTGCTTCGGGGCACCAGAATCGTACTACCATCATCGTTGGTACAACAGGTCATCCAGCTGGCCCATGAAGGTCATCAAGGGCAGGTCAGGACAAAGGCGTTGCTACGGGAACACGTCTGGTTTCCAGAAATGGACAAAAAAGTTCGAGCGGAACTAGAAACGTGCCTTGCCTGCCAAGCGACTGGGCAACCAAGCCAACCAGAACCCCTTCGGTCCACCCCACTACCCAATAAAGCATGGGACAAACTCAAAATTGATTTCTATGGACCGCTACCGACCGGACAGTATATTTTGGTGATCCTCGATTGTTATTCTCGATTCCCGGAAGTAGAAGTGTTGTCTTCGATCTCTGCCAAGACTGTAATCCCAAAACTTGATGCAGTCTTCGCCCGGCATGGGGTCCCTGCGCAGGTTACCTCAGACAATGGGCCACCGTTCCAAGGACACGAGTTCAACAAATACATGATCAAAATGGGAATCCAGCATACTACCTCCACACCTCTTTGGCCGCAGGGGAATGCGGAGGTCGAGGCATTCATGAAACCGCTGGGCAAGGCCATTCGAACCGCGAACCTCGAAGGCAGGCCCTGGAAACAAGAGCTCTCCAAGTTCTTGTTGGCATATCTATCCACACCTCATTCAACAACAAAGGTACCACCGGCCCAGTTGCTATATAACCGAGAAATTCGCGGAAAATTGCCTACACTTCCCCATAACAGCAAGGTTCTTAATCGACACAGCGAAGCCAGGCACAACGACCAAGAACAAAAGAAAAGGGGAAACAGATATGCAGATGCTCGACGACATGCGAAAACAAGTGAACTACGGGTTGGAGATAGTGTTCTGGTGTGGCAAAAGAAAAAGAACAAATTTTCAACTAATTTCAGTCCTACGCCATATACTATTATTGCCATCAAAGGGTCAAAAGTAGTCACGAGAAACCAACAACAACATGTCATCACGCGAAACGTCTCGTTTTTCAAGAAGATAGCGGGGCAAGCAGTTGGTAAAGACGAGGGTGAGGAGGACGTTGTTAGCAGGAGACGAGAGGAAGACGGAGAGCAAGTACAGGAACAAGGCCAACAAGAACAGCAAGAGCCGAGAAGATCTACGCGAAATACACGTCAGACAAACTTTTATGGACACCCAATGAACTCGGGTGAGACTCTAAAATAAACACTCAAACAATAATCTCATAGAGAAATTGTTGACACTTGCGTGCCCAGTTTCGAAACAGTTGACATTCGTTTTGTTATGTTAGAAAAAGGGGGTGATGTAGTGCTACGTCACTTCCGGTAAGCCTCGTGCGAGGCACTAGCGAAGAGAGCAGGAGCGAGGAAGGAGCAGAGAGATTGTAAGCGAACTTGAGTGAATAAACGAGTAAGAACCAAGATACAACAGTCAGTTATTGTGTTTTTATCAGGCTATGCGAACATGGTTGTGATGTCACAGCATATTTCTTAGTCTTATTTCATAAAAGAAATAGAAAATAGATGCCATGTGTTTATATAACCTGATGCGAACTCCCCCTCACGTTTGCATCAGGCTATTTATACAGGTGTGGCCAAGGAGATTTTTCTACCACTGTTAATCCAAGTGGTAGTATTTGGTTGTTCACAACTGCTTCACCAAAAAGATTAGGAAGTTTCCATCTGGGCAATTGTTTGTGTTGTTGGGGGCTCCTGGGTAATTCAACTCCCATTCCAGGATGATTGTTGATACTTTCAAATTTTTGCCAACTAAAAAATTTGTGCCACCTAAAAAATTCAATTTTGGTAGAAAGAATTGACCAGCTAAAAGTCAAGGCAGCCGAATGTCTTACTGAAAAATTTGAAAGCATCAACAATCATCCTGGAATGGTTGTTGAATTACCTAGGACCCCCCAACAACGGCAAACAATTGTCCAGATGGAAACTTCCTAATCTTTTTGGTGAAGCAGTTGTGAACAACCAAATACTACCACTTGGATTTACAGTGGTAGAAAAATCTCCTTGGCCACTCCTGTATATATAGCCTGATGCAAACGGGAGAGGGAGTTTGCATCAGGTTATATAAACACATGGCATCTATTTTCTAAATGTGGTATAAACACAATAACTGCCCAATCACAGCATGCGTAAGATGCAATCTATTTATATATATATATATATATATATATATATATATATATATATATATATATATATGCCAAGTACAAAATAAACTATAATACAAACATATAATAGTATCACTGAAGATTAAATAAACAGGGGCCATAGAAACATAAATTAGATTTTAAAATTATACCAGAATCTCTAAATCAAATACAGTAATCAAAACCGATCCAAAAGTCGAAGTTCCAATTTGAAATGTTCTTGAGTTTTAAGGGAATTTGCTCATTACAGAACTCTAAAAGTCAGTTTTAAGGCTTGCCAACAGACCAATACATTGTACCTTCAATTTTCATTTCAACAGAAAATGTGAGTCTTGGATGTACACGACAAAGCACAATGTGCAGTGAAGCCGTCATCAAACAAGCTAAAACAGACAATAAAGCCAACGAAGAGACCAGCGACGATGAAGAGTAGGAAGACGACGACGATGACGATAAAAATGCAGGTTTAGTTGATGACAACGCTCATGGTCAGCCAGCAGTTCGCCTCGAGTTGAGGCCCCAAGACAATAACTTCTCGTAAGCGTTAGCGATGATCCACGAATTGAAGTATATTTTAAAGCAGTATTTGCCAACCGTTAGGCAACAGATGAACCCATCCTTCCTACGTTTTGATTTATTAATACAAGAGTTCAAGTTGACGAGCGCTGCATGAGAACTGACAAGAAGCTTCATGCTTCACTAGACCCCCTGAGTCCAAAGGAAGTAAACACTTTAAAACCGGAGAAGGTCACGCAGGTATGTTTCGAAGGTTTTTAACTCGCATGGTTACCACAAGGGAAGGGTCTTATCCTAATGACAAGTCAAAACAAGCGAGAAAAGTAAACTTTGGTAGGTTTTTTTTGCTAGAAGGAAGGGGACGACTTAGCTTGGTCGCGGCTCTTCGTAAGCCGTAATTCAAGGGCCGATTATTTTTGAATTAGAAAACGGATTGTTTATCCCCACGAGGAAATTAAAGAAAAATTCGTATTCTATCCGAATAAGCACGTTTGAAACGAAAAAATTAAAAATTGGCATGCACGTACAGCTTTTGTAGAAGGTGTATTTGCTCCATAATATTTTGTTGATTTTCGATTGCACCGGAAGTCCACATGGAATTCAAGTAATCTGATTGGTTGTTGAAACAATGTAAACAAACGCCCTCATTGGCTCAAAACAAAATCTGCCCTTGTTGTCCTGAGAGTATCTGCCTTAGAGAGTGTTCACTGTATTCCCATCATCGTCTGTCTAAAATATGGTAATTTTGTAAACCGTGCATGTACACAAACAATGTAAACGCAAAATTTTCTAGTACGGAACCATCCTCAGAGAAACATCAGAAAAAAAATTTTCATTATTTGCATTATTCTGCTTGATCGAAAGTCTCGACTTTATATTGTCAGAGACTCAAAAAGGCTCGTTTCCAAACGCGGTAGGAAGCCAAAGAATTTATGCGTCTGATTTTTGTTGTATTTGAATTGTAAGTGTTGTTTTAATGTATCCGACAATAGGCGCTTGCCGCTCTTTGGGAAGACGTTGCGATTGATTTGCGTGAAGATTTATCAACCAGGGTTTGTTCGCCCTATACCAATAAAATACGAAGACTTGATGTACTTTTCCGATGGCCGATACATTAATTGCTGCGGGCCGTAAGGCGAGCAGCTCACTACTCTTGACGAGGTCTGGGCTGAGTTTATATGCGTTCACAAACTCGATTTAGGATTTCGTGGGCGATGATCTTCGGTATACGCAATGTCTACCGATCGGCGGCAGGCGTTATTGAATTGTGCGCTCGTTTCTTGGCAAGTTTGGCGCTGGAATATATTGATTTATTAAAGAGAAATAAGTGTATACTATTATATCTACTATACTATTATATCAAACACAACTCTATTTGTTGCTGGAAGTATATATCAAGGCCACAAAAGGCTTAGCGACATTTCGAGGGGCAGACAGAGTCTTTGTTCATTAATTTTTATATGACATTCTACACCATTGTGCCAGATGATTTCACTTAACATTTTAAGCATGCGACGTTATTGTCAACACTCACGTCACTCGTACATCTTGGCGTTTACAGAATATATTAATGAATAAATGCTGATTCCAATCGTCATCTTTAAAATGATTTTGAGACCACTGAGTGACCTGTGACCACAAACACTGCAATTCAGATCGAGTTTTTGTTTACCATACGGCGTTTGGTTTCTTCAGGTTTTCTGATTTCTCTTCAAGTTATATTAAACTGGCTGTTTGTATCCTGCTTTTATTCGTCGTTTTGCTTCTTTCTGTTTAAAACGAAACCATTTGAAACCATTTTGTTTCGAAAAATATGAGAAATTTAAGTTTTCTTCAAAGCTAGTTACCAGTGCCCAAATTACTCTTACCGCGTGACACCCTACGACGTGTATATATATATATATATATATATATATATATATATATATATATATATATATATATATATATATATATATATATGAACTATTTCCAGATTTTCGTCTCCCTTGCTTTTTCTACACGCGTGTAAAATGGACTCCACACGTGTCGCATATAAAGCATCAAAGAGGAACAGTTCACAAAATCTTCTTTATTGACGTTTCGGGGGTGCAGCCCTTCTTCAGAATCAAATGAGATGTACAAGCCAGAGCCTTATATAGTCTACCAAGTGCAGTAGTGAAAAATATTAACATATACTTTAAATGAAATCGCGTAAATTCAATCTTTTGGGAATAAAAGTATCTAATTTAAATTCCGGAATGCCTCTCGATCTGTTGGATTAGAAGTGTTCGTCCTATCAATAATGTTTACAGATAAATTGGCAAGCCCATCATTATTTACTAAAAAGTGTGCATGTAAATGCTCACTTGGTATACCACGCTGACCCCTTCCGTAGCGATTCAAATTACTTTTATGGTTGTTGAATCGCATACGAAACGAGTTGATGGTACTGCCAACATTCATTTTATTACAAGTTTTGCGGGTTAAAATATAAATAACTGCTGTTGAATCACAATGGAATTTATAATTAACAATTAGACAACGAGCCCGAGTTTTCTATGAGCGAATAGTATTCTATTACACAACACCCAGCTTCTTGCTCAGCTGAAATAAGGTATGGCAATAAATATTGGTCAGCGTAACCTCAGGCAAGCTGAGACAGCTTGGCTGAGGTGAAGAAGCCTGAGCACCACCCACGCGAATCAAGGGTGGGATTCGGGTGGGCCATCCTCAGGCTAAAACGCCAGACCGTGCAACTGAGCAAGAGAACGGTATTTTGGCGTTTTCTGTACCTATATACCTTCTAGCCTATGCTCCGCCTTCATACGTGTACAAATATCTGCATTCTCCAGCCTTCTGGACCTTATTTCCACTTTGCATATCATTATGAGTGTTGTGAATAGTATTCTATTACACAACACCCAGCTTCTTGCTCAGCTGAAATAAGGTATGGCAATAAATATTGGTCAACACACATCAGACTATCTGCGCCTTACTTGTTATACTCTTTATTTACCCCACCCATATCCACTCCCTCCCCCAAACCAACCTGGTCTTCCAATACTTATCCATTACTCAATTCCAAAACTAAACCCCCTTTCCCCCTTTAACCGTCCACACTCAAAATGTCATGAAGCCTAAAGTACTAAAATGTCCAGTTCTAGTGAGTTATTGTCCCGTCGGGAACGCCGATACAAAACGTTTCAAGCTATTAAGGTCCTGCCAATCCTGAGAAGTCTCCATTGCATCGTGCGATGCCACTCTTGCAGAAGCACCGGCTGGATTTAGCACCTTCGCCAGTTGCATGTAATATAACGCCGTGTGTCGCCTGGACCAACCAACATGGTCCATAATCTCCGTAAGCTCCGCCCCAGACAGAGCTAACGTTATGGCACACCCCGAGCGAAAGCCATGAAGAGTTTCGCCTTCGTCTGCATTCATTTCTTGTAAATATGATTTAAGTCGTGCTTCCGCTGCGGAAGAAGTGAAAGGAGCGTCTTTCACTCCCAAATCAGGTGTAGTTGGTCGAAACAGGTATCCGGTCGTGAGATGTATCCCCAGTTGTCGCGCAATATCTATGTAGGTCTCAATCCCTCATATCGGACATATCACTTCTTGCGAATTCCGTCTGATACCAAACACATTTTCATCACCGTCGCGGAGGGTTTTACCCCAAACATGATTGAAAAGGAATCCATCATCGTTAGGGAACCGTAAAATTTCGGGAGCTTTCACCTGACCCAAGTCCCCAGGCCGGTCACCACTGAAAAATGCAGCCTTGAAATACGCCTGGTCCCTTGCAATACGGAAACGAGAAATCGCGTTGGAGGTGTCCTGCAATTTCCTGTCCAAGTGAAGGCACAACTGCGTCAATTTGTCTACGAAGAATGGAAGGGCTTGCTTAGGGGTAACTCTGGCTTGCAGTTGTTCCGCGGTCACGAGTCGTAAGTAGTCTTTCACAGACTTGTCAGCCGCTGGGTTACCTAACCCTAGTCGTTTGTCCCACTCCCCATCTCGCCCAATGGAATGAAATATTGCACGCAACTTACCAATGTACGAATCCACGGTTTTGTAGGCCAAACGCACAGGACATTGACAATCTTGTTTACCTTTGTGACCAAGATACGGACATCCATGGCAATGAACCGGAGTTTTCCCTTTGGCATCTTTATAAATGAGGAAACGGCAGGTATCGTGAGGCGTGACCGTTGCTAAGGTGACGTATCCTGGTAACGCAGCGAGAAATGATGCCAGCTCTATCCTCAAAGATTCTTTCTGTTTGCAATAACTGGTCACCCGATCATAGTTTAAGAGATGCTGAAGCCGCTCATCAATTTGCGCGAGGTTAATGTTCACAGGAGTGGTAAGCGCAGGGCTAAGAATTGTCCGCCTATAACCACATCGTTGACAAAAACGAAAGTCATGATCGTTAGCATGTTTACAGGTCGGACACCGGACAGATGGTGTAAACAATCTCGCCACCACCGGAAGTTCCTAAGACAAAAGATGGGAGATTAGGCACATCAAACGTCCACCATACGGATAGTTTAGAGGCACGCAAACAAATTGTTGCTTTAAGAAAAAACCACGGAAAACACCCACAAATCTCCTGGGATATCTAGGTATGGCTGCCATCCATTCGTCGAGGGTCGAAACAAAGCATCAGAAGCCACTCGGTAGGCTTGCGTTGCATAAAAGCACAAAACAGGCCACCAATATTTCCTAGGGTATCTGTCTAAAACTACCACCGTGCACGACTGGCGATGAAGCTTGAGATATTTCAACAATGGGCCTACCAGAACAAGGGGAGGAAAAACGTAAGGTCGCTGCATCAGGTGGGGAAAACAGGATAAGTCTTGTGCAAACAAATTAACACCCATAGAAGCCGGGGATGGGTAAGGGGTAAAATGGGGTAAAAGGTTGCCCATTTTGTCTGACATCGCATTTGAATCTAGGGCCATGAGATCGCATGTATGACCATCGTCTTCCCCACACTCACGTTGAATATTGGCCCACACTAGGGGAGTTAGTTTGCAATCCAATAAAGATAGTCTTCTAGATGGTTCGTCTGCCGGGTTCTCTTTAGAAGAGACGTACGCCATGTGGAGAAGGACATTCAATCTAGTGGTGGTAAAAAATAACTTCTTCAGAACGAGGTTAAGGGACTGACTTCTACCCCCATGATGTTGCCATGCATTGATCACCGCTTGATTATCTACCTGAATATCGACTCTCGCGTTCTGAACAGAATCTTGAAAAGCATTCAAAACCTTATCGACAGCCATAGCTTCCTTGGTCGCAATATCGAGGACCATTTCTTCGGGACTCCAGTAGTCAGACGTTTGTTGCTGAATGGGTGTGACAATGGTACCACCCCAACCCGATTGCGAAGCATCCGTAGCCAATCTTACAGAGACATGCCGCTCGTCGCGCCAAGGAAGGGGATCGTCCCATTCTTCCAGGAATAACCAATGAGCAATTTCATCCCTCAAGGCACCTCGGAAGGGGATTGATTTCCGCGTGCGGAGACCCTTTGAGATGGCCGCGTTCATCTCCCGCGTAAACAGCTGAGCGGCAGGAACTGCTAAGGAAAATGAAACACACTTGCCCGCTATTCGCTGAAGGGTCTTGACGGAAATGGTACGCAAACGGAGAGCCGTACGTATAACAGCAATAGACGAGTACAATAGACGAGTTTGCCTACACTTGAAATTTTTATATCTTAACCTAAATATATTAATCTTTTAAATTTTGTAAATATAATGTCGTAAACATAATCTTGTAAATATAATTTTTATATACAGTATACATACATAGTTAATTCTATACCAATCCATGTAAAATCAAGTTTTTTATGTTGTTACATCGTAAACAGCATACTAGTTGATTATGAATAAACACTTAATATATATAAGATGCAGGAATTTCGCTCTTTTCTCAGGGATTAGGCGGAACACCTCATGAGCCGAATCGGCACGGAAGCCTAGGTAAGGCACTTCTTTTTGGGGAATGAAAATAGATTTAAGTATAGCCAGAAAATATCCAAGACGCACGAGGTAGAAAGCCACAATAAATATCGCAGATTTTGCCGCGGCGAAATTGCGGTCATCAATAGTTGCAAGATCCGTATATGAGTGTGTGATATTTGCAACTGGCCGTTATGGCGATCGTCAATGTAGAGTAGGCAGGGGATGCCCATGCATGGAGCGGAAAAAATTAGACCATAAGACCCATAGTATGGTAAACATACGGAGAAATTTTCCACCCAAACGGTAAGGTGTTGTAAGTAAAAAACCAACCCGCCCACTGAAATCCGAAATACGTACGACTGTCTGTGGACTTAAAAAGGTGGTCGTAACCAGACTTGTCATCAAGCACAGTTTGATACGAGTCTTTCGAGACATAGCGCGGCAGGTCTGACAGTTTATCCAAAGAAAACGGCTTATCGTGCATCCAAAGATTAAGGAAACGCGCGTCGTGGCACAGACGAGGCTTCGTCGGTTCAACAGTGAGTGGCAAAACTAAATGCGGTGGCTGAACATGTCCCACCCGGCCAACAAGGGAGACTGCACCAATACGTAAGCGATCCAGTAATGTCTGTTGGATAAACGGAACAAATGGTCGACAGGAGACATTATTCTTAAACAACCGCGATGGAGGGAGAGCCGAGTCAAAGTGCTCACCTTTAAACATCCCTTTAAAATATCTAAAGTACGGGAAAACTGACACATTGTTATTAATCCACATGAGTACCTCGTGTTGTGATGATGACGGCGCTTTATTGGCAACTTCTTCCCAAAACTGTGCATACCGATGGAGTTCACCTGCACGGAAGTGTTTGGGATCACGGAAACATAGCTCTTCCACATTCCCATTTTTCTGACCATTCTCCACCAAGTGGATCGTATCCAACAAGTGGGCATTTGGCGTCCCCTCTTCACTGACAAGAATGGGTTCCCCCTGGAATTTGACCCATCTTATCCCAGGATGTGGTGTCAGATTATCAAGTAAATCATCAATAGTATCGGTTCTTTCCCATGGCCGAAAGTCGGCCTATAATACAAGAACAACTAAATTACAGAGAGAACCCACAACGTCAGCAAAGAGGAGACAGCCTTGACCCAGCGTGGTGACCAGGAGGGTTATTTAGACACCCCGTTTTCAAAGCCATCTTCTCTCTGGGACGATAAACAAAATCAGTAGAACATGGTTTTGTTTCAATTTGTTCATCAATTTATTCATAAATTTATTCGTCCATTAATTTATTCATCAATTTATTCGTCAATTTAGGAAAGTAGTAATATGTATATGAAAGCAATTATTGTCCATCTACATAATATACATTGGAATTATATTAACACTTCAACAAATATGCATTAACGAGTAGACTAACACACAAGCACGTGCAAACAAAATAGTTCCTTGTTAGATTATTGTTTGCTCTCATCCCGCTTAGTGGAAGGCGGCCGTGGGGATGACGATTGTTTAGATTTCCTTAGAATACAATCGACGGCAATATGACCAAACCGGCGACAATAGAAATACCTTATTTGTGACGTCGGGTTTCTTGACGCCTGCGTAACGTAGGACCGACGAAATCCAGATGATGAGGGATATGGCGATGGACGCATTTTACTCATAGATTTTCCACTTTCGTAACGGCATCAAAGACTTTTTGATGATCCTTGTCTCCCAACAGTTGTAGAATCAAGGACTGAAAGTGGTTTGGTGGTAAGTCAACTTTGCTGCGTGCACTCTGGTATGCCAAACGATAGTAATCACATTTCTCATGGTGATTATCACGGGCGGTGTTTTGTAAAGCTTCGACCATATCAGGCATTTCAAATTTCTTAAATTCCGGAAGTGGGTGCGAAGCATAATCTAATACTTTCTTCAACATGGCATCTACCGAGGGACGGGACAAGTCCAGTATAGCCTTATTGAGTCTTGCCAATTCATTCTTCATATGCTATTACAATAAAAGAAAATCCCTTTACCATACGCTCATATAACACGTATAGTAAATCATACGATTCCATTTCGCTAGCACACACATTCTGACTATCGGGTCATTGGAATTATAATGCCGAGCAATTGGCACAAGGCACAATAGAAAGCCCCTTAACTTCGAACCGCATGCACTTTACTTTCCAAGTTCAAACACCCAGAGGTATAATTTAAAACTGTGAAATCTCATGCTTTCACGCCTCATTAATGATTATGCCGAGTCATAACTTTAAACGGTGAAGTCTCATGCTTTCACGCCTCATTCATGACTATCCCGAGTCATAACTTTAAACGGTGAAATCTCATGCTTTCACGCCTCATTAACGATTATGCCGAGTCATAATTAACTTTAAACTGTGAAATCGCATGCTTTCACGCCTCACTCACGACTATCCCGAGTCATAACTTTAAACGGTGAAATCTCATGCTTTCACGCCTCATTCATGACTATCCCGAGTCATAACTTTAAACGGTGAAATCTCATGCTTTCACGCCTCATTCATGACTATCCCGAGTCATAACTTTAAACTGTGAAATCGCATGCTTTCACGCCTCACTCACGATTATGCCGAGTCATAACTTTAAACGGTGAAATCTCATGCTTTCACGCCTCATTCATGACTATCCCGAGTCATAACTTTTAAACGGTGAAATCTCATGCTTTCACGCCTCATTCATGACTATCCCGAGTCATAACTTGAAACTGTGAAATCTCATGCTTTCACGCCTCATTAATGACTAGTTAATGTCGTAGCTAACAACAGTGAAATCTCATGTATTCACGTCTCATTAATGACTATCCCGAGTCATAACGTTAAACTGTGAAATAATATACGTTCACCCGTATTATGATAATACCTACTAGCCGATGATCATGTAAAAAGTTGTGATGAATAGAAGCTCTCAACGAGACAAACTAAGGGTAGTTTCCTCTTAAATCAGGACCCCAACACCGCTCTGTGGCTATAAAGAGCTCATGTAAAACGATCAAGCGTAACCAAGGGGTTTCGCAAGGGCTAAATATTGTAACATTATCGCCGTGAAACACACACGAAATAAGACAAAACACACGAAATAGTTTACCTCAAGTTCGCCTTGCTCTTGTGGAGCGTGCGGCTCAACTTGCTCTTGAACTTGCGGGGCGTTCTCTGGCACTGCAGCTGCTTGCATCGCATCACCAGGTTGACCAGGTTCAGCTGCCGCCGGGTATTGTACGTTTGGCTGTTCGTTGTCCATCGATTCGCGTAGGTGTGTGCGAAGGCTTGAGTTTCGAAAAAGTTCTCAGGCTAAAACGCCAGACCGTGCAACTGAGCAAGAGAACGGTATTTTGGCGTTTTCTGTCCTTATATACCTTCTAGCTATTCTCCGCCTTCATACGTATACAAATAAATATCTGCATTCTCCAGCCTTCTCGACCTTATTTCCGCTTTGCATATCATTATGAGTGTTGTGAATAAAAACGAGGGCGAGTTGTCTAATTGTTTTAGTATAAATTTACCAGCAAAAGTTAAATAAATTCTCGAACATAACATATTCGTTGAGGCTCGTTTAATACATTTTTTACTGCCAACAACAAATGTTCAACGGTCATTTCGGACATCTCCTTGGCCCGTACAGTAACCGATGGAAAAGTAAAGTTTTCTCGCATAATTTAGCATGGATTTTCATGTACAATATTGAAACAATATATGTCCACTCCTTTGATTTGTAAAAGTGACAAAAAGTTGAAAGAAACATTCAATTTAGCATATAGTTTACATCACGAAATCTTGTCAACAGCAAGCGTAATTTTGAAATGTGTTTTGTTTCTAGTTATTTCGTTTTAAACGAACACAGATAAACAATTTAACGCTCTTACCATTAATACTTTCCATTCTAACCATTTTGTAGCCGTTTTATTTCTTCTGTAGAACGTATTGCTTCGCCTAAATGTTCAATTTCTTCTTTCATTTGCATACTCCGTTATAATTTCGGCGCCATTGTTGCTTAACAGAACAACCGCTGGCTCTAATGATCATTGTTCGTGCTATACTACGCATTTTGTCATTGGTCATTTTTTTTAAAAGAATGACTTTCATTGGTTTATCCCAGAGGTTTATATCACCGATTATAAACTCCTGCAATAGCCAATGAAATTCGAGGATTTGCATTATAAACTTGTAAATTTATACTAATTAATAATATAAGTGTGTTTGGAATCCAAGTCATGAAAGTTGTGCAAACCAGAGACAAAATGACAGATTTGACATCTAGGTTTGCCACATGGCCTCATGCATTCCCTTCGGACCCAAAGATTCAACAGGCCCACGAATCTTAGCTCTGACTAAATTGTCCTTAAGATTCTTGTGTCTGCGAAAGGAAACAAAAGGCGCCGATAGTAATGGATAAAGGTCATTAATAATACGCGAAGCCTTAGAGAGAGAGAGGGATGAAAATCCAAAATCAAGGGTCTATAGTACGACAACGATCGGAAACGGCCTCCTTCCGCTTAAAGCCTGGTTCTCATATGTCGCCGATCGTCGCCAATTAGTGATTTAGATGCATGTTAAGTAGTGGAGAACAATGCAGAAAAGCACTCCCATTTTACATGCATCTAAGTCATAGATCGGCGACGATTGGCGACATATGAGAACTAGGCTTTAGTGCCGACGAGCGAGTAATATGTTCAGCTCTGGAAATTTGCAAGTCTAAAAATTCATTTTTATAACCCTTCTTTTTAAACCAGGTTTTCATTTCTCTCGATCTAGTTTTAAAAACACCCGAATTACTACATATGCATCTAGTACGTAGAAACAAAGGTGACTTTTGCCTGATTGGTTGATTCCGGTACTCGTTTTCAGGCCCATTTGAGTCACATTTGGAGCGCGCCGTCATGCCTTTGTTTTGAATAGCCTGCGTGCAGACGCTCCTTCCCCCTCCGTCTGCACGCAGGCTACTATGAGAGTTAACCCGAAATCATGGTTGCAGGAATCTACTTTTTTAATCCGTTGTCAAATTTGGCCGGTCTGATCACGCTACCCACCAGCCGTTAGTTTAATAATACGACGAGTCTCCACAGGAAGTTAGACAATGTCGTGAGCAGTGATAACTTCAAAGAGAACACCAACTGCTTGAGGATTTTTTGCAGAATATGCTGCATTTTGATCCGTTATTCTGCCTTTAAGCTAGAGGATTACCCTAATTATACCTGCTGCTGAAAAACAAAATCAAATGCTGTCAAAATGACTTGGGTATGGTCGATCGAAATTATGAAGTCATGGAGACGTTGGCGTGTGCTTTCTTACCAAAACTAGAGCAATATTGTGCGAGCAGGTGAACAGATGTCGACATACGATTCTACAGAGCGTTTATTTTGAAAATTTCGATGAAGATATAGGTAAGTACGGCTATTTTGTCCATTTTAACGTATGAGATCTATTTTCTACGTGGTATATGCTTTGGGTATTTCTTCGCAATTAATCGCTCATGCAGTTTCTTCCATTCTGTTTTAAATGCACAGAATAATGTTTTCTTCGTGTGTTACGAGCAATCCTGTCATTCACTGATACCTTACGGTTGACATGTCAATTGGCTTATCCTGTATTTATATAAGAGCTTGTTTCAAAGAAGATATAAAGCGATTATCAAGTTGCATTTCCTATCATAACGGAAATTCATCAAGCCAGAGCACTGTCTTTGGTTGTCATGAAAGAGGCAATTGAAACAATGTTTGCGATCTTCGCTTTGCTTTTTTTTTGCAAGTACATTTTGTAGGCATAAGAAATTGACTTTCGATGTTTAGTCAGTTCAACAATAAATAACTATAAATAGTACTGAAAGGTATTTCTGGAAGCTGAAAGCGCTTGTTGTTTCATGATGACATTAAAAACAAATTTATGGAAAGCTAAAACAGAGGAACAAAGGGTTGTGACAAGGAATCCATTTCGTTAGTTTAAGTTGTTTACTTTATATAAATTTTTAGCTTTTCGTTCACATGGCTAGCCTTGTTTTAGGTATTAAAATCTAAAGGTTTTTGATGTTGGTCCTGTTCGAACGAGTGTATTGAAATGTATATCGAACGAAATGTACTCGTATAAAGTATTATATGATGTTCTAGCAAAAGGACGTGCGGCGTGCACGACAAAACGCAGTTTCGGCACTAAAATACATCACAATTGACTACATTCAGGAAAACACCATGAAATCCTGTAACTGATAATAATATTTTTTATTTCTTGTATCTTCATCTTCACTACAACTAATATACAAAGTGCTGTTCGCAATGCTCAGATGAACCTCGTACCGGACCAGCTGGCCATCGGCGGAACTCGATCAAGGCAAACAACAACCGGAGCATATTAACCACAAATTACAAGCGTTGTTTTACATGTACGGTCCAAATTTTAGTAAATTTTGAAATCGTAATACCATCCAAAAACTGAATATTCTACTTCTTTGTACATGCAAAACATGTTGTAGTTGTGGACATTATGCTATTTAACCTATACAATACTTCTTTATACTACATTACAATTTTTCATAATTGTACACCTAAGAATGTGCAACTGTACACAATACAAAATTATTAATATGTCCTGTTAGAATGAACAGCCCACTCATGCAATTTTGATTTTTAATAGTCAAATACCATTAAATTTCCTAATTTACCTGCAAAAATTTAAGAACAATAATCTGAAATTCAGTGAAAGTTTTGGCACATAACATTTGGTTATTTTTTATTTCATAAATATGTATTAAACTGCTCAAACATAATTGTTGTATTATTGTAATGAATTTAACATTGCATTTAATTGCACATTTTACAACTTTGTCTAAGGTTCTAATCTATTTGACATATGCCAGGGACAAGTACATGGGTTAAGTGCACCAATTTCTGAACATAACCCTGCAGGACACAAAGAACATTTGGCACCAGATGTGTTTGAGCGACCATGGCCAATTTTTGCATGTTTACATTTTGAGCAGTGTGGTGGATTAGCTTTCTTTTTCACATTATTGTTACTAGTGCTAGTATTATCTTGCAATGTTTGTTCTAAGTCTGTTAGTATAATTGTTGCAGGTGGGGGCTGTGGAGCTAGTTGAATAATCTTGGCATTGAGTTGGTTCACAACTGCCTCGAAGTTTGCAGTCTGCTTGCTGATTCCCATGTCATCAAAGACATCATCATCTTCTTCAGAAAGCCGAGCATGGTTGTCTTCCTGGTTATTGGTTTCATCATGCAGAAGTGCAGCGTTTGCTGATGTTGACAAAGAGTTGACCACATCCTTCAAATGCATCTTACAGATCACACAGTGGGATTTTCCAGCCAAACATTCATTGTGGAAGGAATGCCAGCAGCCTTCAAATATGCTCCAAGGTTCTTCCCCTGTGAGAGTACATGTTGAAGAGTCACATCTCCTCTGGGCATTGGGTTTCTGTTGACACTGATACCCAAGAGGGAGAAAATAACTCTTCACAACCGTTTCACCAAAAAGTGCAGGTAACATATACTTCTCACAGTCCTTCTTCTGACCCTTGTGCCTAGGAAGATGTTGTGATTCTTCAGGACTGGTGGCTATCCTGGTGAAAATATCAACTAAAACATTTGCAACTCTTGAGTGTAAGTATTTAAGTTGTACTCTACTAAACACATAATTCTTAGGAGGGGTAAAAATTGATCTGAAATTACTCTGACGTAGACTGGTTCCAAAGACAGCTTTTATGGTGTCTCTTAGTTGCTCGTCAGTGGCAGAATCAACAGTATGTCTTCGAATGACTGAATGCACATACTCAACAGTAGATTCATCAACAGCATTTAAGTGTTTTGCATAAATATTAAAGATGTCATGGGTGAGCTCATTGCCTTGCCAGAACTTAATAAATGAAAGCCAGATTAATAATAATTTATTATAGTGATGTCTGCGAAAAGAGTACATCATTACCCATATCCTAATGATTGAATCATAATAGGCTACAAAGTTGTTTGTCTTAAACAAAACATTATAAGAAGTTAGAACTAAGGGGCAGTAATTATCCAAAAAGTTTAACAGGGTACCATACTGAATATCTTTGCAATTCTGAAAAATTGCCTTGACTGTTCTCCTGATAAGGGTCCATCCACCATATACCATTTCAAGTGTAAACTGAATCCTCCATGGTTTTGGATGGTCAGCAAGATTTTTCCCTGGAAAAACAGTCTCATATATGTGCTTTAATAAGGGATGGAAATTTAGCATTAAATCTTCATCAGAATTTAAATCTATATGTAAGGGACCTATCATTGGAACTATGGACAGTAATGGGTTAATGGCAACATTTTCAATTTCCTGGGAAAGAAGATAATTGGTTAATTGCTCATAAATTATTTTCCTGGGGTAAAATTGACTTGGATAATCTCCAGGCATAAGGACAACAAATTGGGAGCAGTATTCTTTTAGTTTAGAACTACTTACAACATCTAATGCTACCTCATAATTTTCTTTGCTTTTCAGTGGCAGCTTCAAAAAATCAATCAGATGCACATTTTCAAATTTCCTCAAATGTCGTACATCAGCTGATGCACAATAATCATGGGCTTCCAGTCGTTCACGTTCCATTAGTGGGTCAAAGAAAGCAGTTGTTAGCTCTGGCATGCAAGAAGCAAATGTTTGGCCAAGAGTGGACATACCTTCATCTGAGCAAATTACATTTTGTAAACCAGTTTTGTCAATTCCCTCTTTGGGATGTACAATTTCTGGTTTTTTCATTGGTATTGCTTCTAGGTTTGGAAAAATTTTAATGATAATAGTACACATGTTATTAGCATTACTGGTTAATAAATCAGTTGGCCTTCTGTTTGTATGTATAGTTGTGTAATCATCAATCATTAATAACAAAAGGTGTTTCTTTTTAATGGCTCTGGTTATAGCATCAGATACTGTTAGTGCATTTGTTGTTGAATAATGGGATAAAGCTCTGTCTACTGAACGACTACAACATGTTGTTCCAATTGCTCGCTGTGTGTCTATGCCTTCATTAGTACAGTGAGAAAATTTAAGTAAAATTCCATTATCAACTTGAAAAAAATCACACTTTTGTGATAGGCCAAAACATAGTTGCATAATTAATGAAACACATCTTTTCTTGTTTAACTCCTTCCGTGATTTTGTATGCCTTGAGCTAGTCATACAAGACAAAAAAAGATTAAATATGTTGGGAGCCCCAGCCTTGCTGCAAAATGCCTGAAATTTATCTGGCTCATACACTGGAAGATTTTGACCAGAAGTAAATGTTTTGTAGTATGCATTTTGAAGTCTAGCAATTTCTTCAACTATTTGGGCGCCTGGAAGATAAATAATTCAATTTAGTAAGGTCTTTGGGTCGGTATTTATCAAAGTATTTAAATAGCGGTACTTGAAGTAGACCACTTCAAGTAACTGACAATAAAAGACCTTCTCAAGAAAAAAATACCAGATATTTATCATTGTTTTACTGACCTGTTACACAAAGATGTTGAGGTAGCTTAGTATCCTTAGCTAAAAATAATGGAAGAAACCTAAGAATTTCAATAACAGAACAACATGTCTTTTTAAATAAAATTTCAATAACAGCTCGAACAACATGTCCTTTTAAATAAATGCATGCAACGTGATATTAAAAAACCTACATACCTTCCAAATTAATAACAAGTGGAGCCTCCTCTGTGACTGCAGCTTCTTCGACAGTTGCCATTTGACCAGAATCCTTTTCTTTTTCCGAGCGTCGAAGTCGGGTGTAACACAATTTACACGTACACTTGTTCAAAACATTTTTGAAGACAAAACCAGACTGACAAGACTTTGTTCCACATACACCACAAGGGATTTTAGACCTCATATTGAGAAGTATTCCAAAGACAGGTCATTGCAAAATGTCGAAAACCTCCAAGAAATTTTCCCGCCAAACGCTCTTAAACTATCATTGGTTCTTTGATTGAAGTTTAAAGTTAAAGTGCCCGGCTAAACCGTTACTTAAGTTAATTGACTTCACGTCTGCAGATCGACAGAAACAAACAACCGCTTGTGATCGCTTTCTATCGCATCGAAGCAAAACAGCAAAAACTCACACAAAACAAACTTCCTTTTCTAAAATCCGATTTCTTTATTACGTTTGAAAAATTACTTACAAATAGGATTAAGAAGCAATTTACCACTAGAAACTTCACTCCTTCGCTTTCATTATGCTTCACCTTCGATCGCCATCGAAATCAAATTGACGTATTGCGCATGCTCATAACTGACCAATCAGGCAAAAGTCACCTTTGTTGTACGTAGAGCCTGGCTATAAGGGATGGCTCGTTTGACATAATTTGGATGACATGATCTCCTATCTAAATATTGATGGCTATCAGTAGGCTTACAATATAAATCTGTAGAAATAAAGCCTAACGATAAAGATACCATGACATCCAAATAGCCAAAGAAGAATCGGAGACACTCCAAGTAAACTTCATAGTATTGTGAAAAGAATTCAAGAGTAAAAAATTCTTCTAAAAGGGCTTTACTCTTTTGAACATATTACTCGCTCGGAGGCACTTAAGCGGAAGGAGGCCGTTTCCGATCGTTGTCGTTCTAGACCCTTGATGTTGGATTTTCATCCTTCTCTCTCTAAGGCTTCGCGTATTATTAATGACCTTTTTTTTCTTTTTCTTTTTTTTTAAATTTATTTTCGCCCATGCATGTATGCATTTTAACTAATTACATGTGAATTATATATTTGTTGGCCTAGAGGCCTACTAGAAACCTAAAAGGCTAATACAATACTATGTAATAGACTAATAGTGCCTGTACTAAGCAGTATTTTCATCGGCGCCTATAGAGCGTTTTCGTCTTACGTCACGGCGGCCATATTGGTGTACGGTTAGGTATGGGAATTAGCTCTTTCTTATTCAAATATTTCGTATTGTTTCACCACCCCAATGGGCCACCGATCACGTGAGTGAAAACGCTCTATTGCCTGTGCCAATACTATGTAGTAGTGCCTGTACTAAAGCAGTATTTTCATCGGCGCCTTTTGTTTCCTTTCGCAGACCCAAGAATCTTAAGGACAATTTAGTCAGAGCTAAGATTCGTGGGCCTGTTGAATCTTTGGGTCCGAAGGGAATTAGGCCATGTCGCAAAACCAGATGTCAAATCTGTCGTTTTGCCTCTGGTTTGCATAACTTTCATGACTCGGATTCCAAACACATTTATATTATTAATTATAAATTCGTAGTATACCAGGTGAGCATTTATATGCACACTTTTTTAGTGAAGGCCGTAATGGGCTTGCCGATTTATCTGTAAACATTATTGTTAGGACGAACACTTCTAATCCAACAGATCGAGAGGCATTCTGGATAGTTAAATTAGATACTTTTATTCCCAAAGGATTGAACTTAAGCGATTTCATTTAAAGTATATGTTAATATTTTTCACTACTGTACATCTCATTTGATTCTGAAGAAGGGGTAGTCTCCTTCGCAGACGTATTGTGGACTTTTGTTCCCGCCCACCAACGTCTGCTCTACGGAGCACGAAATTCCTTTCCTGAAACGGACCAATCACAGCTAACTTCCCAAATTTTGGGAAGCTGACCTATTGACCTTCAAGGTCTAATCGAGGCGTGAAACCCGGAGTAGCAAACTAAATACAGTGGAACCATAGATAATGGAGGGCAACTGGATAGGAAACTTAAAACGATGTTACGAAACCGGAAACGATGTTTGCACAACTTGCTATGGTAATTATTATACACTTATAATCCCACATGGCCAGGATCAGTATTACCAAAATTAAACAATAGTGTAATATCACTTATGTTCAGTAGTCAGTGATGTTAGCCATGTTGGACCACCCGTATGGTACATTAGTCCCTTAGCAAGTTGTGCAAACATCGTTTCCGGTTTCGTAAGTTTCTTATCCAGTTCCCGTTCCATTATGTATGGTGGAACCCCTATTAAGCGGTCACCTGTTAAGCGGCCACCCCATTTTATGTGGCCCGTTTTCAAAGTCCCGAATTTCCCCCAGTGTACTGTAAATAAAATTCCTATTGAGCGGCCACCTCTATTAAGCGACCGCGGCCACCTTACGGCCGTCCCAATAAGGTTTTTCGCCGTATTTAACGGCCACCACAATTGAATACAAGACGTTTTACTTTGTTTTGAAAAAGGCGATGACAGAAAAGAGTCTGAAATCAAAGGTGACGACTGATAAAAGCATTTAAACGCACTTTAATTTATTATCTTCTTGACGTGTTTCCATACAAACCGCCATACATATTGTCCGGCCTTCCGTTACTGTCAAACCAATGCAGGGTCTACAATAACTTACGCTCTTTAAGTTTAAATCCTTCTTTTCCAAACTTTGTTTCTAACCAGGCAATGGAAAATTTGTCTCCTATGAAATGGTATTCACATGGAACTTCTAAACCATAGAGCTGCCTTCTCTATTAACACGCACACTTTGCGGCACAGTTTCATGGATACCAGGAACTTGTATTGTCCCTTGGAAAATCCAGCGATCTGATGTATGCGCTGCAGCTCCGTGGTCCAAAGGGGCGGACGCGCGTACATGACGTTTTTAAGTAAAGCGCTATGCTTCCTTTACGGTATAGACATTGCCGTTTGCCTTTTGTAATGTAAATACTTACTTGAAGGTTTTGTTAATATGGGACCTTATTGCAGGTTTAAAGACGACACCGTGCAGTAGTGTTTGTAGTATATTTTTACGACAATGGTGATATGTAAATTACAAGCTGTATTTTCCTTACAAGCCTCTATAAATTGTCTGTATAACAGTAAATGACATCTTTACCACGCCTTATGTTAATTTCTGTTGAACCCCTATTAAGCGGCCACATGCCATTTCCCCGAGGGTGGCCGCTTAATAGAGGTTCCACTGTATATCAAGCCCTGCCTTTGGTCTTGTGGAGTTGCTGGTCATATACTATAGTCGTGGTTGTCTCACCGCTTGTTAGCCTAATGAAAGACCAGGTCAACAAACTGCGAAAAATCGGGATTTCTGCTGTATTCTGCGGCGGTTTTGTAGCCCACAAGGCGTCTGCGAAGGAGGATAGACACCCCGTAAAATTTATTATTCGCTAGATACATTTCGCTGAAACTTGTAGCCTTTTCAAAAACGTTCGCGCAGATCTATTTACACTGGCATCAAGAACACATTTATAGTACCATTCTTCGTAAATTTCCTAAAGTTCTAAGCTATACTACGCAAAATATAAGCTTTCAAAGAAACTAGTTCGCTTCAGACAGTCCCTGTACACCTTGGGGCTTTTGTTTACAACCTTTTACTTCTCTCACGCTCTTACGCTTTACATTGATTTTCACGCATATTTATTTTCATGAGCAGAAAGATCATAGTCAAAACAATATTCTTCGTAAATTTCGTAAAGTTCTGAGCTATACTACGCGAAATATTGGCTTTGAAGTAAACTAGTCCCAGCAGTTCGTACAATTAAGACAATCCTTGTACACGTTGCAGTTTGAGCTTTTGTTTACAATCTTTCTCTTACGCTCTTTATACGCTTTACACTGACTGTCACGCATAATTATTTGCATGGGCAAAAAGCACATAATCAAAGCATTATTCTTCGTAAATTTAGCGAAGTTCTAAGCTAAACTTTTCAAAATATTAGCTTTCGACTAAACAAATTTCACATAGCAACACTCGCCCGGGCCGATTTTATTAATATATTTAGCACGACAATGGTTTAATTTGATTGGTTCCTGTACACAAAGAAAAAGGAATTTCGTGCTCCGTAGAGCAGACGTTGGTGGGCGGGAACAAAAGCCCTGCAAGACGTCTGCGAAGGAGACTAAAGAAGGGGCTGCACCCCCGAAACGTCAATAAAGAAGATTTTCTAAGCTGTCCCTCTGATGATTATATATATATATATATATATATATATATATATATATATATATATATATATATATAATATTTCTTCTTCTTATTTTATAAAACAAATAAAACATACCGCTCCTGCCTGTGCATATGTACTCTAATAAAGGTACGTTTGACGTCATTTCAACACGAAAGAAGTGTATGCACGGAACTTTATGTTTTATTCGTTATATATATATATATATATATATATATATATATATATATATATATATATATATATATATATATAGCGCCACGAGCGGTCTGGAGCGTGAAATCCAGCAATTTGAATGGTCTTAAGCGGTCCAGAATCTGACAAAATGAAAGTCATGTCAGTACGCAACAGGAAGGAAAATAATTTCAGAACTACTCATTGTTGAAATATATCGTGCAGGTATGTTGTTAGAAATTGTGTTAAGCTTTCATTTTGATGTATAGTTTAAGTTCCCTTATAATTGTTTTGTGAAACTTCTTAAAATGTTCAAAATGTTCGTAGCAGAGTTCGTAATTATATAACATTTACTTCTCACATATATTATAGAATATTCTTAGATATATTCTTAGAAGCAATGGATAAGAAAATGCTGTCTGCGCTTATTCTATTAGATTTATCCAAAGCATTTGATAGCATAAGCCACCTTATATTACTGCAAAAGTTACGTGGCATGGGTGCCTCCCCTTCAACCGTAGAATGGTTTAGAAGTTACCTGACCGGAAGAACTCAACGTGTTCGAATCGGATCTACAGTGTCATCATCCATTCCCATTACTCACGGTGTGCCACAGGGTGCGATTTTGTCTCCATTGATGTTTTGCATATATATGAACGATCTTTCGCTGGCACCTCAATTCTGTCGCATGGAGTCTTACGTTGATGACTCAAAAGTCTTTATGTCTTTTTCGATAAAAGACGCAGACATGGCCAAAAAGCATCTAGAGGACGACCTATACGCCATGTGGCTGAATGGTGTTCAGGAAATCAACTTTTAATCAATCCGGGAAAAACGAAATTCCTCCTTGTGGGCACGCGTCAGCTGTTACAAAGGCTACCTGTCGAGATGTCACTTTCATTCCTAGGGAAGCAGATTAAGCCAGAGTCTTTTGTGAAGGATCTGGGAATCACATTTGATTCTCATTTGACTTATGATTATCATATAGGCAAACTTGTCTCCTCGTGTATGTCGAAACTTTGTCAAATCAATCGGGTAAAGGATAGTTTTGATCACAATACATTCTGTTTAATCATCAAAACTTTAGTCTTTAGTAAACTGTTTTATTGCTCCTCGGTATGGTCAAACACGTCCGCTACAAATGTTAAAAAACTTCATTCTGGTCAAAATTTTGCGGGTAGATTAGTTACTAAGACAAGGAAATATGATCATATTACGCCTGTTCTGCGTCAGTTGAATTGGCTACCAATCAAAGAACATCTTTTGTTTAGAGAATTAACTAGAAATACATAAACGCAACCACCCCTCGCCCGCTTTAACATGTTTTTTTTTGTATTCCAATATTCAAAGCCAAAGGAAAATTTTCAGTCGAAAATAATCATGTAATAGTGGTTGAAGGAAAGAGTACTTACATAAACTCTAGTAGCAGAGGATAGTCTGGTTATAAAACATATTTTGTTTACTCGAGGTTTTGAAAGTTTTTTTTTAGTAAGCCTTTAAATGACTTCCATGTACATGTTTTGATGGAAAAAAAGAAATGACAATGTCAACGATCTTGCAAGTTTTTAAAAGGTTTCCATGCATGTTGTTTATTAAAACGACAGAACTGAAGCAACGTAATCTGAAAATTAATAACCCAACAACAAAATATAATATAGATGAAAAGAAACTACAGTGTAATTGGACCAGCGAGATGAAGCAAAATGCAGATCTTGATTTGAAAATAAATAACAATAATCAAGAAAATATGCTACGTCCTAAAGACACGTCGGTAAAATAAAAAGTAGTCTGTAATAACTTTAAAACCAGCAATTGAAACAAAGCAAAAATAAACGGTATTAATCGGACTTCAAAAATCATTAATAATTCATGAGGAAAACACAAAAGAAAATCATGACCGTATCGTATCTTTATATGTGATAAAGATTTCTCCTGATTTACATAAACTTTAGCTTTGATTTTCTCGGCTTAGACAAGGTTATTTTCAAACTAACTCCGCCAATCAACTTACCAAGTGGTTCGTTTTTGAAGCCGTATAATAAACTCGCAGTTCGTGTTTTATCAGATATAAAAACACTCGGCTTCGCCTCGTGTCTTTATATCTGATAAAACACTCCTGCTCGTTTATTATACAGTACATCACTGTCAAGGTGGAACTAAAAAAATTATTTGAAAATACTGATGAGAAAACAGGAAAAACGCTTGTCACAATGCCACGTATTATAAACTCACGTTTTAACTTTAAAGAAAGCTGCTGTTTTAAACCTTGCCGTTTCTCTCGCTATGATCATGCACTACATTTCCCGTTGCCTTCTCTCTGTAGTATTCTTGTTTACCGTTTTTGCGGATACTGGTTGCTAAACCAGTATGTGTGTGTGTGTGTGTGTGTGTGTGTGTGTGTGTGTGTGTGTGTGTGTGTGTGTGTGTGTGTAAGAATGTTTTCGTCAATCACGTGATCAACGCAGACCAATAGCAATAGTCCGAATCAGCATACTTCAGAAGTCTTATTTATATGTCCGAAGGGTTTACGAACGTGAACACGAACAACGAATGGGAGATAAAAGTTGAGTTTTGCTTCAGGTAATGAACATTTGCACGCAATCACAAGACGCCAAGAAATATGACAAGTCGACAGCTCACAGTGGGCTACTGGTCTGTCGGTATAAATTTGAACGTTTTTGAGAATTTTTGCGGATTGTCTGATTTCGAATTAACAATATGTATTTCAGCATTTTAATACATTTTTATGCATGTGTATGTGTATGTGTATGTATGTATGTACTGTTGTTTTATACTATAAATACAAGCGCGCGGTGACTGCACATTTACATGCCATACTTTCTCGTGTTCAATACAGCATCACGTAATAAAACCATACAAGGTGTAACTATAATAATTCCTGAACGCACTTCGACTTTGTCGCCTAAACAACAAGCTTTCCAAGGGCGAAGAAACAGTGTGAGCGCTTGTTTGGCTTCGGATTAAAGATCTTTCTGAAATCTGAATGCCCTTTTAACTATTAAATGTTTCAAGTGTTTACGTATTTATATAGGCGCTCGGCCAAGATGTTTTAGCTATAAGTTTACACGCAGAAATCCACCGTGCTTGGTATTGTTTATGTTACATGTAGACGTATGCAATACCTATTCAAAAACGCGTTGAACATTGATTTATTGAGACGCATGAATGCATATGTTACCAGAGTCTAAAACATAGACATATAAAACATAAAAATATCATATTCTTTAACAATGCGATTAGCGTCCGCGTTTCCTGTTTTTGCCGATTTGCCTAACATTACACTCAAGCGAAATTAAAGCGATATAAGTATCATATTTTAATGCGATTATAGGGACCACGTTTCATGTTTTTTTCCTGAGCAGTTACATGTCCAGGGGAAAACAAGCTGTAATGACATCGCAAAAATAAATCAAGTCAACATAGGTTATACTGTGCCAAAAGCTGCTTGCCACCAAGATTAAAAAAAGAACAAACAGCAGGTTGAACTGAACAATAAATAAAACTATTATGTAAATCCACTTAACGTGCGTTTTTGCGGATACTGGTTGCTAAACCATAGCCGCTATGTCATGAGCACGGTTTGTGTGTCCGAATGTTTTCGTCAATCACGTGATCAAGGCGAAAAGCTAATAGGCATACTTCAGAGGTCTTATTCGTATGTCCGAAGGGTTACGAGCGCGTACCAGAACAACCACTGGAAGATTGGAAGTCGAGTTTCGCTTCAGGTCATGGATAATTGCACGCAATCACAAGACGCCAAGAAAATATCCACGACGAGTTGATAGCTCATAGTGGTCTACTGGTCTGTCGATATACAGTAAAGTTTAAACGATTTTGTCAATTTTTGCAAATCAGTGACTGCTTTCTAAACCATATACCTATATCAGTGGCGTAGCCAGGGGGGGAGCTGTGGGAGCGGCGGCTCCCCCCACTTTTGATATAAAACAACAGACATGTAACTACAAAACTGATGCAATATGAATTGTGTCAGGAAATAAACTGTAAACAGTGTATTCAATCCACTGAGTGTATGCATTTTGAGTATCTATGTGACGTTTGCGTGTTTTGAGTATTTTATATGACGTTTTTTAACCTTTAGAGTCTGTAAAATCTTCCTCCAAAAGGCAGGAAATAGCATTTCAGCGAATCTCGAGTTTCAAAATTTCCCGGGGGAGCATGCCCCCGGATCCCCTAAAAATTTATTTTGATTTCGGCTCCCCCCCTTTCACAGTCCTGGCTACGCCACTGACCTATATACCAGATAGTATGCATTTCATAGCTTTTAGGTTATGATATTATATGTATTCCTGTTATCTTAATATACAAGCAAGCGTGCGGTCAATGCTCGTTTACATGCAATACTTTTTCGCGTTCAGTAATTCAGCATCGCATAATAAAACCATACATGCAAAGTGTTATTATAATTATTTCGTAACGCACTTCAACTCGCTCAAACGAGAAGCTTTTCATGGACGAAGAGACAGAGCGAGTGCTTGTTTGGGTTCGAATCAGGATCTTTACGAAATATGAATAGCCTTTTACCTAATGTTTCAAGTGTACCGTTGACATGTTAGGCCCTCGGCCATCTGATTGTCTGAACATACGCAGAAATCAACTGTATTTGGTACTGCTTGAGTTACATGTAGGCGTATAAAGTACTTATTCAAAAAGCGCGTAGCCTGCGTGCAGACGAAAGCGTCTGCACGCAGGCTAAAAAGCGCGTTGATCATTGTTGAGACAAATCAATTCATGTGTTACCAGAGTCTAACGTAGACAGTAAAGATTAAAAAGAAAGCGATATATTATCACATGCGATTAGCGACCGGGTTTCCCGTTTTTCCCAATTTACCTAAAATTGTCATTTTAAGATTACAGTTAAGATTAGGGTTGGGTCAGGGCTTGGGTTAGGGATTGGGTTGGAGTTTAAGTAAGGGCTAGAATTAAGCATTTATATTGTTAAGTTATTAAAGGCATTTAAAAATTAATAATTATTGTCGATTCTAGATGATACGTGGGAGCATATGCTGATATGTCACAAGGTTATTATCAAGCATTTTCAGTATGTTTTAGTGAACAATTTACGTTGTTCAATCATTACCTGTTGTCCAAATAAATACCAGTATCCGCATGTACGCATTGCGTACCTATTTTTCTCACTGCCTCAGTTTGTTAGCTTCCCTTTTCGTTGCTAAGCAAATAACATTCCTCTCTTCGGCTGTTTCGTTGTCGTTGTGACAGTTCTGTACGTTTTCTCAATCTTTTCCTTCGAGTTAATAGTTCTTGTCGCCTCCCCTTAAAGTTTTCTTGCTTTATTGAAGTGCATTTTCTCTATCCACTGTATATTTATGTAGTTTTCTTCACCCAAAACACATTCTTGGTGAAAAGATTTTGCTCAATAAGTTACCAGTGCCCAAAAATCCTCGCCGCGCAAATGACCTACCATACTCCTATATAAACTAGGCTACCTATAGGTAGTGAATGCTGCCTTTTAAATTGTTTACAGATAACATTGTGTAATTTGTTCTTTTTTTCGGGCTATACTGTATTCTACAACATGCATGGCTTAAGTTTTCGCTATAAAATAGAAAGGTGAAACATGCTCGTCAGATTTGTGGGTGCTACATCCCGTTTAATTCCAGGGCAGCTTCAGTCTGAAAGTATGTAATCATGATAGCTGGTTATTGTTTTGTTTATCAAAATATACTTTTATTGAAAAAATATACTTGTATACTTTTTTTACACTTTTATTGAATGTGAAAGCTGGTTGTTTAAAAGTTGTTAAATTTCACCTTGGATTTATAGTGGAAAACAAGACGCCCGCTAGGCGTAAACTCGGGCTACTTAAAATATATACAACATATTAACAAAGAAGATTAATACGAACTATGAACAATAAAAACACAGAAACCAAGGCAAAACCTAGCCATACTGGTGTAGCAAAACAATGAGATGGTGGCCATACTGGTGTACCAAAACAATGAAATGGTGGCCATACTGGTATACCAAAACAATGAAATGGTGGTCATACTGGTGTACCAAAACAATGAAATGGTGGTCACACTGGGGTACTAAAACAATGAAATGGTGGCCATACTGGTGTACCAAAACAATGAAATGGTGGCCATACTGGTGTACCAAAACAATGAAATGGTGCCCATACTGGTGTACCAATACAGTGAAATGGTGGCCATACTGGTGTACCAAAACAATGAAATGGTGGCCATACTGGGGTACTAAAACAATGAAATGGTGGCCATACTGGTGTACCAATACAATGAAATGGTGGCCATACTGGTGTACCAAAACAATGAAATGGGTCCCACACTGGTGTACCAATACAATGAAATGGTGGCCATACTGGTGTACCAAAACAATGAAATGGTGGCCATACTGGCATAGCAAAACAATGAAATGGTGGCCATACTAGTGTAGCAAAACATTGAAATGGTGACCATACTAGTGTAGCAAAACATTGAAATGGTGGCTATACTGGTGTGCCAAAACATTGAAATGGTAGCCATACGGGTGCACAAAACAATGAAATGGTGGCCATACTGGTGTGCCAAAACATTGAAATGGTGGCCATACTGGTGTGCCAAAACATTGAAATGGTGGCCATACTGGTGTGCCAAAACATTGAAATGGTGGCCATACTGGTGTGCCAAAACATTGAAATGGTGGATTGGTGGCCATACTGGTGTCCAAAACATTGAAATGGTGGCCGTAATGGTGTACCCAAACAATAATACACACTTGATGAAAGTAATGTATAAAGTGTTTAATTACAATAATAAACAATACACGCAAAAATAAAGGAAACCACATACAGCATTCACAGACAAGTCAGTTCAGTTAAATGTCAACCTCGATAAAGATGTAAAACACAGCATGTTTACCTTTCACTTGCAAGTTGGCTTTATCAACTTTCTTTGTTCTTTGATTTACAGCACTTGAGCAACATTTTCAGGACAATTTAATTAATATTAACACATGTAAGATCATGTAAATTGATCAAGAACACATTGATCGAGAATTTTCGTATAAAGTTTGATCGAGTGCTACACATTTTCAGCGTACGGTTATCGAGATCGCCCACCAATCCAGGTCTACTATAGTCTATTGTAAGCATTGTGAGCGTGTTTATCAGTAAAACACAAATTCACTTCGAACAACACAACCAAAGGCCGTCAGGAGAGAAAAAATGCATGACTCCTGCACGCTCCTACATGAAAATCAGTATATATAGTTGTTCCGCGCACTGCATGTTGGGTATAACTTATATTCGACCACAATGCAATGCGCTAAGGCAAAATTTAAAAAAAGCCCAACTCCATCATTTAGGTCTGCTGCCTCGCTCGCTCGCTTCAGGCTCGCTCGCTGCGGCAGCAATAAACTCGATGCGAGATTTGGCCGGCCTTGTAAACTCGCGTATAAGGGATTTTATACGCGATTTATCGGGGATTATGACTTATAAATGTATGAATGGCCTTGCTCCTTCGTACTTATGCGATAAGTTTTCTAAACGGTCCGAAATACATTCTCGTAAAACCCGTAGTAGCGGGCTCTTGCAAATACCACTTTGTAAATCAGCTTCAGGTCAAAGATCTTTTCAGTATAGAGCTGTTAAATTATGGAATAATTTAGCAGATGACATTAAGAGTGCAAAGTCATTAAGTATTTTTAAATCTAAACTTAAACACCACTTTCTTAAAACAGTATTTTAACTTTTGTAAATATATTATGCCATGTTATTAGAAACTAGGTTTTAGATTTTACATTTGTAAATTAGTGTTTAAAAGCCCTGTTGGGAACACTTAATAAAGTATGAAGTATTTTTATTATTCCACTACGTAACGTACAACCTTGAGCGATATGTCAAACAAAAGAAAAATGCTATTTGGGGTAGAAAGTGCAGGATTCTAGCTAAACGGAAAGTACTTTAAAAATGGGGAAAAATATGCCATTTTGGTTTAGTTCGCAAAAAAGGTGGTGGCGAATACGATACGAGCCTAACACTTTGTCAAGTTTTCACAGAACGTTTACAATGACAATTGACCTCGATTGTTCGGTCTGTACTATAATGAAATACTGAAACTCCGTTTCCTGCACGTTTCCTAAGAGGAGAAAAACTGAGGAAACTCGCGAGCAGGCCTCCTTACTTATAAAACCGGCTTAATAAGAACTCTCAGTGGTTTTCAGAATGATTTAGATAAACTCGCTTTTACACTTCAACGCAATTCTTTTCCACCTCACATAATTAATCAAACAATCTATAAATACATGATACCAACTCGAACGCACCTAATTCTACTCAGATCCGCCAGCAGATAAACAAAATACTCGCTACTTCAAACTTCCTTATATTGGTTTTTATTTTTATTTTTATTTTCAGGTTACAGGATACCCTATATAGGAAGCCATTTCAAGAAATTTGTTACCGCTCGCTCAATTTTTTCCCGATTTGTCTCAAATTTGCAACAAATGTAGTTAAGTATGTGACGGACACTATCGTATTATACAGTTAATAAGAAATAGAATATTGTTGCAGATTTACTCATCAGTTTAAAATCACAGTACCTTCGCGCCGCCGTTTAAGGCGGTCTTTGGTTTTACCAAAAAGCTCTCAATTTATTGCGGCCGAGCGTTAGCGACGCAGCTCACTAATCTTGACATGGGTTACCTGTGCCTCATGTCCAGGCCTCTTTGCCGAGCTATGTATAGTCAACGAAATCTCGATTTTGAGAGGGATGTTTATTTGTATGTTGACCATTTTATGACGTTTTGTGACGTAAAAGTTTCTTTCTACAACTTACATCACATACGCCAGAAGGATTTGCTCTTACAAATTGCATGTACCTTTGAAGTTTGTAAACACCACGACGGCGATGGATTTTCTAAATTGGCAATGAATCGTTCTTGTTCTCTAACCTCTGAACACACTTGTGAACTGTCTTACAATTTCGGTGGGGAGAGTTTATCTTGTCGAGGTAAGATATCAATTTCTACAACTGACAACTCTGTTTCTTTGTAGGAGATTTCAGTTGTTTTCTTCTATTTTTAGGTGTATATTGGTGTGGGTTCATTGTGTATTTGTGTTTGCATTTTACACTGATCAGCATTCTGATCAGACGCTATTATCTGCGTGTGTGTATTTTGACTTATACAAATTCTACAAAATAATGTGATGGGCTCAATGGTACATTGCTGTATAATTTTATTAAAGCTCTTGATTTGTCAAAACATATTAAGCACTTGGAATTGCATTGACAATTTTGCCACAGCATCAGAGCAAGAGGTGTGATTATTTAATTGTGTGTATATCCTGTCAAAACCCTTGTTGTTTTCAATCTTATAATTAAAAAATATAGAAGAGATGTTAATATTACATTTTTGGACTTCCCAGTCTTCTTCGAAAGGCAACTCTGTGGGCTCTTATGGTGAAGAGGTGAGGAAAAATTGGATGGAATGGGCAATCTTAGGTGGAGTGGGCAATCTCGAGTGGAGTGGGCAATCTTTGGTGGAGTGGGCAATTTTGGGTGGAGTGGGCAATCTTGGGTGGAGTGGGCAATCTCGGGTGGAGTGGGCAATCTCGGGCGGAGTGGGTAATCTTGGGTGGAGTGGGCAATCTTGGGTGGCATGGGCAATCTTGGGTGGAGTCAGCAATCTTGGGTGGAGTGGGCAATCTTGGGTGGAGTGTGTAATATCGGGTGGAGTGGGCAATCTCAGGTGAAGTGGGAAATCTTGGGTGGAGTGGGCAATCTTGGGTGGTGTAGGTAATATTGGGTGGAGTGGGCAATCTCAGGTGAAGTGGGAAATCTTGGGTGGAGTGGGCAATCTTGGGTGGAGTGGGTAATCTTGGGTAGAGGGGGCAGTCTTGAGTGGTGTGAGCAATCTTGGGTGGTGTGGGTAATCTTGGGTGGAGTGGGCAAGAGGGGTGTCACATTGGTCACAGACTGGAGATATTTGCCTGTGGAGTAGGCTAAAGGTTTTTGTCCCTTTCGAGGCAGCACTTCACTTGCGGTAGTAACCTCTAGTCATATTTACACTTCTCCATGTTTGTTCTAAAAAAGTGTGTTCGCGCGTTTTATTTATGTAAAAATAACCTGAGTTACAAGCTTTAATTTGTCTGTCAATTGCTTTTGCCACAACATAGGTCGAGAAATAAAATATCCTAGCTGCTAAACCACTTTACGGGGAGCACGGGTGGCGTGTGCTGTTAGCGCGCTGCCTCTCACCAAAAGGTTAAGCCCGGTTAGACGGGGTTAGTACTTGGATGGGTGACCGATTGGGAATGACCCCGTTGTCGTGCTTGGACTCATGTGAGTAGAGTTGTAGTTGATCTCTCCTGTGCTTCGAGGGTTTTTCGCCGGGTTCTCCGGTTTTCCTCCCTCCATAAAAGCAATACCTAACATCTTAGCTGTGATCCGTGGTCTGAACTGCATGTGTCTTTGACGGCTGCTTGGAGCGCCTTTGATATGCCTTGACACGGCCTCGTTGATCTGCGTCCCTCGCAATTCAGCCGCTGGCTGCAAGTAAGGATGATTAGCCCACTAGTCCTTTATTAATAAAAAAATGCGAACACTCTTTTTTAAAACAAACATTGAGAAGTATAAATATGATAAATTGAGAGCTTTTTGGTAAAACCAAAGACCGCCTTAAACCGCGGCGCAAAGGTACTGTGATTTTAAACTGATGACTAAATCTGCAACAATATTTTATTTCTTATTTACTGTATAATACGATAGTGTCCGTCACATACTTAACTACATTTGTTGCAAACAAATTTCTTGAAATGGCTTCCTAGGGTATCCTGTAACCTTAAAAGGCCTTGCACAGAAACAGAAAGGTTTTGCACAGACTTGCAAATCAACACTTTCTATCTCTATCCTATTTTCTGTCAGTTATTAATCATTAACTCGATTTCCCAGCCTAAGACTATTCACGTATTCACACCACTGTAATATAATTCCATTAGATGTGTCATACCCTTATTATTTTAATTAGCATATATATATATATATATATATATATATATATATATATATATATATATATATATATATATATATACATATATACATATATACACATACACATATATATATATATACACATACACACACACACATATATATATATATATATATATATATATATATATATATATATATATACATATATATATATATATATATATATATATATATATATATATATATATATATATATATATATATATATATATATATATATATATATATATAATGTTTACAACACGAGCGGCCGTGTTGTATTGAATATACAATCACGAGGCGAAGGCGAGTGATTGTATATTCAGTACAACAAGGACGCGAGTGTTGTAAACAACTTGTGAAATGAATAAATAGTAAAAATCCCTTTGGGATATTGAGATGCTAATTTGCTAATTAGTTACAAGCACTAGTGGTTTTATCAGAAGAGTATACATCCACTAGTGGTTGTAACTAATTAGCATCATTGGTTTTAGTTTGTATGGGGTTTACAGGGGTATACATGTGACGTAATTTCTGAAATTGGATTGGCTGCAAAACTCATGAATTAGTAATGAATTTCACAAATATATATATATATATATAATATACATATATATATATACATATATAAAGCATGAAGTATAGTTACCTTAAAGTCTTCGCTACCAGAGGTTTCACCCTAAACGGGATCATCAGGTGACTGATGATCCCGTTTAGGGTGAAACCTCTGGTAGCGAAGACTTTAAGGTAACTATACTTCATGCTTTATATTTTGCTCTATCTATATGTGTATGTGTATGTATATGTATATGTATATGTATATGTATATGTATATGTATATGTATATGTATATGTATATGTATATGTATATGTATATGTATATGTATATGTATATGTATATGTATATGTATATGTATATGTATATGTATATGTATATGTATATGTATATGTATATGTATATGTATATAGTAACTTTATATTAGTGCTATTAAGAACATATATATATATATATAAACAGGTTTCAGAATTACTTTTAGGTTTTCATCTCGCGTGTAATTTCGCGTGAAAACGGTGTCCACGCTTGCCGAGATTTGCACCCTCACCGGGCTCTGGGCCTACGCCCGGGCTCGGGGAGAAAAACAAGATGTTGAAGATTTTCAAGTATTTTTAAAAGAAATATGCCAGCTCGTATGTAAACGGCAAACCGCCGATTATGCGTTATTATTATATGGCTGAAGTTACTTCCGGTAAAATTGCGTGTTGGTAATGGGTTTTTTTATCAAAGGCGTCCTTCCTTAGTATTTTCCGTGATGGAAAAAATGGACCGGTCCAGATATCGAATTTGCCAGCCATTTTGTTTATGAAAGAACAACGATTGATTTACAAAGAAATCTTTGAAAATCCGAATAGAATTATTGTAACCAGTAACTTTAGCACTAAATCATGTATGAGTTAGACGATAAGCTATCTGAAAGTGAGTTTCGATTCCGAAAACCTCGCCCTACGGGCTCCGTGTGTGCTGTCAAGACCACGGTCTGATATTTTTCCGTAATGACCGCACTCTCGGGTAATAAGAAGTTAACGATCGACCGATTACCGATTATTGGCCGATTGTCGATTAAGTCGATTAATCGACTGATCTCTAGTTAGAATTCATGATAAGACATTTTCAAATTGTTGCAAACTAATGTCTACATCATCATTTTCTGTTTATTCTTTAAATTCAGGTTGATCTTTCGTGGAAAGTGGCACATCGTCATTCAAAGAAAAACTTCCCTGATGATGTTATTCCCATTATTGTTTCAAATATGGACACAACCGGCACATTTACAATGGCTAAAGAAATCGCCCAGGTATGATTGGATTATTTTTTATTATAATAATACCATGATCGCCTCGGATTCTTGTGTTCTCCGAGGGAATGTAAACCTCGTATTTCCGTCATCGCTCATGCGAAAGGGAAATTTATCCTTTGGCTTCTAATTTTCCCGTGCATGGTGATGAGGGAAAATTAGAAGACAAAGAAATCCTTTGTCTTCTAATTTTCCCACTTGCATATAATTTTCGCTCAGCAACATGCACGCGAAAATTAGATGCAACTTCTCTGATCAACCGTGTAAATTTCCTGTCGGTAAGATTCTCAAAGTTTTCCTCGGCGATCATAATATTACAAACTAACTAGAAATACATAAACGCAACGACCCCTCGCCCGCTTTTAATACATTGAATATACATAAATAAAAACTAAACAGGGAAGAACTACATGTATAATGCAAAGTTTCACTCGACCCATGGAAGAAAAAAACGCTTGGGAAAATGTATATTATTTGACAAGATTTTTGCTGTTTTCACTGAGTTTAATACTGAAAAGGTTTCGGATATATACCGACTCTAATTATCAGCTAAAGAAAGCTGGTAAGTTAAATACGAATCACTGTTTACCGTTAAATTTTCTTTTGGCTCGATCTTCTCAGATGCTGCAACCACTGCCATACGGACTACGGCGTTTGGTTTCCGTGGTTTTCTCGTTCGGTTCTTAGCAAAAAGCAATCAATTCTCTTCAAAATGTGAAAAGCTGTTTGTGTTGATGTTCCTTTCAATTCACTGTTCTCTCTCGAGCCAAGATATATCAGTGCACAAGTCTTTTGCTGGCTTGAACAGACAAACGAAGAAACATCTTTTTGTTTTTTCAGTCACATTTCGCAGCATCTTTTCCGATCTTTATAGCAATTTTTCATGCTTTTTCAATGGTTTCTAGTCGTGTGTAAATATTGTTTGGTTCATCCCACTGCAACATCTCTTCTTAGCTTTCCTTTTTCGGTCATTTGTAAACCAATTTTTCTGATAAAGATTTTGTTTCGCTTGAGCCGCGAAAGTTGGCGATTTGATGGATATATATATACATACAAACATCTCGCAGGATTTCTTTCCCCTTCGCGTGTAAGTGGACTCCACGCACGTCGAGATTAGCACCCTCACCCGGGCTCCGGGCCTTCGGCCCTCCGCCCGAGCTCGGGGATAACGTGACTTTTCGGGAAATTAGCGATTAAATTTCCCCTTTGCCTCGGGAAGATTTGTAAAAGTCCTTGGGCTTGCGGCCCTCGGACTTTCACGAATCTTCCCTCGGCGGCGGGGAAATGTAATCGCTAATTTCTCTCAAGTCATGTTAATACTTATAATTATAAGTAATAGTATAACATATAGGTTGCTTAGTGATTAAATGTACCCGAAAGCCGAGGGAGGTTTAGTAAACCTCCCGAGGCTTGAGGGACATTTAATCACTAATCAACCAATATATTATGCTATCACTTTGTAATATTACGGTTACCGAGCAAGAACGAGAGTAACAGTCCCGAGGGCGAAGCCCGAGGGAATGTATCTGGCATAAAACCGACATCCAAACGTGGCCATGTATCGTGTGTGTAAAGGCCGGCAATTTTTTACGGTAATTATCTTTATTTGAAATGCAATCGCCATTTATATATCTATATCTGTAAATATATTACAAGCGCTTTTCATAACAATACATGTATATGATCGGTTCAATGGTTACCATTGATCTAATGCAAATTCACGCACATAAACTAACATAAGATAGTTATCTACAAAAATAACAACAGTGTATAGACATGCGCATTGATTTAGTATTATTCCCATATTTCATGTTCTAGGGAAACTGTAATAAATTCTTGAGAAAACAAACCAGTTACACAATGAAAGTTTGCCTTTTGCTTAGGGCGCTGCCGCTACAAGCGGATACTTGTCTCTACTTCTCGAAATGTTTTAGGCAAGGTCCCTGTTAACGAACGTACCCGAACAGCGCCGGATTATATTTCGCGCCATTTTTGGTGCTGAACAATAGCGTCGCGGGGGGGGGGGGGGGGATTTTTTGTTGTTGCGCTCTGACAGTGGAATAAAAGGACAAGCTCTAACTTTGCTCAAATCTTATCTCACAAACCGAAATCAGAAATGCCAAATAAAAAACTCCTTTTCATCTGAGCGATTGATTAAATGTGGCGTACCACAAGAGTAGATAACCCCCCCCCCATCCAGTGTCCAAAGGGATGCCGCCTTATTAATATTCAGCGTGACTCACGCATGACTCACGCACCATGACTCACGCATGACTCACGCATGACTCACGCATGACTCACGCATGACTCACGCCTATGACATGATTGGGCAAGATTGGAATAATTATAGTATACATGAAGCTATATAAGCTTGGTGATTTCGTATTGTTGTTACTTTTCCAAAAGTGTTTTACCTGTGGAGTTTACTGTCTGCGATATAGCGTTTTCTTGGGAGATATTTTCGAAGTGTTCTTGTCTGATTTTAAGGTAAGATGTTTTGTACTTATTCGTTTTATATTGCCTGACGACGTTCACTTGCGTATCTTATCAGAGTTTAATTTACGTTTTGTTTCATTGACAGTAATGGATCTTATCGATGTAATCAAAGGTTGTACAACCGTCGAAGAAATTGAGGCGCTGGAATGGCTCTTTGATTTCGAGGATAGGCATAAGGAAGCAGCCTTATTTCAACGTATCATTATATTGTCGAATGCCTTGGAGCGTGATTTAGAGAACGAACGTTGTGGGATTGCTACGGTGTTAATGGATGGTTGGTCGGACGAGCAACGCGAATCCTTCAAGCGAGATTGGAACGATGATTCGTTTTTGGCCGAGATGGATGGTGTCCTCGGCGGTCAGGCCCCCGAACCGGCGATACCCTCGTTAATGAATGGTTGGTCGAACGAGCAGCATGAATCCTTCAGAATGGATTGGAACGACGATTCATTTATGGCCGAACTAGAGGATATTTCTGATGTCTCTGGTGAACCGTCGATACCCGAGGTATCTATCCAGACCGGAGAAGGAAGCCGAAAACGAGCCGCTAAACCAAGTACGGAATCAATACCAAGTAAGAGATCTAAAACTGTTCCGTTATTTACGATAAAATCTGTTAAGCAAGTACGCGTTAAAAAGTTTAAGACCACGGGCCTTGATTATCGTGTTCAGTTTGGCGATTTACAAGTCCAAGGTTTGCCTGATGTCTTGAGACAATTACATCATGTGTTTGAAAGTCTACTTGATCGCGTAACCGATGGTATTGCTATGCATGATCAGGTCAGGTTTATTATGCATTCGCCTCAACTCGAGTATCCTATTTCGTTAGCATTTATGCCTCGTGAGAGATTAACAGTCGAGAGAATCTTAGCCGAAATCGAAAGAGTAATTCAATCGAATGATTCGTTTAAGTTAGATGATTCGATTACCGTCAATATTATTCATGTTGAGATGCCACACGGTGGTACGGGAAGAAAGCGAAAGATTGCTAACCTCGATAAATACCTTACACGAAAACACTGTATCGTCCGAATCCAAAACAAGGACGATCTCTGTCTTAGCCGGGCCATCGTTCTAGCCAAAGCCAAAGTTGACAACGACGAGAGATATCAGTATATTAAAGATTATCGAAGGCCATTGCAAGGTGACCTTGCTCGTGAATTACATGAAAATGCCGGCGTACCACTCGGGCAGTGCGGTATCGAAGAAGTGAAAAAGTTTCAAGTCTATTTGACCGATTACCAGATAAACATTGTCTCGAAAGAACATCTGAATGCTCTTATTTACTCTGGCCCTGAGGCACCGAAGCGTATTTATCTCTACGCCCACGATAACCACTATGACGTAATTACAAGCATGCCAGCTTTCCTCGCTCGTAAGAAGTACTGTCATACGTGTAAGAAGGGGTACGATAAAGTGGAAGACCACCTCTGCGGCGATACGTGCAAGTTGTGCTACACGCAAAACTGTCCGATTATAAGCTGGGTATTTTGCAACGATTGCGCTCGATTTTTCAAGAGCCAAGTGTGTTTCGACAGGCACAAAGCATCCGTGGGCGAAAAGCGCTCAATTTGTGCACCTGTCATAAAGTGTCAACACTGCAAGCAGGTGGTGAAACGAGCTAATCAACACCCTCAGAGACATCACTGCGGTCTTGTTCGGTGTACAGTTTGTCAAGAGTACGTGGTCCCTGAAGACCACCAGTGCTATATTCAACCGGCGAAGAAAAGAAAAACCACTCGCGAAGCGCAATCGGACACGAATGATTTACTAGATGATGAGGCGGACGTAGGGGAAGAAGCCAGCGACAACGAAGGCGAAGAAGGTGGTTATAACCAATTGTTGTTTTTCGATTTTGAATGCGTGCAAGAAGGAGGCGAACACGTACCGAATTTATGCGTTGTTCACGACGAAAGCGGGCAAGAGTGGGTGTTTAGCGGCGAAAATACACGGGACGAATTTTGTGAATGGTTATTTCAAGACCACAATTCGAACAGTCTAGTGATGGCTCATAATTTCCAGGGATATGACGGGTATTTCATCCTACAATATCTCCATAAGAATGGTTTGGTACCGGAAGTTATTATGAACGGTGCAAAGATATTAACACTAAACGTTCCAGAATTAGACATTAAGTTTATCGATTCGCTATGCTTTATCCCAATGAAGCTCGCGAACTTTCCGAAAACGTTTGGTCTGAACGAACTTGCCAAGGGCTATTTCCCACATCACTTCAACACCGAAACCAACCAAAACTACCAAGGTCCTATACCCGACGCAAGCTTCTATGATCCAGACGGAATGCCTGCCGATGATCGTGCTAAGTTTTACCAGTGGTATAATAATCAGAGAGCCAATAATTACGTTTTCGACTTTCAAGAGGAAATTCTGAAGTATTGCCGATCGGACGTCGACATCCTTCGACGTTGTTGCCTAGAATTTCGCGAACTGTTTCGTTCTGTTACTGATATCGACCCGTTTAAAGATTGTCTCACAATTGCCTCGGCATGCAACTTAGTCTTTCGAAAGAACTTTCTTCGTGAAAAAACAATTGCCGTTATTCCACCGCATGGTTATAGACCTCATGATAAGCAATCGGTTATTGCCTTAAAATGGTTAGCGTATACCGCGCAATGCAACGATATTTCCATTCGGCACTCTCGCAATTTTGGCGAGCAACGTATCGGACAGTACCGTGTTGATGGGTATCATGCAGAGTCAAACACCGTCTACGAGCTCCATGGGTGTTTCTGGCACGGCTGCGTCTCTTGTTACGCCAGAGACACCGTTAACCCCGTCAGTCAGCAAACCATGCAAGATTTACATCAGCGCACGCTCGAGAAAACGCGTTTTCTAAAACGTCAAGGTTACAACGTGATTGAGATGTGGGAGTGCGACTTGAAACGTCAACTCGAAGCAAACTCGGACATGAAAACGTATTTCGATCATTTTGAAATTTCTGAGCCTCTCGAACCCAGACACGGACTGTACGGAGGGCGCACGAACGCGGCGAAGTTGTTTCATCAATGCCAACAAGACGAGCAGATTCATTATGTGGACTTTACAAGTTTGTATCCATGGACGAATAAGTACTGTTCATATCCAGTGGGCCATCCTGAGATTATCACCGAGAACTTTGGCGATATCACAGAGTATTTCGGTTTGGTTAAATGTACCGTTCTCCCCCCACGTGGTCTTTACCATCCGGTTCTACCGTATCGTGCTCACGGAAAGCTTATGTTCCCGCTGTGCCAAACTTGTGCTGACGGATTGAACCAAGAGCCATGCAATCATACAGACCAGGAGCGTGCAATTCAGGGTACTTGGGTAACCAATGAATTAGAGAAAGCGTTGGAGAAGGGTTATCGTTTGGTTAACGTTCACGAAGTATGGCATTTCCCTAGACAGAGCAACGAGCTCTTCAGCGAGTACATCGATACATTCCTGAAGATTAAGCAAGAATCCAGTGGTTTCCCCGAGGGTTGCGACACCGATGAGAAAAAGCAGCAGTATATCGACGAGTACTATCAACGCGAAGGTATCCTGATGGATCGGAACAAGATCGAGAAAAACCCTGGCCTACGTGCACTGGCGAAGTTGATGTTAAACTCGTTCTGGGGTAAGTGTAATACTTAGTGGTAAAAAAGAGGGAAGTAAGTTAAATTTAACAGAATGTTGATACGGCTATCTTTTTTTTTGTTTGTTTTTGCAGGAAAATTTGCGCAGAGAACCAACATGACCCAAGTAAAACTTATTACAGATCCGCAAGTGTATTTCGACATGTTGACATCCGATGAGATTGAGGTGACGGACGCCTCGTTTGTGAGTGACGACGTCGTAGAACTATGATATGAGTACAAAGATAACTTCATCCAGCCGAATGCCAAGACCAATGTGGTGATTGCTGCATTCACAACTGCCCACGCTCGGCTAAAGCTTTACAATACGTTGGAACAACTGGGAGAAAGAGTTCTGTATTACGACACGGACTCAGTGATTTACCTAAGTAGACCGGGAGAGCCAGAACCGGAGACCGGCGTTTATTTGGGCGAATTGACGGACGAGCTAGATGGTGGTCACATCACGACTTTCGTTTCTGGGGGTCCTATGAATTACGCGTATGAAATGAACAATGGTAAAACGTGTTGTAAAATACGAGGTATAACTTTAAATTTCCAAACATTGGAGAAAATTAATTTTAATGTTATGTGTGATCTCGTGTATCTAAATATCCTGTGTGATATGGAAAGCACAGGTCCACCGAAAGTGGCTGTAGATATACCATTCAAAATTACTAGGGACACTCGCACGAAGCAAGTTATCACAAAACAACAACACAAGGATTATAGGATAGTGTACAATAAACGAATAATTGTAGATAATTTCAACACCATTCCGTACGGTTACTAATTTTTGCACATGAGATCTGTAAATAAGTGTAAATAGTTTAGAGATTTTAACTTTGTGTGCTGATAATTTTAACTTTGTGTGCTTGTAAATAGGAAATTTAATAATATATCTTTTATTAACACTACCAGTTGTCTTATTTTGAAGAAAAATCATTGCCAGGTGTGGGATTCGAACCCACGTCTTCTGGGACTTTAAACCCAGCGCCTTAACCAATCGGCCACCCTCGCGCTTACATTCAATTTTCTATATTTTCTCTTTATAAAAAATCGGATCATGGGGTTCCTTGACGGGTCAGAAGGGTACATGCCTTAGGATTCAGTCTTGGGATTCAATGATTCAATGATTCAATTTTAGGATTCAATGATTCAATCTTAGGATTCAATGATTCAATCTTAGGATTCAATGATTCAATCTTAGGATTCAATGATTCAATCTTAGGATTCAATGATTCAATGGTTCAGTCTTAGGATTCAATGATTCAATCTTAGGATTCAATGATTCACTCTTAGGATTCAATGATTCAATCTTAGGATTCAATGATTCAATGATTCAATGATTCAATCTTAGGATTCAATGATTCACTCTTAGGATTCAGAGATTCAAACTGAGAATTCGATGATATGATTCAGTCTTAGGATTCAATGATTCAGTCTTAGATCTTAGGATTCAATGATTCCTAAGATTGAATCATTGAATCCTAAGACTGAATCATTGAATCCTAAGAGTGAATCATTGAATCCTAAGATTGAATCATTGAATCATTGAATCATTGAATCCTAAGATTGAATCATTGAATCCTAAGAGTGAATCATTGAATCCTAAGATTGAATCATTGAATCCTAAGACTGAATCATTGAATCATTGAATCCTAAGATTGAATCATTGAATCCTAAGATTGAATCATTGAATCCTAAGATTGAATCATTGAATCCTAAGATTGAATCATTGAATCCTAAAATTGAATCATTGAATCATTGAATCCCAAGACTGAATCCTAAGGCATGTACCCTTCTGATCCCTCAAGGAACCCCATGATCCGATTTTTTATAAAGAGAAAATATAGAAAATTGAATGTAAGCGCGAGGGTGGCCGAATGGTTAAGGCGCTGGGTTTAAAGTCCCAGAAGACGTGGGTTCGAATCCCACACCTGGCAATGATTTTTCTTCAAAATAAGACAACTGGTAGTGTTAATAAAAGATATATTATTAAATTTCCTATTTACAAGCACACAAAGTTAAAATTATCAGCACACAAAGTTAAAATCTCTAAACTATTTACACTTATTTACAGATCTCATGTGCAAAAATTAGTAACCGTACGGAATGGTGTTGAAATTATCTACAATTATTCGTTTATTGTACACTATCCTATAATCCTTGTGTTGTTGTTTTGTGATAACTTGCTTCGTGCGAGTGTCCCTAGTAATTTTGAATGGTATATCTACAGCCACTTTCGGTGGACCTGTGCTTTCCATATCACACAGGATATTTAGATACACGAGATCACACATAACATTAAAATTAATTTTCTCCAATGTTTGGAAATTTAAAGTTATACCTCGTATTTTACAACACGTTTTACCATTGTTCATTTCATACGCGTAATTCATAGGACCCCCAGAAACGAAAGTCGTGATGTGACCACCATCTAGCTCGTCCGTCAATTCGCCCAAATAAACGCCGGTCTCCGGTTCTGGCTCTCCCGGTCTACTTAGGTAAATCACTGAGTCCGTGTCGTAATACAGAACTCTTTCTCCCAGTTGTTCCAACGTATTGTAAAGCTTTAGCCGAGCGTGGGCAGTTGTGAATGCAGCAATCACCACATTGGTCTTGGCATTCGGCTGGATGAAGTTATCTTTGTACTCATATCATAGTTCTACGACGTCGTCACTCACAAACGAGGCGTCCGTCACCTCAATCTCATCGGATGTCAACATGTCGAAATACACTTGCGGATCTGTAATAAGTTTTACTTGGGTCATGTTGGTTCTCTGCGCAAATTTTCCTGCAAAAACAAACAAAAAAAAGATAGCCGTATCAACATTCTGTTAAATTTAACTTACTTCCCTCTTTTTTACCACTAAGTATTACACTTACCCCAGAACGAGTTTAACATCAACTTCGCCAGTGCACGTAGGCCAGGGTTTTTCTCGATCTTGTTCCGATCCATCAGGATACCTTCGCGTTGATAGTACTCGTCGATATACTGCTGCTTTTTCTCATCGGTGTCGCAACCCTCGGGGAAACCACTGGATTCTTGCTTAATCTTCAGGAATGTATCGATGTACTCGCTGAAGAGCTCGTTGCTCTGTCTAGGGAAATGCCATACTTCGTGAACGTTAACCAAACGATAACCCTTCTCCAACGCTTTCTCTAATTCATTGGTTACCCAAGTACCCTGAATTGCACGCTCCTGGTCTGTATGATTGCATGGCTCTTGGTTCAATCCGTCAGCACAAGTTTGGCACAGCGGGAACATAAGCTTTCCGTGAGCACGATACGGTAGAACCGGATGGTAAAGACCACGTGGGGAGAACGGTACATTTAACCAAACCGAAATACTCTGTGATATCGCCAAAGTTCTCGGTGATAATCTCAGGATGGCCCACTGGACATGAACAGTACTTATTCGTCCATGGATACAAACTTGTAAAGTCCACATAATGAATCTGCTCGTCTTGTTGGCATTGATGAAACAACTTCGCCGCGTTCGTGCGCCCTCCGTACAGTCCGTGTCTGGGTTCGAGAGGCTCAGAAATTTCAAAATGATCGAAATACGTTTTCATGTCCGAGTTTGCTTCGAGTTGACGTTTCAAGTCGCACTCCCACATCTCAATCACGTTGTAACCTTGACGTTTTAGAAAACGCGTTTTCTCGAGCGTGCGCTGATGTAAATCTTGCATGGTTTGCTGACTGACGGGGTTAACGGTGTCTCTGGCGTAACAAGAGACGCAGCCGTGCCAGAAACACCCATGGAGCTCGTAGACGGTGTTTGACTCTGCATGATACCCATCAACACGGTACTGTCCGATACGTTGCTCGCCAAAATTGCGAGAGTGCCGAATGGAAATATCGTTGCATTGCGCGGTATACGCTAACCATTTTAAGGCAATAACCGATTGCTTATCATGAGGTCTATAACCATGCGGTGGAATAACGGCAATTGTTTTTTCACGAAGAAAGTTCTTTCGAAAGACTAAGTTGCATGCCGAGGCAATTGTGAGACAATCTTTAAACGGGTCGATATCAGTAACAGAACGAAACAGTTCGCGAAATTCTAGGCAACAACGTCGAAGGATGTCGACGTCCGATCGGCAATACTTCAGAATTTCCTCTTGAAAGTCGAAAACGTAATTATTGGCTCTCTGATTATTATACCACTGGTAAAACTTAGCACGATCATCGGCAGGCATTCCGTCTGGATCATAGAAGCTTGCGTCGGGTATAGGACCTTGGTAGTTTTGGTTGGTTTCGGTGTTGAAGTGATGTGGGAAATAGCCCTTGGCAAGTTCGTTCAGACCAAACGTTTTCGGAAAGTTCGCGAGCTTCATTGGGATAAAGCATAGCGAATCGATAAACTTAATGTCTAATTCTGGAACGTTTAGTGTTAATATCTTTGCACCGTTCATAATAACTTCCGGTACCAAACCATTCTTATGGAGATATTGTAGGATGAAATACCCGTCATATCCCTGGAAATTATGAGCCATCACTAGACTGTTCGAATTGTGGTCTTGAAATAACCATTCACAAAATTCGTCCCGTGTATTTTCGCCGCTAAACACCCACTCTTGCCCGCTTTCGTCGTGAACAACGCATAAATTCGGTACGTGTTCGCCTCCTTCTTGCACGCATTCAAAATCGAAAAACAACAATTGGTTATAACCACCTTCTTCGCCTTCGTTGTCGCTGGCTTCTTCCCCTACGTCCGCCTCATCATCTAGTAAATCATTCGTGTCCGATTGCGCTTCGCGAGTGGTTTTTCTTTTCTTCGCCGGTTGAATATAGCACTGGTGGTCTTCAGGGACCACGTACTCTTGACAAACTGTACACCGAACAAGACCGCAGTGATGTCTCTGAGGGTGTTGATTAGCTCGTTTCACCACCTGCTTGCAGTGTTGACACTTTATGACAGGTGCACAAATTGAGCGCTTTTCGCCCATGGATGCTTTGTGCCTGTCGAAACACACTTGGCTCTTGAAAAATCGAGCGCAATCGTTGCAAAATACCCAGCTTATAATCGGACAGTTTTGCGTGTAGCACAACTTGCACGTATCGCCGCAGAGGTGGTCTTCCACTTTATCGTACCCCTTCTTACACGTATGACAGTACTTCTTACGAGCGAGGAAAGCTGGCATGCTTGTAATTACGTCATAGTGGTTATCGTGGGCGTAGAGATAAATACGCTTCGGTGCCTCAGGGCCAGAGTAAATAAGAGCATTCAGATGTTCTTTCGAGACAATGTTTATCTGGTAATCGGTCAAATAGACTTGAAACTTTTTCACTTCTTCGATACCGCACTGCCCGAGTGGTACGCCGGCATTTTCATGTAATTCACGAGCAAGGTCACCTTGCAATGGCCTTCGATAATCTTTAATATACTGATATCTCTCGTCGTTGTCGACTTTGGCTTTGGCTAGAACGATGGCCCGGCTAAGACAGAGATCGTCCTTGTTTTGGATTCGGACGATACAGTGTTTTCGTGTAAGGTATTTATCGAGGTTAGCAATCTTTCGCTTTCTTCCCGTACCACCGTGTGGCATCTCAACATGAATAATATTGACGGTAATCGAATCATCTAACTTAAACGAATCATTCGATTGAATTACTCTTTCGATTTCGGCTAAGATTCTCTCGACTGTTAATCTCTCACGAGGCATAAATGCTAACGAAATAGGATACTCGAGTTGAGGCGAATGCATAATAAACCTGACCTGATCATGCATAGCAATACCATCGGTTACGCGATCAAGTAGACTTTCAAACACATGATGTAATTGTCTCAAGACATCAGGCAAACCTTGGACTTGTAAATCGCCAAACTGAACACGATAATCAAGGCCCGTGGTCTTAAACTTTTTAACGCGTACTTGCTTAACAGATTTTATCGTAAATAACGGAACAGTTTTAGATCTCTTACTTGGTATTGATTCCGTACTTGGTTTAGCGGCTCGTTTTCGGCTTCCTTCTCCGGTCTGGATAGATACCTCGGGTATCGACGGTTCACCAGAGACATCAGAAATATCCTCTAGTTCGGCCATAAATGAATCGTCGTTCCAATCCATTCTGAAGGATTCATGCTGCTCGTTCGACCAACCATTCATTAACGAGGGTATCGCCGGTTCGGGGGCCTGACCGCCGAGGACACCATCCATCTCGGCCAAAAACGAATCATCGTTCCAATCTCGCTTGAAGGATTCGCGTTGCTCGTCCGACCAACCATCCATTAACACCGTAGCAATCCCACAACGTTCGTTCTCTAAATCACGCTCCAAGGCATTCGACAATATAATGATACGTTGAAATAAGGCTGCTTCCTTATGCCTATCCTCGAAATCAAAGAGCCATTCCAGCGCCTCAATTTCTTCGACGGTTGTACAACCTTTGATTACATCGATAAGATCCATTACTGTCAATGAAACAAAACGTAAATTAAACTCTGATAAAATACGCAAGTGAACGTCGTCAGGCAATATAAAACGAATAAGTACAAAACATCTTACCTTAAAATCAGACAAGAACACTTCGAAAATATCTCCCAAGAAAACGCTATATCGCAGACAGTAAACTCCACAGGTAAAACACTTTTGGAAAAGTAACAACAATACGAAATCACCAAGCTTATATAGCTTCATGTATACTATAATTATTCCAATCTTGCCCAATCATGTCATAGGCGTGAGTCATGCGTGAGTCATGCGTGAGTCATGCGTGAGTCATGGTGCGTGAGTCATGCGTGAGTCACGCTGAATATTAATAAGGCGGCATCCCTTTGGACACTGGATGGGGTGGGTTATCTACTCACAAGGCTCTATTTTGGAGCCACTATTCTTTTTGCTGTATATAAATGATTTACCTCAATGTCTAAATAAAACAAAACCGCGTTTGTTTGCTGACGACACAAATCTGACAGCTTCAGGAGATTCTATAACTGATCTTGAGGCTGCAGTAAATTCTGATTTAGAAAACCTTAGAAAATGGTTAACTGCCAATAAACTTAGCCTTAATGTAGCTAAGACTGAATTCATGTTAATTGGTTCAAAACCAATGATAAAAAAGATCTCTGATTCTCATCCGAATGTTTTCATTGAAAATAAACAAATTAAACAAGTTTATGAATGCAAAACTCTTGGAGTAACAGTTGACCAGCATTTATCTTGGAAAAGTAATACTGAAAATATTTGCAAAAAAATAACCGCAGGAATCTCTGCTATTCGTCGAGTCAAACCTTTTGTTGACGAAGAAACACTTATTTCCATATATAACGCTATTGTTCGCCCATACTTCGATTACTGCTGTGAAGTATGGAATGTGTTTGATGAAACACAATCAAAACGACTCCAAAAACTGCAAAATAGAGCTGCTAGAATTATCTTGAATATGAGCAATGACGTAAATCATTCTATTGCTTTGCGTGCATTGGGTTGGGTTGGGAACCACTCAAAACAGAACGGAAGAAGGCTAAAGCAAAAATGATGTATAAAGTATTAAATAAAATGGGTCCCAAATCACTCACAAATCTATTTTCATATAAAAGTGAGAAAACAAACTATCACCTTCGGGACAATTCAAGTGGTCTTTGTTTACCAAAACCTCGTACTAATAATACGAAAAATAGTTTCATGTATGACGGAGCAAACCTTTGGAATTCTATTCCAAAAGAAATTAGGGAAAGCAAATCACTTTCTTCCTTTCGAAATAAAATCGCTGCTCACATCTATGAGTAATAAGTATTGCAAATAATGTACCTGTAAATAGTCTACCAACTTTCCCATTAATATGTTACTATTTTAATACTCTATATCTTTTAAAACTTATATATTTTGTAAATAGCTCTAAATATCACTTTCTTGTACATGTAAAAAAACAAAACAAAAAAAACACAACAACAATAATAATAAATGAATAAATAAATAAATATTTATTTATTTATTTATTTATTTATTTATTTATTTATTTATTTATTTATTTATTTAGTTATTTTAATGGCACACGCCCCTCGTGGAAATCAGCTTCGGTTGACGGGGTCAGCGTGTATAAATAATATTTCTATTCTATCTATCTATCTACAGTCGAAGTGCACGGGCCGAAGAGCTGCGTTACCGATTAACCGCTCTTCTCGGGATAAATCGTTTGCAATTTGTAACTTCGAAGACTATTTATTATGTTCAAGAGATGTTGAGTTGTGTTGCTATCGAGTGGTGTTGATATTATTAAAGAATTACGACATTACGACAGCTTTCGAGTGACTGAGTTTCTGTTATAAATTAGTGATGTTGTGCTGTCCCGTTTACGTGTGTTATCGATAAGGATCCGACCGAGATATTTCCGATCTACGATTCGTTTGCGAACATTTACTGGTAGCAGAGAGTGGTTTCATCGACAAAGTGGGTACGTAAAGCTATATTTGATTGAATTTGATTGTTTATAGTTGTATTGCACTTTTGAACTATTGAAATGAGAAATGAGTACTCAAGAAGATACCGACATTGCCAAAGAAACGGAAGTCAGCGGTGGTGTCAATGTGAATCCGGATGATACTTCATGTAGGCAGAACGAACGTCCTCGAAGAACGGTGAGGCCCCCTCAGAGGCTAATTGACGAAAGCTGGGATGCGGATAAAGAGAGATCCAGAAGTTTGTTAGTCCGCCGGAGAGAAACACTGAGTAGACAACTACTTAGAGCTAATAATTTACTTCAATCCCAAGGGAGTCGACAAAGATTATCTGACATTATGGCAAAGCTAGAAATTTCTTTAAAGGATTTTGAAGAAATAAACGACAAGTATGGGTCATTCCTAGATGGTGAGGATTTTAAACAGAGCTTGCAACTTTCTGAAGAATTCAACCAGGAAGTAAATGCATGTCTTGAAAAAATTGAAGTTCAGCTATCGGAAGGACAGCAAAAACCTCCAACACCAACTGGATCATTGTTGTCTTTAAGATCCAGCTCATGTGCGTCATCGCGATCCAGTGAAGCCAGTAAGAAGGCCCGTCTTGCGGAACTTAAACTGATCCAAGCGAGGAAAGAAGCTGAAAAAAGGCGCGCTGAGGAAAAGAAAAAGTCAGAAGATGAGGCTCGACGACTGGAGGAAGAGCGAAAGCGGCAAGAAGAAGATCGAAGGTGTGAAGAGGAACGAGACATTAGGAAACTCGAGTACGAAGCTGAAACATCTCGACTAGCGGCTCAACTAGCACGTGAAGAAGAGCGGCGGGATACAGACAGTCTAGAAAATAGGTTGCGCGATTTTAATGACGCTGACGACCGAATAAAGAACAACGCAAGTATCGAACAGTCAACTCCATTTAACAATTTATCTTCTAAGGAATTCACTCACCGTGAGAAGCCAAACGCAACAGCTCGAGAGACCGAGGAACAACTGAACGTGTCCTGGGTTCAAAGATTTTGTAATTCGTCAGACGAGCCAGCTATTGAGATCAGAGATGGTGTTGGAGTGAAATCGTCCTTTGTGAAGTCGTTGCCACGTTTGGAATTACCAACATTTTCTGGCAATCCTTTAGAATGGCCAACCTTTATATCCCTGTTCAAGTGCCTTGTTCATGATCAGCCATTGACAAACACCCAGCGAATGACTCACCTCCAGAGAGCTCTAACTGGTGATGCAAAGAACGCAGTTGGAGGGATGCTGAACCACGGTCATTTGTACCGGGCAGCGCTTACGGAACTTGAGGAGCAGTTTGGTAATGAAGAGACGGTTGCCGCAGCATACCTGAAAACTATCTACGATCATCGTGCTGTTCCGGAAGACAGTTTTGGGCTGTTGCGGTCGTACTCCAACACCGTACGCGTTGCAGTTTCTACACCGAAAAGCCTTGACTATAAGCATGATCTAGCAGCTACAAACAATGTTCGAAGAGCTGTGAGCAAGTTGCCGGAGACGTTGAAAGGCAAATGGGGAGAAGAGAAAGTAAAGATGCTTCCGAAAGTGCTTACGTTGGCGGACTTTGACAACTGGTTGCGAGTTCGAGTTCGTGCAAAGTCGTTAATCCAGGACCAGACAACTGGTGGGAAATTTGGAAAGAATCAAGGAAGACGAGGAGGTAAACCCGACGATAACCGTAAAGACTCCCCTTCAGATGTTTCCAGTTTTGCGACGATGGTCCAAGGAGATGGTAAAGCTACGGAAGTTATCAACTGTCCCGTTTGCTGCCAAGGTCACAACATAGAAGATTGCGACACGTTGAAGGCGATGGACGTAGACCAAAGAGCCCAAGCTGCTAAAGAAAAGAACTTGTGTTTCTCCTGCCTGAGCTCAAGCGAGCACCGAGCAAGAAGGTGTGATCAGCAAAAACGTTGTGGTGTAGAAAACTGTGACAAACGCCACCACCTTTTGATCCATGGAGCGGCCCGAGTCTTTGCGGGTACAACTGGTGTGAAGCATAGTAGCCGTACAGTGCTGCTGCAGATTGTACCGATCATGGTGCAAACATCTCGAGGAAAGACCGTTAAAACCTACGCCTTGTTAGACTCTGGTAGCCAAGCAACACTTGTACTTGAAAGATTTGCCACCCAAATCGGACTGGATGGTAAAGAAGAAGTACTTAACATCGGAACTGTTAACTCTAAGAAAGACGCTTGTCGATCGAAAAAGATCTCGTTTTCTGTGAGTTCAACAGTCAAGACCAATAATGAGTGGCTTACCGTTGATGAAGCTGAACAGAAAGTAACGAACTCGATGATTCAATCGTGGCCACATCTCGAGTGTCAAATGTTTCCAGAGAAAAGATTCCAGAGGTTGATTCCAAGGACGTGACGATGTTACTTGGTGCAAATGTGTTAGAGGCCATTCTTCACTATGAAGTCCGAAGAGGTGCACCTGGTCATCCAGCAGCCGTGCTCACCACTTTTGGTTGGACCCTAACTGGCTGCATTAAGTCCTTTGTCACCGAAGAACGACGTCATATCATGCACGTTCATTATGTTCAAACTCCTGACGATCTGCTGCAGCGTCAAATGCAAGATTGGTGGAGAACTGACACCTTTGGCACCAAATACAGTCAAGAGATGCCGAGATCCAAGGAAGACAAAAGAGCCACAAAGATACTGGAGGAGACCATAAAGAACGTTGGTAACCGTTAGGAAGTCCGCTTGCTGTGGAAAGACCCTGACGTGCGACTACCTGATAACCGAGCAATGGCAAAGAAACGTCTAGAGTCAACAGAGAGGCGACTAAAGCGTGACCCTGTCATAGCAGAAAAGTACAAGGAAACGATCGATGGATACGTGCAAAAGGGGTACGCAAAGAAACTGCCACCCGAGAACCTCACTCCCGTGACGTCGAAGCAATGGTTTTTGCCTCACCACGCAGTTCTCAATCCTAATAAGCTTGGAAAGGTGAGAATAGTGTGATGGATGCAAGAGCAAAACATAATGGAACGTCGCTCAACGACCAACTCTTGGTGGGTCCCGATCTACTAAACAACCTCTGTGGAGTGTTACTTCGTTTCCGAGAACAGCGAGTGGCACTGACCGCTGATGTAGAAGCTATGTTCCACCAATGTCGCATCATAGAGAAAGATCAACCAGCTCTACGATTCTTATGGCGTAATCTGGAGAGTAATCGACCTCCCGACGTCTATCAGATGCTTGTCATGATTTTCGGAGCAGTCTCGTCCCCATGCACAGCTAACTACATCTTTCGAAAGACAGCTGGTGAGAACAGTGACGACCCATCCTTCTCGACTGCCACGCTAGAAACAGTGGAGAAAAACTTTTATATCGATTATCTTTTGAAATCCGTTCCTGACGATCCTACCGCCGTTAAGCTACAGCGTGAACTGACAACCTTATTAGCTCGCGGAGGATTCCGGTTAACCAAATGGAGCAGTTCCTCACGAACTGTCTTAGCTGAAATACCCGATTCAGAAAGAACGCGTCCATTATTGAATTTGGATTTGGATGACCTACCTGTTGAACGTTCGCTTGGGTTACAGTGGAACACTGAAACCGACGCCTTCCGATTTTCCGTGAGCTCTCGCAAACCTGTTCTGACAAAGCGTGGAGTTTTGAGCCAAGTTTCCTCCGTCTTTGACCCGCTTGGTGTCCTGGCACCATTTCTATTTCCCGCCAAATGCCTCATCCAAACCTTATGGCGCAAGAAGAAAGACTGGGACGAGCCTTTGGATGACAGCGACAAAACCGTGTGGGAGAATTGGCTCGGTGATCTCTCGTCTTTGGAAGAATTTGAAATCCCACGATGTCTTTGCAGAGATGGCCCGGCGGAAGCTAACGTCGAGCTTCACATTTTTGGAGACGCTTCCGAGAAGGGTTTTGGTGCTGTTTGTTACGCCCGTAGCGGGCGTAACAAACAGCACCAAAACCCTTCTCGGAAGCGTAGCGCGCTTCCCGACGGTACTGTCCATCTTTCGTTTGTTATGTCAAAGACACGTGTGGCTCCACTACGACAGCTCAGCATACCACGCCTTGAACTTCAAGCAGCCCTACTAGCTGTACGACTTGCCGACGCCGTCAAAAGAGAACTTACCATCCAAGTTTCCGACATCGTCTTTTGGAGCGACTCGAAGACTGTCCTCCTCTATATATCGAACGAAAGTCAAAGATTCCACACATTTGTCGCAAACAGGGTGTCAGAAATTCAAGACTCGTCTAATTCAACGCAGTGGCGCTTCGTTCCTGGCCGATTTAACCCTGCAGATGACTGCACGCGTGGCTTGAGAGCATCCGAAATGACAGCCGGGTGCCGTTGGCTCACTGGCCCTGCATATCTATGGGAGTCTCGAGAAAACTGGCCGAATGAGAAATTTACCGGGGCGATCGAACAAGATGACGAAGAATAAGATGACGAAGAATGCAAGAGCAATCCTTGGTCTGGACTTGTCGGTCTTTCCAATATATCCTTGCCTGATCCGAAACGGTTCTCATCTTGGACCCGTTATCGTCGTGTGGTAGCATGGATTTTTCGATTCATTAAAAACGCGAGACTTCCAAGAGAGAAATGCATCCTGTCAGCACTTACAGTCGAGGAACTTGACCATTCTGAAACTGCTGCAGTGAAGCTGTCCCAAATGGAATCCTTCGCCTCAGAATATCAAGCCTTGCTGAAGAATGACGAGTTACCCAACCGAAGTCGACTGCTTTCTACGACCTTACCAGGATGACGAACAACTGCTACGAGTTTGTGGCCGACTCCGCAAAGCCCCTCTCCCAGAAGAAACCAAACATCCAATAATCCTGGGTCCGAAGCACGAAATCACGCGTCTCGCGTCTCATCGTAACGTACTTCTATCGACGTCTTCATTGCAGTGGTGACGCGCACGTTTTAAATGCAATAAGGCAAAAGTACTGGGTCTTACAAGGTCTGCGCGCAGTGCAAAAGGTTTCTCATTCCTGTCCTTCCTGTCGCATCCGAAGAGTTCGACCCCACCAGGTAATTATGGCAAATTTACCTCCCGCCCGTCTTGGTTATCAAGCTCCTGTTTTCCATCACGTCGGAGTGGACTACTTTGGTCCTATTTTCGTACGATGTGGACGCAGAACTGAAAAACGTTACGAAGCTCTTTTTACCTGTATGACAACGCGTGCAGTTCATATAGAAATTGCGCACTCTTTGGAGACTGATGCATACATCATGGCGATGCAAAGAATGATGGCGAGACGAGGGAAACCCGTCCACGTTTGGTCAGATAACGGAACCAATTTCGTTGGCGCCGAAAGGGAGATTAGAGAGGCGATCGAGCGGTGGAACAAGGAGCACATCAAAGACCAGTTATCGCAAGATGGGGTGCAGTCGACCGCTAACAAGCGTGAGTAGTGATCCTCAAGATCTAGAGGCTCTAACGCCAAATCACTTTTTACTTGGACGTTCGAATCCTGCGTTTCCTCTAGATATTGTGACCGATAAAGATCTTTCTAGTCGCAAGAGATGGAGACATGCGCAAGTCATGGTCCAGCATTTCTGGAAGCGGTGGTTATGCGAGTACTTACCAAAGTTGACCGAAAGGCGAAAATGGAATCGTTCCACGAGAAATGTCAGCGAAGGTGAATTGGTACTCGTTGTCGATGAACATTCCCCACGTGGGCATTGGCCATTGGCGCGTGTGATTCGTGTATTTTTTGGTGATGGCAATGTTGTTAAATCCGTTGAAATCAAAACAAAACGAGGAACATACGTTAGACCGATCGCCAAAATTTGTTTACTCGAGGAAGTGTCCGAAGCTTGAACGGTCATCGGACACGGGGGGGAGAATGTTAACGAACGTACCCGAACAGCGGCGGATTATATTTCGCGCCATTTTTGGTGCGTCGCGGGGGGGGGGGGGGGGGGAGGGATTTTTTGTTGTTGCGCTCTGACAGTCGAAGTGCACGGGCCGAAGAGCTGCGTTACCGATTAACCGCTCTTCTCGGGATAAATCGTTTGCAATTTGTAACTTCGAAGACTATTATTATGTTCAAGAGATGTTGAGTTGTGTTGCTATCGAGTGGTGTTGATATTATTAAAGAATTACGACGTTACGACAGCTTTCGAGTGACTGAGTTTCTGTTATAAATTAGTGATGTTGTGCTGTCCCGTTTACGTGTGTTATCGATAAGGATCCGACCGAGATATTTCCGATCTACGATTCGTTTGCGAACAGTCCCGTTGCATTGGGCAATGATTTTGCAAATTTACGGGAATCGTACCTTGTGCATAAACATTAGAGTTGTAAAGGGGGAAGATAACTCGGTGGTAAAACACACAGCGTCGAGGTAGCACAATGGAATCTTTATTACGGAGTCCCAAAATATTAAGGTATAGATAAGGCTGCTAATAAAGTTCCATAAAATGTACTTAAGGTCTAGTTGTCTTCTACTCCTGTGCTGCTTCTAGGCTACTTCTTCTTACGTTGGTCCCTTTTGAAGTTCAGATTCTTACTTCCTTGGATTTCTGCACTCTCTCTGGATTTCTGCCCCCTCTCTCTGACTTGATCCAAGGGAGTTGTCTCTCTTTTATGCTAATTGGCGCGTAGAATATGATTGGACAGTAAATGGGTAAGACGATGTTACGTGGACCAATCAGGTGTGTTGTACCATGATACTTTGCGGTACCAAACTAGGCGTTGTTAGGATGTGATGACTATTATACTGTTTCGGGCTTATTTCAATCAACAAAGTTGTTGGTTATGTTTACATTACTAACACAATGGGGAAACTTTTAAGATAACTGGTGACATCTGTACAAGTACTTTACGTCAAAAATTGATATGTGGTATTTACTTTGAGGTAAGTAACTTTATGGATTAACCTAGCTGGGATGTTCTGCCGCCCAAAAATCTGGACGTTGACACTAAATGTATAAGTTCAAATATATCGATTAATTATAACTATGTTGCGTAACATGCCTTCCTTCTTAGTTTCAGATGTCCTCATCTGATAGTATAGGAAAAAGAAAGAAAACTAATGACAATAAAGATCCCTAACACCTACTTAACTAAATACATGTAAATCCCAAAAATACCATAGCACTGCGTAGCTGTCACGGACATTCTCCACATGTCTATTAGTATACCTGGACTATCCTAATGACTCCAGGAGCGATTATGAACATACTGAGAATGATCTAGTTAAAGGGGAACTCCAGTCCCAACACAAGTTAGGTTTAAATAAAAGATCTTACCTTTATTAGATTATTCCTGAAATATCTCGGTCTAAATAGTTATAGTAAAGGAGAAATTGCTCGCCAAAGCTCGTGATTTTTTCAAATTTGGACGCCATGTTGTTCTTTTCCGTGCAGACGCGGATTTGTCAGCGCCCTCACTTTGTGACGTCAGTGCGTGCTTGTTGTGTAAACTCACATAGTGTATTATAATTTCATAACAAAATTAAAAGCAAAATGCCGCATTGTACGGCGTCTTTGTGTACAAATGGTAGTCGAAAGACCAAAGGAACGGATATAACTTACCACAGGTTGCTAAATGGGCCGATGAAAAGTGTATGGCTACGGAATTTATGTCGAGAGAATCCTCGAGAACGTGGCAACACGTACGTCTGCAGTGCGCATTTTACACCGGATTGTTTTGAACCGGCTATTGAAATCATTCCTGGTTTCAAAAAGCGCTAGATGCTAAAGCCATCGGCAACACCGACTATATTTCCTTTTCCTGCAAAGCTTATAAACGAAAACAAAACAAGACCCTCGAGTATGAAGCAAATACAAAATCGAGCAAAAAAGGTTTGGAGATTATTTTATGGTGTTCATATATATTTTATGTACATAGAATACTATATGCTTTGAATATATAATAATATATGCTTTTGAATGTACAAATCCATCGTGTAGTACATAATTCATAAATTTTAAGGATTTTTGCAACATTGGCAAAAGGACAATTACTGTGATATATATTTACAAGTACCAAATAAACATGCCTGTTTTATTTTAGCCTTTTACTTTTACAACATCTTATTATGGTCAGGTTAAAATTTAGCAGAGCCAGAGGGAGTTGGAGTGAGAAGGGTAGATGGGTATATTTTTTTAAAGGGAACATGATTTTTCATGCTTTATGCAAGAAAGGGTATTAAACTAATATTGTGCCTCTGCAACTCTGCTAAATTCTAGCCACATCCTTATTTCATTTTTTGTAAACATTGTCAAGGCTCCAAAAATATTAGAAAAAGAAGAATCTGTTGATATTTCACCTGGACCATCCTCTGCAGAAGAGAAAATGGACACTTCCAATTCTGATGTGGAGCAAACTAATTGTGCTTTAGACTTAGTACTAGAATTTACAGCAAACAAGGAAGTTCAGACACGGTTTGATGACATTAAGATGTTTAGGACTATTGGAACTCAAACTGAACATTTCCATGTACAAAGGAATCCTAGCATGCACCCTGATGACATCAACAAATTACATCACCTAGAAGATCACAGTTATTCCCTGGGCCCAAATACTGAACACGTGAAGGATGAAAATATTGAAATTGTGGAACCATGCCCAATACCATGCATGCCAGACTTTAAAGAACAAATGCCATTGCTTGATCCTGGTGATGTCCAAAATGAGGTAATTGTGGAGTCAATTGATACCCAAGTACTACACCATCATCCGCCAAGGTACAACATTGTACCAAGGCGGATGATTCAGATGTGGAACCTTCAATTGAAGGTGATGCTTGGTTGAGTGAAAGTTCATGTTGTCCTTCATCTTCTGACGACGACTCTGAAAAAGATGATGAACATCCAAGTGATAGATAGAAGATAGAAAAACTTTATTTAGACACGCTGACCTCGTCAACTGAAGCTGATTTCCACGAGGGGCGTGTACTGTACGAAAGATGTGTTACAGTCGTGGCAATAGAAGCGCTCCGAAAAACGCCGAGCAGTCCACCCCACCAACCCACCCGATGAGTTCCCCAAACACCCCACGAAACCCACGAAAAACTCCCATCCTCCCGCGCTTCGAACCGGGCAAGCACACACGATTGGTTAATCATAACTTCCTGTTGCAAATTAACCAATCGCATGCGCCCACCCAATCCAAAACAAAACACAGGAAGCTAGGAGCCCTTCAAGGAGCTTCGCAAAATGTTCGAGGAACCCATCAAATGAGCTGGCAAAAATTGGAAATGAACCGCTCAACATTCCTCGGAACGCCTCTGCCGCCACGACTGCAAGGTTATTTACAAAAACTAGGATATAGAATGAATAACTTTAAGGCTATTTACAAAATATAGGATATAGTATTAGTAATAAAGTAACATCATCAACTAGTGGGAATCTATTTACATGAAGTATATCTATTTACCAAAATTATATAAAATATATAGTATAAAATGAACTAACTTAATCAACTAGTATAGTAATCTATTTACAGGTACATCTATAATTGCATCAGTTATCAATGTGAGTAGCGATTTTCTTTCGAAAGGAAGAAAGGGATTTGCTTTCTCTAATTTCTTTAGGAATAGAATTCCAAAGGCATGCTCCATCATACATAAAACTTTTTTTCATATTATTAGTACGCGGTTGCGGTAAACAAAGACTACTTGAAATGTTCCGAAGTTTGTAGTTTGTCATCTCGCTTTTATATGTGAAAAGATTAGTGAGTGACTTAGGACCCGTTTTATTTAATAATTTGTACATGATTTTTGCGTTAGCTTTCTTCCTTTCTGTTTTAAGTGGCTTCCAGCCCAATGCTTGCAAAGCAACAGAGTGACCTGTGTCATTGCTCATATTCATGATAATTCGAGCAGCTCTATTTTGGAGTTTTTGGAGTCTTTTTGAGTGCGTTTCACCGAACACATCCCATACTTCACAGCAATAATCAAAGTATGGGCGAACAATTGGGGAAAAAAAATTTATAGTATTTGAAAGCCAGTTGAATAAATTATTTAAACTTTGTTCAACAACCCAAAAGAATTAGGGAAAAAGAAATCAGGGAAGTATGGTAACTATTACTACAAGTTGTATCAATGGGCATACTGTATCCTGGCAATCACAGCCATCAATTGATGGAACTGCAGCAGGAAACCTTCTTATTCCAGCAGCTATTCTATTCAGTGGCAATACGTATACACACACTGCAGACTTTGCTAAACACCTTAACCTTCAATTTGTTAGCTCATCGCATTATTATATCATCCAGAAAACGATGTTATTCCCAGTAGTCCAACAAAGTTGGAGGAAAAGTCAGATTACAATAGTCAAAAAGATGAAGCAAAGCCGCAGTGTGGATGTATGTGGTGATGGGCGGTGCGATAGTCCTGGGCATTCTGCAAAACATGGCACTTACACACTCATGGATGAAAAATCAAGCTTGATAATTGAATTCAATGTAGTGCAAGTGACAGAGGTAACATCATCAAATGCAATGGAGTACGAAGGCTGTAGAAGATCACTGAATTCAATTATCAAAAAGAAAATTCCAATCCTTTGCCTCACAACAGATCGCCATACAACGATCACTGCAAAAATGAGGACAAACTATTCCAATACTAGAAATACATGAACGCAACAACCCCTCGCCCGCTTTATATGCATTTTTTAACACACACCCCCCCTAATTTCTGTTTTTTGTTGTATTATAAATGACACAGATCAGAAAACATCCCAGAAAATTAGTTAGCAAGGTTCATCTGTACTCATGTATTGACACACCGAAAGAACATGCAAAGTCAATATTAAAAAAAAACAAAAACGAGGTGAAGCAAATGACAAATTTTCATTCAAAAATATATAATATATAAACAATGGCCAAGAAAAGACACAATGTCAACGTCCTAGCGTTCAAAGACAATTCTAGACAAAATATTATTTATATTAATTTTCATTTTCAAGATTTCTTCCGATTTAACTCAGCTAAACTGGTAAATAGTAATACGAATCTCCTACCGTTAAACTTTCTTCTGCTTTTGTCACCACAAACACTGCCAATTCAGTCTATAGTCTTTTCTCGTTCGCGGTTTCTTACTTTTTTTCGTTGTTGACACATAAACTTAGTTCTCTTCATGATCTAAAAGCCGTTTGTTTCAAAATTTCTTCATTGTTCCCTCTCGAGTTATGTAGAATACACCAGAGCAAAATTCCTTACCGGCTTTGAACAGTTTCAGCACACACCCTTCTTCTTTCAGTTTTACATTTCGGTCGGCATCGTTTTCGGTCTTTATCGTATTAATTTTTAGGCTTTTTCCAGTGGTATTGTTGTCTTTTTCTCGCTGCCACATCTCTTGTTAGTCTTCTTTCTTTGGTCTTTTTCCATAGTAATATTAATGTACATTTTAGCATTTTAGCTGAAACCATTTTTTCTGGCAAAGATTTCTTTTGTCATGATCGTTGAAAAACTATTTCGTAATCCAACCGAACTTATAAATTATATATTTGCTGACGTAAATTTAAATAATTTGAATAATTGAACAGGTTAGTTACCAGTACCCTGCTATTCGAACTGCGCAAGTTGTGGATTTGATAACATATATATATATATATATATATATATATACAAACAGGTTTCAGAATTGCTTTCGGCTTTTCATCTCGCGTGTAAAGTGGACTCCACACACGTCGAGATTAGCACCCTCACCCGGGCTCCGGGCCTTCGGCCCTACGCCCGGGCTCGGGGATTAAACACCAGTATGATGTGTGGCATTTAAGAAAAAAAATTTGTGTTGAGGACCTTCGTATGCCTTATTTCCGTACTGCTGTCTATACTGAAACCAAGCAGCCTGTAAAACCCATTGATCTAAACAGACCGTATGAAAACCTGGGTTATCTGTTATACTAGAAATACATGAACGCAACAACCCCTCGCCCGCTTTATATGCATTTTTTAACCCCCCTACCCCCCCCCCCCCCCTAATTTCTGTTTTTTGTCGTATTATTAAAATGACACACAGATCAGAAAACATCCCAGACAATTAGTTAGCAAGGTTCATCTGTAGTCATGTATTGACACACCGAAAGAACATGCAAAGTCAATATTAAAAAAACAAACCAACGAGATGAAGCAAATGACAAATTTTCATTCAAAAATATATAATATATAAACAATGGCCAAGAAATGACACAATGTCAACGTCCTAGCGTTCAAAGACAATTCTAGACAAAATATTATTTATATTAATTTTCATTCTCAAGATTTCTTCCGATTTAACTCAGCTAAACTGGTAAATAGTAATACGAATCTCCTACCGTTAAACTTTCTTCTGCTTTTGTCACCACAAACACTGGCAATTCAGTCGTCTTTTCGGATTGTTTTTCTCGTCCGCGGTTTCTTACTTTTTTTCGTTGTTGACACATAACTTAAATTAAATATGACAAGGCATCATTTAGTTCTCTTCATGATCTAAAAAGCCGTTTGTTTCAAAATTTCTTCATTGTCCCCTCTCGAGTTATGTAGAATACACCAGAGCAAAATTCCTTACCGGCTTTGAACAGTTTCAGGACACATCCTTCTTCTTTCAGTTTTACATTTCGGTCGGCATCGTTTTCGGTCTTTTTCGTATTAATTTTTAGGCTTTTTCCAGTGGTATTGTTGTCTTTTTCTCGCTGCCACATCTCTTGTTAGTCTTCTTTCTTTGGTCTTTTTCTATAGTAATATTAATGTACATTTTAGCATTTTAGCTGAAACCATTTTTTCTGGCAAAGATTTCTTTCGTCATGATCGTTGAAAAACTATTTCGTAATCCAACCGAACTTATAAATTATATATTTGCTGACGTAAATTTAAATAATTTGAATAATTTAACAGGTTAGTTACCAGTACCCTGCTATTCGAACTGCGCAAGTTGTGGATTTGATAACATATATATATATATATATACATGTATATATATATATATATATATATACAAACAGGTTTTAGAATTGCTTTCGGCTTTTCATCTCGCGTGTAAAGTGGACTCCACGCACGTCGAGATTAGCACCCTCACCCGGGCTCCGGGCCTTCGGCCCTACGCCCGGGCTCGGGGACAACTGTATGGCATGGTTGCTTTTATTTGTTCAAAAACCTCTTCGTTTTTATTGGTGACCTGTTCAATTTCATGGCAACAAAGGCATTCTTCCTCCCTATCCATCGTCTGACAATGTTCGCATAAACACCTAACAATAACAAATTATTTAGCTAGGAATGACACAATTTAAGAACAAGAAAATTAAATGCGCCAATATAAACTATAAACTTACCAGTCTAGTTTACCCAAACGAACAATCGGCTGTTCTTCGTCGATCGACATATTTTCTTCGCCTTCAATGTCAGCAGATTCACCACTGTTAGAATCTCGTCTCAGTAGCTTAATCCGCACAACCAGGCCCGGAAGTGACGTCATAGGGGTGTGCGCACAGCTGTGCGCACAGGCTGACGTCACAGGGGTGTGCGCACAGGCTGACGTCACAGGGGTGTGCGCACATGATGTGACGTCATTAGAGGTGTGCGCACAGGTGTGATGTCATAGGGGTTTATCTGTTATTTGATTGGTTGGAGATAATTATAAATTAAGGAAATAGTTATTTATTCTGTTCATAGTTTTCACGAGGAGAACTTAATAAGATTAAATGATGGAGTGTTTACATGGAGAACCTGCTTCTTGTTCGACAACGAAAAATGGTTCATTTTGGTTCTGTGGTCAAAAACCAAGCTGTAATTTCTTTTGCCCTGAGGACACAGGTTATCTGTTTGAAAAAGCCATAGTTGCCTGGAGATCTACGGGACAGCCGCATCCGCGATGTAATGGACATCATAAGCTTGCAACGATGCGTGTGGTTAAAGATCTGATGAAAGAGAGTTACGGAAGACCGTTTTTGTGTGCTCTGACAAGAAGAATCCATTTTCCTTTTGGGTATGGGGTGATGTGGCACCAGTGATGAGACCGACCTGTTATCATAGATTTCCGTGTGTGTCCCGAAAGTTGAAAAAGGAAACTATTAACAAGGACCGTATGTTCTTTTGTTGTCCTAACGACAAGGAGAGTTCGTGCAGGTTTTTTGAATGGGTTCCTGAAGAACGCTATGGATCGCTACAACCTGTGAACTTTACTTTGCCTGGACAGTGTCAGCAAAAGATCGGCGAGGAGAACTACATTGAGAACTGCATTGACGATTTAACACGTGGTTTTCAGAACATTAATTAATTGTGAATTTCAGAACATTAATTAAGGATTTCAGAACATTATTTAAACCTGTTTAGATTTATATCTATTTTTAAACATTGTTTGTACTTTAAATAAATGCATTTTGACTTTTTTGTATTCATTTTGTCTGTGTTTGCGTGCAGAATGGAAGTAATTTTGGATGAGCTTCTTCAGAAAAATGACGTTGACATTGATATGAGGACGTTATCACATCATATCAATTATTTGCTTCAGCATCACAAATCTATGTATCAGGCAGTTGCTGCAAAATCTCCGGACCTGACAGCTATATTCTATGACATGAATATTAACAATTTTGGACGTGCTATGTCTTACTTGACCTTGGTTTATTTGATGAGAGACTCTGACGATAATACACGTAGAAATGTACAGTTGGTTGCTGCACCTCTTAAAAGTTTTGATTTCACGGAGTTTAAGATCGAAGAAGAAAGTTTTTTCCGTAGAATGATTTCTTTTGCTAAACGTATTTTTTCGTTATAAAATACACGAACATGTGAGATAAAACTCATTTAGTGTTTTGCACGATGGATGTACGGTTTAAAACACCTGCAAATTTTTATATTTGTGGGCAAAGTCAAAGCGGGAAATCGTATTTGGTTCGCTTCATGTTGCGTCATTTAGAAGAACTGTTTTATCCTGTTCCGAGCAAAGTAATATACTGTTATGGAGAGTATCAAAAGGAATTTGACGAAGTGCCTATGCCGAACGTTGAACTGGTGGAAGGTTTTCCAAACGATCTATATGACTTAACAGATGGACATGATAACTCTTTAGTCGTGCTAGATGATTTAATGGCTCACTGTTCCAACGATCAACGTGCATCGGATCTATTTACGTGTGGTTCTCATCATCGTGGCATATCCGTGTTGTACCTTACGCAGAGTTTATTTCCACCTGGTAAATTGTCACGAACCATCAGTTTGAATTCTCACTATATGGTGGTATTCCGAAATCTACGCGACTCGCTTGGGATTACAACACTTGCGAAACAAATGTTTCCTAAACATGGCAATTACCTTTTGGAGTCGTATCGTGATGCTACAAGTAAGCCCTATGGATACCTAATGATTGATTGTCATCAACGGACACCGGAGAACATGCGTCTTAGAACCAACATTTTACCTGGGGAGAGACAAATTGTCTACATGAAGCGTACTTAAATTGCGTGTGTCGTTTAAATCCGTCATTTGCAAGATGTCGAAGCGTATGAGAGGAAGTCTTCCGTATCTTCAGGTTATAGTGAAATCTAAACCTAAACTGCGAAAGTTGCTTATCGATAACGTTCCTGCGAACGTTATCACAGCTATTTGTGAGTGTTCACTGAATTTACTTAAAGGTGTTATTCCAGTAACACCACGTCAGAAGCGACGTTTGGTGCGCTACAAGACACATCTCCGCGCGTTGGCAAATAAGAAAGTGTCAAGAAAACGGAAAAAGTTGTACCTTAATCAGAAAGGTGGAAATTTATTGTCAGCTCTTTTACCACCGGTTATTGGCGTACTTGGAAGTTTGTTTACAAAATGAAACATGCAAAACGTATGGTTTTGGTCCCTGAGGACACACTTCAGAGATACGAGCAAAGACAAAGACTGGAGACCTCCCCGATTATGGCCAACATGATGCATAAAGATACGGACATGTCAAATATTCTTCAACGTACGGATATGGATGATGATGAAAAGCAAAAATTGTACTATGCGAACTTGGAACGTTATATGGACTTAAGGCGCCAAAAGGACAGTCAAATACCAACCGTTCGGATAGCACCCGGCGCTGAAAGTAAAGAGAAGGCACAGTTACCTGATGCAACCGTGGCACAGTTACCGGATGCAACCATTGTCCGACATATACCTAAAACAATGCGTGAAAGAGCTACATTAGTAGTAATACCCCCCCCATCGAGGGACCAAAGGGATGCCGCCTCATTAAATATTCAATTTCTAATTATTCATTCTCATGCTCCTTTGGGACCCTCTAACCCTAATCTCATTACGTCATTATGGCTCATGCTCCTATAGGACACTCTAACCCTAACTTCCCCCCTTACCCTGTCTTGTTGCTGAACCCCCGGTATTTACTACGTCATACTGATGTATTATTTATTCGTTCTCATGCTCCTTTGGGACCCTCTAACCCTAATCTCATTACGTCATTATGGCTCATGCTCCTATAGGACACTCTAACCCTAACTTCCCCCCTTACCCTGGCTTGTTGCTGAACCCCCGGTAGTTACTACGTCATACTGACTTATTATTTATTCGTTGTCAGGCTCCTTTGGGGCCGTCTTAACCCTAATTTTCCCCCTAAACCCTAGCTGTTACTCAACCTCCCTGGTATTCATACGTCATAACCGATAGCTCTCCGACTGATTTCCGAAGTTACGCCATTATCAAAAGGTACTCGGCTTATATCCTTATAAGTAATAGTAATCACCTTTTCATTTAAACTCTTTACCCTACTGACAGTCGACAGTTGTGGGACACGTAGACGTACAGAGCATGCTTACACTAAACTTTAACAAAATAGACGTTCTTTACAAGGAACTAAAGAGAAATTGATAGAGGCACTTCATATTTTTTATCTCAAAGCATGTCTCGATGAGTATAGAGAGTTTTGAGCAGCCGAAGTGTCTGAATTGGCAGAGCTCGTATAGATTTAGATTAATAGCATATAATGAATATTATATTAGGTTTAGAACCTAAATATTCAATCACCCTAGAATCATTGCTAGCTAAACCCTTGTTTATAAGTGAAGAAATTGTAAGAAGATAGAATGAGGAGTCAAATCTAAAAGCCATAAGAACGTTTTTAAGTGTCGATATATAAACGAAATATTATTTGGCCGCGGGACGGCTGAGTATCGACTTGAATTAATAGCATACATGAATATTATATTAGTTAGAACTTAAATGGCCATCTTTACCCATTTACTTGGAGATATGTGCCGAATTGTCGCTTATTTGGCTTTAGTTTATAAAGTAAACAATGCCTTGAATGAAGAAATCGTTCGGCAAGCTGTTCGAAAGACATTGAAACACTTTCTTCAGAGGGGTTTGCCAGAATATAAACTGTCAGGGGTTAAACGGCGGACTCGGCTATTTTATTAACGTCGTCAAGCATCTTGTTAATGTTGCTACGGCTGATATTTGCATATTTATCCTGAGTGCACGTGCAGGAGACAAAAGAAAAACTCATTAGGGGCAATTAAGAGGATTAAGCGCTTAGGCAGGTCTAGGCGAGAAAGTCATTAGCGTGTACTTTGCATAAGACAGAATTCACAACAATCAGTTTAAAATATTTATTTACACAAAAAACTCTTGATTATTTAGTGATCTATCGGTAACACTAGCATATGGGCATACAGTACATCTTATAATCCGAAGGCATGGATCATGAGTCTTGAATTCTGTACCACAAACATTACATATCAGATTTCGAATAACGCATTTGTTAAAATATTTCCACAAACACTTAGGACACTCAATTACATGTGTAAAGTTAACAGGATTCTGACAACGTTCGCAATCAACAGGTTCGTCAATTATAGAATTTTCTGATTCTATTTCGGTGTAATCTTTATCGTGTTCGGAATCTTCTTCGGAGGAAGTTTCTTCGTTTTCGCTCTCTGATTCTGTTTCTTCTTCTGCCTGCGCCAACATTGTCAGCACTCGAACATTTTCGATAAGGTTTTTGTCAATGTTAATGTCGGCGAGTCCTTTTACAAATACATTTAGACCAGCTGGTTCGGGAATTCCTGAGAAGTAAGGTGATACGCAGTATTCTACCAATTCGGCTATTTTTGTGTTTGGTATAGTTCTTCCTTGATACACAATTTCTCCTTTGGGATTCCATGTTAAGTTGACATAGGACGCGAGTAAACTATTCAGCAAAGAAGACGCTGTCGCTTCATCCACTCCGTAGTCAAAGTGTGACAGTATTTCTTTAACACGAAAATCATTATGTAATCTTTCTCCCATCGTGTTCAGGGTTCGAATGAGGGTCTTTACAAAATATCGTTCTTTTATATTAGTTCTGCGAGTCCTTCTAAAACAGGACCAAGTAAGACATCAAGAAATCCTGCCCCTTTTTGAATCAATATCTCCTTTTTTCTCATAAAACTACTTCGGGGACTAGCCAAAGTTGATATGTCGTCGCTATAAGGCTTAACGTCTTCAAGCAAAGCAGGTGATAATTGATATTGCATTGACCAAAAGTTCAACATACAATCACAAATGCATCTAATTTGCTCGGGGCTTGCAGTCTACAATCATTGACAAAATGAGTTGGAACATGTGCACCAAAGTAAGACATTTCACAATGTTTTTATATCCCCCCATCCCCCCTATTCAATGTTGGCTTCCTATCAACGGAAATGTGATGAGAACCTATAGAGAACAAATCACGAATGTTTTGTGGTGATACAACATTGTTTAGGGGGAGGGGGGAGGGGGATCGAGGAATGTAGGCGGAGTGATGCAAAACATGTTAATGTTGCTTTTGTTACAACAATTTTGTCAATGATTGTCTGAAAATGATGGTATCTTTGTATTAACGTTTAACATTAAAAATTTAACTAAATGTATGCGATAATGTTAAGAAACTGCTCTTACAAATAAAGTGCTAGCATTCCTTCTCTAAAATGATCAAAATTGATTATATGGGATATATTAAATGACGTCACAACGAGTTCTTTCAAAAATGGTGTCAAAGGACGACTTACGGCCTTGCAATGCGCACACGCACTTGTGTTGGCTCAGCAAGGGGGATAGATACTCTCTTGCAAAGATTGCCTACAAGACGAAAATGTCGAGAACAAGTGTTTTGCGACTTCTACATGCAGAAGAAATTGAAAGGGAAAAAAAGGAAAGAAAGCAGCCGGGGGGAAAAGTTGGCAGACCTCAGGTTATGACAGCGCGTGATAAATGGAAACTTAAAAGAGCTATTGCGAAAATCCGCCAATTTCAAAAAAACGCGTAGAAAGGGGATCCTTACTGCAAAAGATCTAAAGCAACGACGTACATTTGCAAGGGCAATGTGTGCAAAAAATGCCGATTATTGGACGAAAGACGTGGCATTTTATTTGGACAGAGTATCCTTCATCTACAAAGGAAACCCGATGAGTGATGCGGTGAAACCAAAGAACAGAGTTTGGCGAAAAAGAAGCGAGGGTCTCGTTGTAACAACGAAAGGAAGTAAAGATCTGGCCGGAGGCAACGATTGCATCTCATTGTCGCCATATCATATGGGAAAGGAGTAATTTTAGCCGAGCCATACGAAAAGATGAAGGGAAAATTTTTCGCGCAATTTATAACACGACATTTTCCAAATTTGTTCGAAATAGCTGGAAAAGGTGAAACAGACGAGAAAATATTTGTGATGGACAACGACCCTTCACAAACGCCTTCAAAAGCAAGAACATGTTTGGCAGACCTCGGCATTAGCGTGCAAGCCATTCCACCAAGATCGCCAGACCTTAACCCGATTGAGAATATATTCCATGTCGTTAGAAAGCGCATTGAAGCCCAAGTGAGAAAGAATAACATCACACATCAGACATGGGATGAGTTCTGCAGTGCAGTTAAATACAATATTTGGTCAACGTCTAAAGAGTACATCGATAAGACAATATCCAGTATGCCTAAAAGACTAAAGCATATTGTGAAAACTAAGGGTCGACGAACAAAATACTGAAGTCACTTACTAATTAAACCGTATCAATATTATCAACACATGTTGTGCAAAACAGCAATTCAATGTTATACATGGTCATAATAATTTGTATTTAATGTAAACTACAATTTAAGAATTAGTGATAACAAATAACTCGAATTTCAAAGACTGTATGTGAGTTTGAAGGAATAAACTAATTGTTTTGAAGTTGCCATGCAACTCAGCCGTGTTTAATAACGATGGTGTCGTATATCATATCCAGTTACCCGTCACTTTATATCAGTGTTTTTGATGGTAACAAATACATTTTATTAAAAATTTACGGTTAAACAAGCTTTGTTAAATCGAATTATATCATATTAATTCACTTTACCATGGCAAAATCATAATTTTTCATACACTTTACCACACTTTACCACACTTTACCACAAACAGTGTATAATAATAGGATACTTAATTTAATTTATAAACACCGCTGTGGTAAAGTGTGGTAAAGTGTGGTAAAGTGTATGAAAAATAATCGTATACCTATGGTAAAGTGTACTCATATGAAACGCTACATCATAAGGATTAACATGATGGTTTTGCATTAACACAAAATAGAAAATATAGGAAGTTATAGCACAGTATCTAATATAAGTCGTGCGAAACATGAACCACAGGGGTGCACTTCCTACGAAGACAAAGTGGGTGTCACAATGGCAGTGTATATGAGAAAAGGTGTTATAGTGTACGCCATGACACTTTGGAGATAATTTTTAAGGGAATACTGCGACCTCATTCTGACCATGAATAATAAAAGTAAAGGAGGGCATGGCGTAAGCCATTTCTCGCAATTTGCATTATGTAAAATACAAGGTAATAGACAAAAATATAGTTACCAAGTGCCGTTACGTAAACGCGTGTTCGCAACTTGCCAAGTTATGATTTCTGAATTATGACAAAAATCAATTGAAATGCATAATTTGTATAATATATTATAAAATATACTTTATTAAAACAATTAGGTGCTTCATTTTCACGTATTCTAAGTAATATTTGATGAAATTATTTAGTTAAAATTTGTTTTTCTCTTGAAAATAATCGTAAAATTTTGCATTAAAAACTCAGACAATCATTGACAAAATGAGTTGGAACATGTGCACCAAAGTAAGACATTTCACAATGTTTTTATATCCCCCCATCCCCCCTATTCAATGTTGGCTTCCTATCAACGGAAATGTGATGAGAACCTATAGAGAACAAATCACGAATGTTTTGTGGTGATACAACATTGTTTAGGGGGGAGGGGGGAGGGGGGATCGAGGAATGTAGGCGGAGTGATGCAAAACATGTTAATGTTGCTTTTGTTACAACAATTTTGTCAATGATTGTAGCTCCAACAGAGCTCGCTGTTGAATAGGTTCACTTGTACATAAAAGTTCAAGAAACGGTTTGTGCTTTTTGATCAACATCTCTATTTGACAGTCAGTGTCTAAATGAGGAAAACGCTACCAAAACACACATTTTAAGAGGAGGAGGAGAAAGAGGAGGAGGAGGAGGAGGAGGAGAAAGAGGAGGAGGAGGAGGAGGAGGAGGAGGAGGAGGAGGAGAAAGAGGAGGAGGAGGAGGAGGAGGAGGAGAAAGAGGAGGAGGAGGAGAAAGAGGAGGAGGAGGAGGAGGAGGAGGAGGAGGAGGAGGAGGAGGAGGAGGAGGAGGAGGAGGAGGAGGAGGAGGAGGAGGAGGAGGAGGAGGAGGAGGAGGAGGAGGAGGAGGAGGAGGAGGAGGAGGAGAAAGAGGAGGAGGAGGAGGAGGAGGAGGAGGAGGAGGAGGAGGAGGAGGAGGAGGAGGAGGAGGAGAAAGAGGAGGAGGAGGAGGAGGAGGAGAAAGAGGAGGAGGAGGAGAAAGAGGAGGAGGAGGAGGAGGGAGAGGAGAAAGAGGAGGAGGAGGAGGAGGAGGAGGAGGAGGAGGAGGAGGAGAAATAAATAATAAGACATTCTCTAGAAATGTTTATTCTGCTCATGTTCTTCAACGAGTGAACATGTCTTATGTCTGCAGCATTTGTGGAAAAACGTTTTCTACACTATTCAACATGCAACGTCATATAAAAAATTTCCATAAAAACAGTACATATTCAAGACCAGCACATCTTCTCAATGACGCAACAGTCATGCAGCATCCATTTACTTGCATTGTCGCTGGATGCACACAGAGTGGTAAAACAGTATGGGTGAAAACGCTTCTGGAAAACGCCAAAACTACGATTAATCCTCCTCCCGAACGTATCATTTGGTGTTATGGACAATGGCAGCCCATGTATTTAGAAATGATCAAGACAATACCAGGCATCGAATTCTATGAGGGTATACCTCCCGACATTGACTCTGATAATTTTCTTGAGGTCTCTCAACGTAACCTGATCGTCCTCGATGATCTTATGGCTCAATCAGGGGGAGATAAACGTATTGCTAGTCTATTTACTAAAGGTAGTCATCACAGGAATCTATCCGTGATCTATATTGTTCAGAATATATTTCATCAAGGCAAAGAAACAAGAAACATCAGCCTCAACGCACACTATATCGTACTATTCAAGTCTCCGAGGGATAAGCAACAAATTTCTGTCTTGGCACGGCAGGTGAACCCAGGTCATGTCCATGAATTTATGAAGAGTTACGAGGAAGCCACAACTCGTCCTCATGGTTATTTAATGCTTGATCTGAAACCGACCACGGACGACGATCATCGCCTCAAGACCAATGTTCTACCTGGAGAAAATAGCTCAAGCCTGCAGCAACAGCTGGGTAGTTTCATACAAAAGCAATCCTATCAATTACCTCCGATCGTTAATGCCATGTACAATACAGAACAAAAAATGCAAGATATTGTACAAGCGCCACAGTTAACACCTGAAGAAAAGAACATACTTTATTCCAATCAGCTAGGACGTTTTCTGACGTTTCAAAACCAACTGCAAAATCAGTCTCAACCTCAGGCTAATCTTCAAACTCAACAAAATACAGAAAATTTGACACCGGAGATAAAGCAAGAAACTGACGATCTTCCGTGGGGTTTCCCTGCTACACCTAAAACCTATTTTGTAACACCGCCTCCTACCGTTGAACAACCGACGCTTAAACATAATTTCTTTCATAATTGGGAAAGCTCTTCGGATTGGAAAGAAAGCGACTTGGCAAAGATGACCCCAGATGATAGAGAAGAGTATGAACACCATCTAATGATGACTAGATCAAAATATTTACCCATGACAAAAGAAGATGTGTCCCAATTATCACCAGAAGACAAGAAAGATTATCATGCTACCTTTAAAATAAAAACGCCTAAATATAATCTAAGAAGCAGACCTTACTAAAACTTTTTATATGTATATGTTTGAACGAAAACCGAAATAAATATTTTTAAGCTAAATGCTTTTGTATGTATGTGTTTATTTGTTCCTCCTCCTCCTACTCCTTCTTCTCTTTCTCCTCCTCCTCCTCCTCCCCCTCCTCTTTCTCCTCCTCCTCCTCCTCCTCTTTCTCCTCCTCCTCTCCCTCCTCCTCCTCCTCTTTCTCCTCCTCCTCCTCTTTCTCCTCCTCTTCCTCCTCCTCCTCCTCCTCCTCCTCCTCTTTCTCCTCCTCCTCCTCCTCTTTCTCCTCCTCCTCCTCCTCCTCCTCCTCCTCTTTCTCCTCCTCCTCCTCCTCCTCTTTCTCCTCCTCCTCCTCCTCTTTCTCCTCCTCCTCCTCCTCCTCCTCTTTCTCCTCCTCTTTCTCCTCCTCCTCCTCCTCTTCTTTCTCCTCCTCCTCCTCCTCCTCCTCCTCTTCCTCCTCCTCCTCCTCCTCCTCCTCCTCTTTCTCCTCCTCCTCCTCTTTCTCCTCCTCCTCTTAAAATGTGTGTTTTGGTAGCGTTTTCCTCATTTAGACACTGACTGTCAAATAGAGATGTTGATCAAAAAGCACAAACCGTTTCTTGAACTTTTATGTACAAGTGAACCTATTCAACAGCGAGCTCTGTTGGAGACTGCAAGCCCCGAGCAAATTAGATGCATTTGTGATTGTATGTTGAACTTTTGGTCAATGCAATATCAATTATCACCTGCTTTGCTTGAAGACGTTAAGCCTTATAGCGACGACATATCAACTTTGGCTAGTCCCCGAAGTAGTTTTATGAGAAAAAAGGAGATACTGATTCAAAAAGGTGCAGGATTTCTTGGTGTCTTACTTGGTCCTGTTTTAGAAGGACTCGCAGAACTAATATAAAAGAACGATATTTTGTAAAGGCCCTCATTCGAACCCTGAACACGATGGGAGAAAGATTACATGATGATTTTCGTGTTAAAGAAATACTGTCACACTTTGACTACGGAGTGGATGAAGCGACAGCGTCTTCTTTGCTGAATAGTTTACTCGCGTCCTATGTCAACTTAACATGGAATCCCAAAGGAGAAATTGTGTATCAAGGAAGAACTATACCAAACACAAAAATAGCCGAATTGGTAGAATACTGCGTATCACCTTACTTCTCAGGAATTCCCGAACCAGCTGGTCTAAATGTATTTGTAAAAGGACTCGCCGACATTAACATTGACAAAAACCTTATCGAAAATGTTCGAGTGCTGACAATGTTGGCGCAGGCAGAAGAAGAAACAGAATCAGAGAGCGAAAACGAAGAAACTTCCTCCGAAGAAGATTCCGAACACGATAAAGATTACACCGAAATAGAATCAGAAAATTCTATAATTGACGAACCTGTTGATTGCGAACGTTGTCAGAATCCTGTTAACTTTACACATGTAATTGAGTGTCCTAAGTGTTTGTGGAAATATTTTAACAAATGCGTTATTCGAAATCTGATATGTAATGTTTGTGGTACAGAATTCAAGACTCATGATCCATGCCTTCGGATTATAAGATGTACTGTATGCCCATATGCTAGTGTTACCGATAGATCACTAAATAATCAAGAGTTTTTTGTGTAAATAAATATTTTAAACTGATTGTTGTGAATTCTGTCTTATGCAAAGTACACGCTAATGACTTTCTCGCCTAGACCTGCCTAAGCGCTTAATCCTCTTAATTGCCCCTAATGAGTTTTTCTTTTGTCTCCTGCACGTGCACTCAGGATAAATATGCAAATATCAGCCGTAGCAACATTAACAAGATGCTTGACGACGTTAATAAAATAGCCGAGTCCGCCGTTTAACCCCTGACAGTTTATATTCTGGCAAACCCCTCTGAAGAAAGTGTTTCAATGTCTTTCGAACAGCTTGCCGAACGATTTCTTCATTCAAGGCATTGTTTACTTTATAAACTAAAGCCAAATAAGCGACAATTCGGCACATATCTCCAAGTAAATGGGTAAAGATGGCCATTTAAGTTCTAACTAATATAATATTCATGTATGCTATTAATTCAAGTCGATACTCAGCCGTCCCGCGGCCAAATAATATTTCGTTTATATATCGACACTTAAAAACGTTCTTATGGCTTTTAGATTTGACTCCTCATTCTATCTTCTTACAATTTCTTCACTTATAAACAAGGGTTTAGCTAGCAATGATTCTAGGGTGATTGAATATTTAGGTTCTAAACCTAATATAATATTCATTATATGCTATTAATCTAAATCTATACGAGCTCTGCCAATTCAGACACTTCGGCTGCTCAAAACTCTCTATACTCATCGAGACATGCTTTGAGATAAAAAATATGAAGTGCCTCTATCAATTTCTCTTTAGTTCCTTGTAAAGAACGTCTATTTTGTTAAAGTTTAGTGTACGCATGCTCTGTACGTCTACGTGTCCCACAACTGTCGACTGTCAGTAGGGTAAAGAGTTTAAATGAAAAGGTGATTACTATTACTTATAAGGATATAAGCCGAGTACCTTTTGATAATGGCGTAACTTCGGAAATCAGTCGGAGAGCTATCGGTTATGACGTATGAATACCAGGGAGGTTGAGTAACAGCTAGGGTTTAGGGGGAAAGTTAGGGTTAAGACGGCCCCAAAGGAGCCTGACAACGAATAAATAATAAGTCAGTATGACGTAGTAACTACCGGGGGTTCAGCAACAAGCCAGGGTAAGGGGGGAAGTTAGGGTTAGAGTGTCCTATAGGAGCATGAGCCATAATGACGTAATGAGATTAGGGTTAGAGGGTCCCAAAGGAGCATGAGAACGAATAAATAATACATCAGTATGACGTAGTAAATACCGGGGGTTCAGCAACAAGACAGGGTAAGGGGGAAGTTAGGGTTAGAGTGTCCTATAGGAGCATGAGCCATAATGACGTAATGAGATTAGGGTTAGAGGGTCCCAAAGGAGCATGAGAACGAATAAATAATACATCAGTATGACGTAGTAAATACCGGGGGTTCAGCAACAAGACAGGGTAAGGGGGGAAGTTAGGGTTAGAGTGTCCTATAGGAGCATGAGCCATAATGACGTAATGAGATTAGGGTTAGAGGGTCCCAAAGGAGCATGAGAATGAATAATTAGAAATTGAATATTTAATGAGGCGGCATCCCTTTGGTCCCTCGATGGGGGGGTATTATTACTACTTACATTAATTTTGAATCGATTGAAAACAAGACCTGACGTTATTTCCTGGGATGAAACGGGTCAAGTCAAGCTCGAGGGTGAAACCATCCCACAATCAAACATATCTGATTTGGTTTCGGATGCTATGAGGGCAAGAAAACATTTCAATCCTAGGGTTCAAAGGAATTTTTTCGTGTTTTATCTAAGATTAATATGCCTAAAGATCTTGTGAGAAATGAGGAAAGATGGAAACAAGTGGATAATTCGTCAGGTGGAGAAGATGTTTCCTACCGCACTCCACAACGTACAACCCCACCATCAAGTTATTTCCAGACTCTTCTAAGGAAACATCAAGGACCACAAGCTCAGAAAAGTTGGATTAGTTATTAATCATGTAACTGTTTTTGAGAGTTATTTAATAAATTGTTTTTAAACTTTCTAATTGTTATTTTTTTCTCACTGGGGGTGATAGTGTGAAATCCACATATGTTGTTCACTTATGTAGTATACAGACAAACGGTTCGCATGTGAAACTGTTACCTTTGTGGGCAAATCAAAACGTACACGATATTGAATTTACAACATTTTTATTAAAACATTATTTTTCAATCAGTTTTTTACAACATTGATTAACATTTGAGTACTTTGTTAACAATACTCTAAAATGACTTTTAACAAATTGAGACACTTTCGCATCATTTAACATAGTATCGTTAGTAAATAACTGCACGATTTTATTCATGCTGTGGCCTCGTGCTCTATGACTAAGGTAAAATATGCAATACAGTCCACACACATCTGACCAATCACTTTGCAGTTTACGAGTGTTAAATTCCCATTTGTGAGACTTTAAAAAATCTCCAAACGAATTCTTATAGTAATGTGGTGATTGTCCGTAACTGTCAAAAAATTCTCCTTTCTGTTCCGATGAAAAGTAAAAGGCACCCAATGCGTTCCAGGTTCGCTGCTCGGATCTGTGTTTGCGACGAATCCGCACGGATATTTGTCAATCATTTGAGGTAATTTGTCAGAAGGAAACACACCGCAAAACTTCTTGCTTGTTATAGGATCTTGTTGTAATGCATGTATTATCTGAGCAGTGTTCATTTAGCCAGAGTAATCGTAAATGACGTTCCTCTCAGAGTCGATTTGAATCAGATTTTCAAATTCTCCGTAACAGACGAGACTCACAGCTGCTGTAGGTGCGGTAGAGAACTTGATGTCAACTGCCAAATTTCCCCTTTGAACGGCATTAAAATGGGATGATGCCCCGCACATATCGGCGGTCAGATCGAAAGCATAGATGGCGTACCCTTTTGAGAATTCCTCTCGCGATATATCGTTGCCGGCGTTGAGATACATTTTTCCTGTGCCTGAAAACAATGTGCTAAATGCTTCAACAAATCTAGGGCTCACACCATAGGAAAGCTGTATCGGCTTAAACGGCATATCTTCTCCATTTACGGTTATTCCAATAGACGTCACGGTGAAATGCTTAAAGTTGTACGGATTCTTGGTGTATATCCCATTAAACGCCGTGCTATCGACAAAACCAAAGACAAACGATTTCGGTACAAGGCCATTAAAGAGGTTATCTTTTCTCAAAGAAGGATTTCCTGTTGGAACAATGAAACTCTTGCACTCAACGCGACGAATAGGGTAGATCGCTGGTCCTTTTTTCAATGCAATTTCATGAGCCATGGAAATGCTCGGACTCACTTTCACTTTCGTATCTTGAGATAAGCATCGACCAGTTTCACTTTGTGATCGGGATTGGCCTCTGCAGACATCAGACAAAATGCATCGCTACTTCGATTCAGAATAATTTTCAGGTCGACAAAGCTCAATAGGAGACGATCGGTCATAAATACATCGCTGAATATAGGGCCAGCCATTTCGACAGTTCCACTTAGTTTGTTAAACGCATATCTCGAATTAAGACCTGCGTTGGCGTTGCACCTGCTAGGGTAGGATCAGAAACGTCCATTTTTCCTGCGGTATCTTTGTAATACATGGCTGCGGTGAGTTGAGATTTCTTTGTCGCCGGACCATAGTTTAGGAGCGTTTCCAGATATGCTCGGTATGCGTAGGTTCCAGTAGCCTGCGTAACTTGCTTTTCTTTCAGAAAGACGTCGACTTGTTTGAACAGACTGTGTAGGAAATTGTTCACTATTCCAACTTTTTCGTCTGCGCCAAGATTTGTACCATCACCTTTTGTCACTTTTGCTCTCACCACAAGAATCGTTTTAGATAAATCAACATAATCTTCTGTGCCCGGAGGCAGAAACGTGATTGGACCACCATCTGATACACTGGAAACAGGTTGATGATCGATCCAATGTCCTTTTTCTAAACTGATCTGTGTTGGAGGCACAGAAAAGAGATCAAGTTTACTTTTTGTGCATTCTTGCGATTTGGCATGTACGAAATTCATGTTTATCCGAATATGTCAAGAGCTGTTCTCCGCTTCTTGGTTTGATTGCGTCTGGTAGTAGACGTCGATGCTTTTCTCTTTTTAACTGTTTTACGCTTTTTGGTCTGTCTGCCTCTGACAGTGGACGCCTTTTGCCTTTTACGTTTTCCGCTTCCTGTTTGAGCATAAGTTTGAAGTCGATTAACGGCTTTATTCTTTGCGACGTTAGCAGCTTCTTTTCCTCGGCTTTTCACTGATTCTTTCAGATTTCGTCCAGAAGCAATATCTCCTAACACATTAGCTCCAGCATTCAAAGCAAGTTTTCCAAGAGTTTTTGCTCCACTTTTTACCATCGGCATCATTGCTCTCGCAACATTACGAAACAGCCCACCAAGTCCATATCCCATCTGACCATAACCCATTTGCCATGGACTGCCTCTGAAAACAGGCATTCCACGACCTTGTTGTTGTTCAAGGTAATAGGATACGTATGGATTATTCATTTTCACGTAAAATAACTCTGCTGTTTGAAGTACACTGTCGCTGTCACCTTTCCACGTTCAAATGGCACTGCAGCGCCTGTATCGCTTCTTAAAAGGATTTCCACATCTTCGAATGATTTTGTTTGGACAGGCACATACTGTATGTTTGTGAACGTTTTAGTAATGATGTCACCCGACTTTCCCTCAACAGGAACGATTCGGAGTAAAGGGGCGTTCGTATCTCCAACGACTTGTGGCTGTACTATATTACAATAAACGTAAATTGCCGTGACACTAGGCAATTCTGCCACGTAAGGACTTTCGGTCGTTGTTTTAAGATTTGTGTTGTTTTCTCCAAACCCCAGCACCAGCATAATTGCTACTCCTTTCCTAAAGGCGAACGTATGTTTCTTTTTTAAAGTCACTAAGATTTTTCCAGTTATAACATTAAACGATAAGTTAATGTTATCGTTAACCTTTTTTGTCAGCTCTTTATTGATGGCCTTGATAAAATCTTGCACTGTCGGGTAGTAACCCGTAATCTATATCTATGGATGAGTACATAGAACTCTCATCACTATAGTAAAGGCGAGTGTCGGTAATACCCTTTGCTAAAGTATACCACGTGATAGGGTATGAAATGGAGTACAAACCCACTTCCCAATCGCCATGCAGATTAACGGCTTGTGGTAATTTTACACGATAATTTCCTGTTTTGTTATCGGGAAACGTAGAGAGCGATGCATTGCTAGGAAGTGTGAGATAAAAATGTGTTCCACTCATGGTCAGTACTAGAGTACGAATAAAAGACACGCGACACAGATGCTGGTTTAAATCTTATTTATTTCAGAAGCAGGTACCCATGAATTAAACTTGTTTGGGTACCCTAACCATTTTACAAAATATTGTACATTGTCACCTCTTCCACGTTTCTTCAGAATTTTTTCAACTTCGTAGATATCGTCCTGTTTAATGACTTTTTGCAATTCTTTATCGTAAAATGTCCCTTTCAGTTCCTCATCGTCATAATCTTTGAGTTTATACACACACATATACTTCAGCATTTTTGCTTACAATGAATATTTCTTTTGAGAACTTTGGTAAATAACCCTTTTCAAATTTCCGTTTGATTTTACTAATTCTTACTTGATCACCGATCTTAAACTTATATATTACATTTTTCACATCATTATGTTCATCGTACAAAGTGTGCCATACTTTCTTTTCGTTCTCGACAGTAACATCTGTTGGCTTTGTTTTAATACTACTATGAACACTATGATTGTAAGAGTAGATTAAATCAGGCAGCATGTCAATGTATCGCATGGTTTTCTTGGCTGTGAAGTATCGCCACATCTTTGTTTTCAGCGTACGAATCAACCGTTCTACGATCGAGGCTTTTGTTTCATTATACGTGTTGTACAATTCTATGTCCTGCTCCTTCATCAATGCTTGAAAATGTCTGTTGAAAAACTCAGTTCCTTGATCAGTCATGATCTTTTCAGGCTTGCGTCCAGAAGACAAAATGACTTTGAAAGCTTCCACCAGAGACAAACCTGTTTTATTTTTCAAAGGAATTACCCAGGCATACTTTGAAAACACATCAACGCATACGAGCAGATAGCGATACCCGTCATTGAATTTCTGCATGGATTGCATGTCCGCTAAATCTATTTGCCATTGCTGATCGACACCACCGACCATCACACGGTTTCTTTTGAAATTGCGATGCACCGGTTTATGTAAAGTGTACGTGTCTTGTGACATCAACCATTCTTTAATTTTCGCGCGACTCACTTTAAATTTTCCCTCCTTTTTTACGTCATCATACAAACGATTCACTCCACCAAATCCTCCGGCCCGTTTCGGATCGTAATAAACGCTAGACAGATAATCATCCATGGTCAACTATCACATATAAAATGAAAGAACATCTTCAATGATAAACTCTTTTATTCTTCGGCGGTAATGGCGGGTTTGTCATTTTGAATACTGTTAGTGTGTTCGACATTTGTCAAATGTTCATTTTCAATAGGTTTGTAGTTTTTGATAGTTTTACTGCTATAGCCCATCTGTAAATGCCCCTCCAAATTGAGATCATTACGACCAACACTTATATACCTATTCTAAACATTTTCTGTTTGTTATGATTTTTGTTGATCTTTGGATTTTTGCTGGCAGAGTTACCCATGACTATGAACAATGTTCACACTATGCCCTGTATTTCATTATGACAGTACTAGCCGCTGTTCATAAATTTTATAAACATCAAAGGAATATCGAACATGGATAATACGAGAATATATTATTACTGTGGGTCATCGGGCCATGGGGCCCAATAGGGCCAAAAAGTGCCATTTCGGGCCTTTCCGGGCCTAATCAAATCGTATAAAACATCTTCAACTTGTGAGAAACTGTCAAACATTCTTTGAAACTCGTGGAGTAAAGAGCTAGTCATGTCTAAACCTCTCGATATTGACGATAAAGAATTAGTTCTTCATCATCGTCAGAAACGTATCGAAAAGAAACTGTTGAAAAGTTACGCTGAAGAAATAGCATCGAACATATCTCGTCTTGTGGTTGAGAACTGCAATGGTTGCCTCATTGATCATCCTTCCCAAAGACAGCACGACTGCCTCATGATGGAAAGGGATGAACAGTTATGTTTATACTATGACCGTGCTTTGGAAAAGGCTTCAGAAGCAAATGTCATGAAGGCTTTTACCGAAAGTTTGAACGATATTAAACCTAGTGTGAACGGTTTTGAAATGCTCAAATATACGTGTGATGATTGGAGATCTATCTTTTGTGCAGATCAAAGACGGGTGCTTAAACAAGAAATTTTCAAGTTATTGTAACTGAATAGGAAGTGTAACAATCCCTATAAAAACACTGTATCACCTTCGATTTTGATCAGATTGTGATGAAAGTTATTCTATAAACGTGAAAGCGCATGCGTACAAATGTAACAATCTCCCAAAACCCTATAAAACACTGCACCTTTTCTGATTTTTCATCAGATCAAACAAACATTTGATAGAAGCAACATGTCTTGGAGAAACATCGTAACCCAATGGCTTTCGGACAAAACCATAACACAACAGGAAAATCGGGCAATCTTGGATTTGCTACAACATTTGATACAAGCAAATATGGTACCAGCAACACTTATCAGTAACTCAACGTTACACTCAATTATGTTAACGCAAATCGTATTAGAAACATTGAATGGTTTAACGGTACCCCCAGCCCCCCAGGATGGGAAAACCTTTGTCTCTCATATGAACGCCAAAGAAATGATGATGGGGGACCTTAATATGCAGAATTCAAAGCAGATCAAACTGTTGGAAAAACAGACTGGGGTAAATCTGGATCATTACCACAAACTGAAGATTGAAAATAAACATACTTAGAACATTTCAAACGATTTATTTTAAACATATATAACTATTCAACAAATATATAACTGTTCAACAAATATATAATTGTTCTTTGTATTTTTCAATAAGTATAATTGTTCTTTTAACTGTATTTAAAATCCATAAGGTAATGTTTTGTATTCATCAATAATAACACGCTTGTTATACACAATACGATAGTCCTTTTTCATGCGTTTGGTCACAATGTTTTTTTGTCTTTGTGTCTCGGGTTATCTTGAATGGGATATCAACGGATACTTGCCCTTTGACATTACATTTTGCATGTAGGTACACCAATGCACGAATAACATCAAAGTTCACCTTTTGCCTTGCGGTGCAATTCAGCGTGATACCACGTATCTTCGTCTCCACTTTGTTGGTGTTGGTCCGGTAACAATAATTCTTCGGACTGCCCGAGATGAAGGTAGTGATGTGATCCCCTTTCAATTCGTCAGTTAACTCCCCGAGATAAGGACCTGTCGGAGGTTCTGGATCGCCGGGTTTGCTGACAAAGATCACCGAATCGGTATCGTAGTACAGGACTCTTTCTTGCAACATATCCAATACCCCGTAGAGTTTGAGGCGCGCATAGGCGGTGGTGAAAGCGGCGATGACCACGTTGGTTTTGGCGTTGGGCTCAATGAAATTCTCGGTGTACTCATATCGAATCTCGATCATATCGTCACTCACCAGGTTGGCGTCGAGCACGCTGATTTCGTCCGAGGATAGGTAATCAAAATACACCTGCGGGTCTCGGATCTGCTTCGTTTTAACCATATTGGTTCGCTGAGCAAATTTACCTAGAAAAGATATGAAAAAAATATTAAGTGTCTGAAATTTGCCATGTTCGGTCGTTGCGCAAACTCGCCTAGATAAATTGTTGTAGTAGGGTGTTTAGAGCGTACGTACCCCAAAATGAATTCAGCATCAGCTTAGCCAACGCACGCAATCCAGGATTGTGTTCGATCTTGCTAGGATCCAAGCGGACTCTTTCCCGTTCGAAGTAATCTTCGACGTAGCGTCGTTTCTGTTCTTCCGTTGTGCAATTCTTAGGATAATCACTCGCCTCCTGCTTGATTTTGAGGAAGGTATCGATATAATCTTTAACAGTGCGTCAGAGGTTTCAGGAAAATGCCATACTTCATGCAGTTCCAGGATTCGGTAACCTTTCTCCAACGTATTCTCCAATTCCACGCTACACCACGTTCCCTGAATGGCTCTCTCGTTGTCGCCGTGGGTACAGGTGGCTTGATTGCAGGTATCGGCACACCGCTTGCAGAGGGGGAACATCAATTTGCCTTGAGTACGATAAGGAAGGACAGGATGGAAGAGACCTCGTGGTGGAAGTACCGTGCATTTGATCAGGCCGAAATAGGTGGAGATATCGTCAAAGTTCTCGGTGATGATACGTGGATGGCCGACGACTGTCCGAGTCATTACACCAAGGATAGAGGCTGGTGAAATCCACATATCTGTAAAAAGAAATGACGTCATCATTAGATTTGACGTTCCTAAACCTATTTCGCTATCATTTTGTTACGAAATCGTCTTTCCTTATCTTCTCACCCTCTTTACCCTCGTGGAAGAGTTTCGTACAGTTGGTTCGTCCACCATAGAAGCCGTCACGAGGCTCCAAAGGATCCGCCACATCGTAGTTGTCAAAGTACTGTTTCATGGCGTCATCACGTTCCAATTCTCGCTTCATCTCACATTCCCACATTTCGACCACATTGAAACCACGTTGTTTAAGGTATAGGGTCTTTTCCACTGTGGCTTGGTGGAACTGAGTTCGTGCATGGTTTTACTGCTGACACCATTGACTGTATCCCTTGCATAACAATTCATACAACCTATAAAAAATTAAAAAATGTTTAATACCGTTCCGTTGATTTGAGGGAAGGTTGTGTTGTCAACTTACCGTGCCAGAAACAGCCCTGGAATTCATAAGCCGTATTGGTCTCTTCGTGATATCCATCCAGGAAATATTTACCAACACTCTTCTCTCCACCATTCCGTTTATGTTGGATGTAGATGTCATTCTTTTCAGCGGTGTAGGATAACCATTTCAGAGCGATGTTGGATTGCTTGATTTTCGGCTGGTAACCGTGAGGAGGAATGATGGCAATGGTATTTTCTTGGAGATAATTCGTTCGATAGACCAGATTACATGCTGACGCGATGGTAAGGCATTTCTCGAACGGATCAGTATCAGTGACATCACGGAACAGTTTGCGAAACTCGAGGCAACAGCGACGGAGAATATCCACATCGGAACGGCTGTAATTTAAGATTTCTTGTTGGAAGTCGAACACGTAATTGTTCTCTTTCAAACCGTTATGCCATTCTAGAAACTTTTCTTTCTCCTCGGGACTCATTCCATTAGGATGGTAAAATGAACTCGGAGGTATGGGTCCGATGTAATTTTCATTTTCCTTTTTGTTGAAAAGGTGTGGGAAATAGCCTTTTGCGAGTTCGTCCAAACCAAAGGTTTTGGGGAAGTTTGTTATCGAGGGTATGACATTCAGAACATTTGACGAGATCGGAACAGATGGATTTCGATTTTCCCACCACTTGTTTATGTCGATCAAAACACTCTTGACTTTTAAAAAACCGATTGCAGCGGTCACAATGCATCCAGGATACAATGGGACAGTTCAGAAAACGACAACATTTACACGCGTTGGGACACAGATGTTCTCTCTGATGATCGTAGGTTTTCTTATAGGCATGGCAATATATACCCCGAGCGAAAAAGCCGGGCATGCTAGTGATAACGTCGTAATGGTTATCGTGGAGATAGAGGTAAATTCTTTTCTCTTGATCTGGACCGGAAAAAATGAGGGCGTTCTGATGTTGTTTGGAAACGATGTTGATTTGGTACTCGGAAAGATAGGTTTGAAACTGTTTGACTTCGTCCAGTCCACAGGATCCGAGGGGGACGCCAGCATTCCGGTGTAATTCTTGAGCTAAACGTGTTTGTAGCGGTCTCTCAGGCTTTCGTATAAGACGATCCCGGCTATCGTTTTCGATTTTGGCTTTAGCAACAACCAGGGCTCTGGCTAAACAAAGTTCATCTTTGTTTTGAATGCGTACAATAGATCCTTTTTTAGCCACATGCTTCTCCAAATTGATTTCACTTCGCTTCGTACCCCTACCGCCATGGGGCATTTCTACATGAATCAGATTCACATGTACGGAATCATTCAACCGGAATTCACGATTAGATTGAATCACACGCTCAATTTCAGCTAGCACGCGTTCAGTGGTGAGGCGTTGATGAGGCAGAAACGGCAGCGAAATAGGGTATTCAAGCTGAGGCGATTGCAATACAAAACGAACTTGATCGTGCTCAGGGATATCTCGAGTGACCGTATCTAACACGCTTTGAAATATCTCGTGGAGACGGTCATGGAACTGGGAAAGCTCCAAATGGGCAAACGTGTCCGTAAATTGAATAGTATAATCGACACCCGTTGTGCTGAACTTGTTCACTCTCACTTGCTTCACATCGGTTACGGTAAAAAAGGTATTATCGCTAACCTGTTCAGATGTACTTGCACCATCGTCTACGTCGTCGATAGGTCTTTTTTGTCCACGGCCAATCTGTAGCAAAGGTTCGTCGTCTTGCCAATCCATCATGAAATTTTCTCGTTGTTCAGGGGTCCAAGAATCCATAAGGTTTGAAGCGAGCCCTAATCGTTCGTTCTGTAGCAATGCCTCATCATCTTGCCAGTCCATCAAAAACTGTTGTCTTTTTTCTGGTGTCCAGGAATCCGTAAGGTTCGCTGTTAACCCAAGTTGTTCATTTTCGACTCCCCACTCGAGCGAACGACCGATAATCTCTACTTTCCTCTCAAACACTAAACCCTGTTCGTACTCGCTCAAGACATACATGTTTTCCAAACTCGTTAGTTCGGCTATAGTTCGGCATTCCGTAATCTTCGTATCCATATTTATGCAGTAGTAATGGTATCTCTATGAAAACTATAAGCATTGTGTTCTTTATTCCGAAAAAAACCCATTATTTATAACGTGCGCACACCTGTGACGTCAGCCTGTGTGCACACCCCTGTGACGTCAGCCTGTGCGCACACCTGTGCGCACACCCCTGTGACGTCAGCCTGTGCGCACACACCTGTGACGTCAGCCTGTGCGCACACCCCTGTGACGTCAGCCTGTGCGCACACCTGTGCGCACACCCCTATGACGTCACTTCCGGGCCTGGTTGTACGGATTAAGCTACTCGTCTCGGTTCAAACCGATAGCCCAGGATTACGTCCGCTTGTAAAATATCTCTATGAAATTCGTCTAAACTCTCACCTGAAGAACTAGAAGCGCTTGAATCCGATAAATCATCGCTCGACGAATTCAAAGCATTGACATTCATGATGAACGCAAATACAAAACACTTTGCTTGCAAGAACAGCAACAGCTCAGAAGCACGCACTGACGTCACAAAGTGAGGGCGCTGACAAATCCGCGCCTGCACGGAAAAGAACAGCATGGCGTCCAAATTTGAAAAAATCACGAACTTTGGCGAGCAATTTCTCCTTTACTATGACTATTTAGACCGAGATATTTCAGGAACAATCTAATAAAGGTAAGATCTTTTATTTAAACCTAACTTGTGTTGGGACTGGAGTTCCCCTTTAACAAGGTACGAGAGACCATTCTACAAAACCAATGGATCAAAAGGTGAAAACAGAGGCGATAATGAGCGTGTTTTCCTGAACTGATGTTTGTCCCGTTGAGCGGGGAGACCCCACCCAGTCAGTACAACGTTCGGGTACTTCAGGCAGAAATGATGTTTGAGCAACTTCGTCAGTTGAACGTTTGTCGGAAAGAGTATCCTCAGTGTCTGGTTTGGAGCAAATGTTATTGTGACGTAGATAGGTATATCACAAAATCAGGCCAGTAACAGGAAAGCACTCCAAAGCAGGGACCCACTAAGGCCACGAAGAACGTCATGAAAGAAGGAACCCGCCCCTTTTGAAGTATGTTCGAAAACGTCGCCGGATGATTGTATGACAGTACCAGTTGCCCTGCCAATACGAGATCCGAATTTCCGACGCTGTCGAGTCCACCGTGGACAGCAGTACCAATTGCTTTAATAATATGAGTACCCCCCAGAGAAAGTTGGTCCCACAATGCGACCTATACCGTGCGCCATGTTGCCAGCAAAGTCACTGTCACGCATCGCATGTAACTTTTGAATGGTTTCCTGACTACGCAAAAAATAATTGGAAAATGAAAATTCGTTGAAAGGCTCAGGAACGAGTTGCGAAAAGTTAGAATTAATTCCGCGCAATTGTAAAACAGCCGTAGAAAACGAGGGTACTTACATTTGTGAATAATTGTGAGGAGTTGTGCTATTTTGGGGAGCAAGCCAAAGAGATCCGTTTACAGCTTCAAGATAAGTTGTGGAATAAATTGGAGCGCAAGAAGTAGAAACACTATAAGATTGAATGCAACGATCGTTAATCTGCAACAATTTTATCAACTTTGGATAGTGAGTCATAATAGGAAAATCCAGGTAACACGTGCCGTTGTAAGTACGATTAAAATAACCGGTAGAACAGGTAATTTTGAAAATGTAGGTTCATTTTAAAATGTAGTTTACAGCACGAAATCTTAATAGCAAATAGCAAACGTAATTTTGAAATGTGTTTTGTTTGCAGATATTCCGTTTTAAACGAACACAGATAAACAATTAACGATCTTACCATTAATAATTTCCATTCTAACCATTTTGTAGCCGTTTTTGCTTTCTGTACAGCTTATTGCTTCGCGTAAATGTTCAATTTCTTCTGTCATTTGCCCACTCCATTTCTAATTTCGGCGCCATTATTGTTGCATTGATCGTGACATACTACGCATTTTGTGATTGGTCAATTTAGTTAAAAGAAGGCTTGTCATTGGCTTATCGCCAGAGGTTTCTATCAGCGGATAGCAACTCCTGCGATAGCCAATGAAATTCAACGATTTGTAATAGAAACTTGTAAATTAATACTAAACTGTAATATACTCTTTATTTGAAAATACATGTTTGTTCCCTTCAACGTCAAGTGTCTTTACTTGTGTTAAGACTGCAATTTAAGCCTGCACGTTTATTTTGATACAATCAATGAGCTAATAAACTGACGTTAAATATAATAAAAATCCTTAGGAGTCTATTTGGACCAAAACCTCAAATGGCATAACCGTATCGAGAATATTTCCAAGTAAATTGCTTCCGGAATAAATGCCATTAAGCGAATTAGAAACTATGTTCCGCGTGCGACTCTGTTGGACATCTATAATTCTCTTGTTCAACCACACTTCGATTATTGTAGTGCTGTGTGCATGGGATGGCTGTGACAAAGGCCTTGCTGAGAAACTACAAAAGTTACAAAATCGAGCTGCTCGCATTGTAATTTTTTCGAATCAGCTCATCTACTAGATGGCGTGGGTTGGAAAAAGTTAAGCCACCGGCGGCTCATGGATAAAGCGATATTGATATGCAAAAGTTTGCATGCATCAGTGCCAGCCTACTTGAGCTCGAAATCTATATATACATCGAAGTGAGACTACGACTTATAATTCACGAGACATGCGAATGGTAAGCTTAGTTTCAGCTATAGTGGTATAGCCTACCTAATTATATTAAGCAATCAACTTACCTGCTGGCTTTCAGAGCCAATATTCGCAGCGATAACTTCCCGAGTGAATAAATTAGCTAATAACACAGGCATCCTTCATTAGCACCAGCAGCAGTCAGTGGGAAGTCAACTCTACCCCCCAAAGACTAGACTTCCTCGCGGCCGATCTTATTGTCGTCACTCATTCCTCACCCTGAGCTGGTGCTTCCCAAAGAACCAATGAAATTGGAGCATTGATCATTGCTCATTCCTAAATAACGCCAGCCTGAGCCGAGCGAGCGTTGTGTAAAATTGTTTAATCGGAAGCTAATATTTCGAAAAGTTTAGTTTAGAACTTTACAAAATTTACGAAGAATAGTCTTTTGACTATATTCTTATTGCATAAAGATGTGCGTCAAAATTAGTTTAAAGTATATAAGCGCCAGTGAGATTAAAGATTGTAAACACAAACCCGTCGACGGAAATGGGGTGAACAGCTAGAGTGTGTTTACTATAGGGTGGGTTTACTTGAATATTAATATTTCGAGTAGTTTAGCTTAGAACTTCACGAAATTTACGAAGAATGGTATTTTAATTATGTTCTTGCCGCTAATATAAATAAATCTGTGCGAAAGATTTTGAAGCCGAAGGCTGAGGTGGATAACACAAACAGAGGCCTTGATAATTCTTGATATCATGCGATAACCGAATTCAATAATTGTTTTATTATGCAATTATAAATGTAGAAGCCTTTAGAAAGTTTTTTACAAAGTTAGGTAAAAGTAGTAAATACTCATACCGTCTTCAGTTCGAGGTTCGCTAACTTTTTTCGCTTTCAAATACAATTTTCTCTTTCAAACACTGCTTTAAACTCTAACAGCTGTATGTGTAGCTCGCTTGTTTTTTCTTGGTGGTTTTAGCGTCAACAAAACGTGCCAAATCCGCCGGATTAATCCGCTTTTGATCTTCACTCCTAAGGACGGCCGCCATGTTTGTTTTGTTCAAACCGCTGGTCAGCGCGTCATAGCTACAGATAATTTTTGATAGTTTGTAGGTGGCAAGATATCAAGAATTGTCTGTAGGTTAACAATTGTAATTGTAATTGCCAATCACAATCGAGATTGTATCAGTATTGTATAATAATAAATTTTACGGGGCATATGCTTGTGTAGCACCTGTAGCTAAGGCGCAAGTGTAATATTTCAAAATGCTGTTGCTTAGTTTGGAACGAATATTGCATCAATGTTATTAATAAGATGATACTGTGGCTGTGGATCAAAATATGAGTGATTGTACATGAAATAAAGCTGTGAAATAATCAAATAAAGTTAAAAGCGGCTGCGAGGGAGACCAGAGATTCTCGGTCAATTCCGGTTCAGTTCCCGGTTTTTAGAAACCCAGCTGTGATTGGCTAATCGTCGGGAAAGGAATGTTGTGCTCGGGTAACCAGCCGTTCGGGGAGAAGAATGAGTGACGCCACTAAGGACGGCTGCGAGGGAGAGTATCCGAAGACCCGTTTGGCAATGTTACTCAGTGATAAGTGCAAAAACGTGGCGTATAACAGTATAACGTTCGGCATGGTGACCAAAATTTATACCCAGCATATTCTCTTTTTAAGCACAAGATGCTAACTGCCATTCACAAGCACTACACCGTTGATGAATGGAACAAGTTTGCTGCAGAAAATGCTGACGTCTTACCGGTAAGAAGTTGTTTATTGGGAGATAGAATTGAACATGCCGTGCACATGGTCCCTAGTGCGTGATTGTTCCTACTATAGTCCATATCCTCTATTATTAAATAGTTGAGTTGGTTTGCTTTGTTCTTCGTAGGGATGTATCTATGATATATACCTATAACATATATATATATATATATATATATATATATATATATATATATATATATATATATATATATATATATATATATATATATATATATATATATATATATATATATAACCAACTAGTGGTCTATTACAAATTCGGCATTCTGATTGGCTAGCTACTAGTGGTCTATTGGTGATAGACCACTAGTAGGTTGTCCAGTGACCAACCTTCTTATAACTGGAATATTCCTATCCCGACCAGTCAGAAGCCACGACATATTCAAGCTGCAAGCAAAACCTGGAAACTAGGCCAGACATGTCGTCCGCTAAAATTTATATACGAGTGATCAAATGTCGAAAATATTAGCCCGAAAGTAATGAAAACTTGTTTAGTTTGACATTTTTGAATAAGAAAATGAATTTCCCTACGCCTATGGAGTATATGTACACCAAACTTGAAGCAAAGTAATTACAATCTCGTTTTTCGTGAGCGGATATTTATCATATGCCATGAGACTACTCTACATTTTGAATGGGGAGACTTCTGGAAACAAAAAGGTAGAACTATCTGAAAATTTGGAACAATGTTTGATAAGACTTATTTACGTTAAAGAAAAGTTGTTTATGGTAGATACCAAAACAACAAGACGCCTGCTCAGGCGTTCACTCGGGCTACTAATTTCTGAAAGCTTCGCGTAGCCTGTGCGTACTCTAGCAAGACTACACTAGAAACCCAAACGTTGTAAGAACACGCATTTTTGTCCGCTATAGTGACACGCCAAAAGCGTGTTCAACACGGCTTTGGCGTGTTGTAATACAAGCGTGTTCTGTGTAGAAGCGTGTTGCTAGAACACGTTATATTAAGTGTGTTGTAACAACACGTCAATTTTGACACGCTAAAAGCGTGTTGAACACTTCAGTGTGTTCCAAATTCACGTGTGTTGTAAGAACACACTATAACGTGTTACGGTAACACACATGTTTTCAGAACACGCACCCCCAAATGGCGTGTCACTATAGGAGACAAAAGTGCGTGTTCTAAATTAACACGTTTGGCGTGTTGTATTTGGCGTGTTGCAAGTTTTAGCGTGACACACTTGCCGTGTTGCAGCTCGGAGATTTTTAGCGTGTTGCCGATCTCGGAAGGCGTGTTCTGCACCACAGACGTGTTGTGACCTGATGTGTTTCGTTCGAAGGCGTGTTCTGCTTCTAAATTCTTATACGCACAAAACAGAATGGAGGCAAACAATTTACATCTATTAATCTTATACTGATCTATAGTTCTGGAACATAATGCAAGACAGATGTGTCTTTCAAATGTCAAAGTTCAATCCTGCCATTTTTAGGCGTCCGTAAAATGTCGGAGTTTGTTTGGCCCGGCAGGCTTCGTTGATTTAGGGGCAATTTCTTGTTGAATATACGTCGGATACTATTTTGTCACTTATCCCAATCAAAAACAGCATCCTCCAGAGGTAGTGCAGTATTAAGTGTTTCTTTGTCATATTGGATATTAAACACAGTGTCAGCTGCCAACCACAGTTTCAGTAATCCTATGACAGTTCGACTTGTGACTAAATGGCATACATGCATTTTCCATCATTGTTTGAATTTGAAAATTGATTCCTGGTCTGTTACCAATAGGCAGTGAGTACCCCAGCCAATGAGAGAACAGTACAAACTATATACAAACAAAAAGAAGATATTGTAAATGAACAGTATATAAGTACTGTATACGTGTAAAAAATATTAAATCTTATAACATTTAAAAGAGAAACAAAAATAGATTTCCTAGAAATTTAATACATTAGTTAACAGTACTATTTAACCATGTAAATTAATTAATCATTAATTAATTTACATGTTTAAAACTTTAAATGGTATTGTTAACTAATGTTTTAAATTTGTAAAAATATTTTTTTGTTTCCCTTTTAAATGTAATAAGTTTTAGTATTTTTCATTAAATTTCAAATGTTAGAAAGAGCATGTTTTAGATAATTTGTCCGTTTATAAGGCTTATGTAGTTTTAATGCATTTCTTATGTTAATAATGACGATAAATTTGATTATTTGCTACAAAATAATTTGTGAATGTTTCTGGTAAATTCTTAATATGATAACGAATTTATAGATTCAGTATGTTAAATATTGTAAATAAAACTTAAATATGTTATTTTAAATATTTTCTTTGAACTGTTTATCATTCTGGACACTATATGCGGAGTGTTCCTGTTTTGTGTTCATAATTTTCTTGGAATTTTCAATTGAATATTTTTCTGAAGGGAAAATACAAGTTTGAGGGTCCAAAATACATGCATAAACAATTCGGAAAAAGAATATAACTAAATGTTACGCATAGTTAAAAAGTCTGACAATCAAAAACTGTTACCAAATAAATAGCATCAGTTGTTGCTATGAACAATGACGTTTCAAAATGGCTGCCAATTACACCTCAAACTAATTTAATTCGAAAAAAACGATGGTGACCCCAATTTTTTTCACATTAGAGTAATGCATAGGCCGATTTTGAAAAAAATTCTGTGGAATGAATAATTTTTTTTCTCAGAAAAATCATGTTTGTTAATTTTTGTGACTACCGCTGACCTGTCAGCGGTAGCCATAATGTCGGCGTGTTGCTTGCTTCTTGCTTGCGCGATTGTCTTGGACCGCACTTACGTCATACTCGTGCAGCCATCGCCAGATATTCGACGCGATCGCTATATAGTCAAGAAGATCGCCATTGATCGCCAAGTATTCGGGAAGTACTCGAGTTGTTTTCGTGGCCTCGCGAGGAATAAACTAAAGTGAATGTCGTCTTTGCATTTTGTTTGCTCTCTCGATGACAGTTTTGATTTTTGAAAGTGTTAATTATTACTTTGCAAATCTTTTCTACTTGGAACGGTTTCTGTCCACATTGATCAGTTTATACAAGGTAAGAAATAGTTTCAAAATTGTGACGTTGTTTATCTTATATACTATATACAAAATCTATAAGTACTTGATCGGAAAGAGTACTAGAAATATTCAGCTTATAAAGTTTGCTAGAAGTTGGGCCTTCAACCTTCTTTTATCGAAGAAACTGATATATACCTAAATTATTTATAATGATAAAATCGCTTTATAAGTTTAATTTTGGTTGAATTGTGTGTTGTGCTCACTGGTCAGTGACTCATGTTTATACTGCATGTACAGTACATGTATATATCATACACCAGTGCATACACTAAGAGTGAGAAGTGTGTTTTAACCAACTTCGAGCTAGGTGTTTTGATATTAGATCAAACACAACTTTCATTGTTTCGTGATCAAACAAATCAGGAAATGAATTGTTTGATCACGTATCAAACCTTTGTCTCGCTTATGATTTTCCTATCTGTTTGGTTTGTGAATTATTAATGAGTTCAAGAAGTATATATCACAGTGCCCTGTATTTACACTATATACATTGTATATAAGAAATTTATACTAGGTGGTGTTGGTGGCATAGTGGTTAGTGCACGTGCCTTTCACCTCTGTGAGCTGGGTTCAATATCTGCACGGTGCAGGTATCTGATTAAAATAATTCACCTTGGCCACATTCGAGAAGAGTGCTTCCAGTTTGACTCTACCAAACACCACAGGTTTCCTCCGGGTACTCAGGTTTCCTCCTGTAGTAACACTGGACCAATGAGGGTGGGCCTGTACTGGACCTCTGAGGATAACTGTTTGGATATAACTGATAGAGTTATCCAGTATAAATAAGGTTTGTTTAATTTAGGTTAAACAAAATATGTTGGCTGTTACATAGACATTACAAAACCTTGACTTGGTGCTTTGTTTACTTGTTTTAGGTGTTGTTCAATATCTTGTATAATGAAATTAAGAAACCAATGTTTGTGGACACCAGAGCTGCTACAGTGATCTGTCCACAGAATAGCTAGTAGATACACCAGAAGTCTAACTCTTGTGAAAGTACTGAAACATTCTATAATCTATGTGCCACCAATTGTATATTTTGATAAATTGTTGTAAAGCTATTGTGAAGTGTTGGGAAACTTAAAGCCTTGAATATGTTGAAAACCTTGAAATGAAGAAATATATCTGTTGAAACTACAATACTGAGTATTGTTGTACTGTGTTATTTAAAATACTAGCAGAATCACAAAATATTAGTGATGTGCATTACACTTGATGCCACTGACAGCATATTTATGGCAGGTAAAATGTTGTTTTGGAACACAATGTTGATTATCTGGAGTGATTAATTCTTTGAAAGTTTTCAAGGCGATAATGTATATAGATTATTTTTGTGGAAACACCATGAAAATTATTTATTTGCTAACAGTTTCGGCCTGAGTCAACAGGCTGAAAGCTTACCAAATAAATATTTTACGGAGTTTCCACAAAAATAATCTACATGTATATGATCTGGGGGGAGTTGTACAAAGCCAAGATAGCTTATCTAGTTGATAAGTTCTAGATAAAGAACAGCACTAATCATGCTTTGAACAACCTAATATAAAATTTTATCCACTGAATAGTTATGTATCTGATAGTGCTGTTCAGTGGATAAAAGTTAAATTGGGTTGTTCAAAGGACCAGTAGAGTGGTTCTCTAGCTAGGATTTATCCACCTTTTTTTTTGTGTGTGTGTCTGTGCTTTTCACACATTTTCATGCATTTCAAGTCTACATCTCGTTCTGTAATTAACAGCGGTAGTCACATATACGCATTGCGTACCTATTTTTTAAAAAATTGGATCTACAGAATTTTTTTAAAATCGTCCTATTGCTTACTCATACTTCAAGAGAAGTATTAATGGGGAATAATAAATAAAGCTTTTTTCGAATTAAATTAGTTTGAAGGGTAATTGGCAGCCATTTTGAAACGTCATTGTTGCCATAGCAATCATTTATTTGGTAACAGTTTTTGATTGTCAGACTGTTTAACTATGTACAACATTTAGTTTTATTCTTTTTCCGAATTGTTTATGGGAATTGTTTATTAATGTTTATTTAATTGAATAGAGTATGGGGAGAACTGAGGGACTTTATGGGGCCCCCCCCCCCCCCCGAGAAATCTTAATGGGGGAACTCAGCCCCTCCGCCCCTCCACCATTCACAAATTATAGGTAGTTTATACTGGTTAGAGTAAAGTAACTGTTACAGCCTCATTCCTGCCAGCCAAAAGCACCCATGTACACATAAGACAACCCAGTAAACACAGCATCGAAAAATAGTTGACATATGTTGTATTTTAAGTAGTTTTTATGACATTTCATGACCTTCAGTGTTCTTAAAAATCACCCTTCAGAATGCGGGAATTTTCCGAGACTCTAAATTTCAAAAATTTCCAAGGGGGGGCATGCCCCCAGACTCCCCTAGAAGAGTCCATTTTTGCGAATGCCCCCCATGGGAACATTCTTAGAAAGGCCCTGTTCAGTCTCCCTGGACAAAAACAAACTCTACGCCTATGGTACATATACGCATGGTTTGAAACCAGGCAGCCTACTTAAACTCTCTATATTGATATATTGTCTATTTACGCGCAGTTTGCATTGTGCTGATTAACTGGTGACAATGATGATCACATTAGTGCAGACTGTCTGGCCACCATCACTTATGATCGTCATTTTCACCAGTTAATATAGAAATAAAATAAAATAAAAAATAAGATGAAAAGGAATCTATATGGGTCACCTGACATTGAGTGGTATCTCCACAAAACTATATTTTTTTGCAAAATTAGGGTGCAGGGTATCTCCCCAATACTAAAAAAGTGTAAATATAAAATATAAAAATATGAGGTCACCTGCATGACTTAAATAATTATAACTATAAAAATATGGGGTCACTATATATATACTTAAATGTGTAGTCTTTCCAAAAATATCATTTTCGGGGAGATCCCACATTAAGTAGTGACCCCATATTTTTATAGTTATAATTATTTAATTTAAGTCATGATGGTGAACCCATATTTTTATATTTACATTTTTTTAGTATTGGGGACATAACCCACCCTAATTTTCAAAAAAGATAGTTTGGGGGAGACACCCACTCAATGTGGCGCCCCCGTGTAGTTTCCTTTTCATCTAATTATCGATGAAAATTAAGATGATATCATCCACAAAAGTTATTTCTGATTTAAGGCAACTTAAATTGTTTACACCTTAAACCAGAGTCTGTAGAAATATACACCATATGACTGGCATTAGTGAATAGTGCTAAACATTGTTTTGAGCCAAAATGTACACACGTTCTTAACATACATGCAATAATTAAATTAAATAAGAATTGCAAAGACTAATTATTTACAAACAATTTTCATGCAACACAAAATTAATAGGTACTCACTTGTAATTCAGTAATTGTGCATGAATAAAAACCACAATGTGAGGGAGATGTACTCAGACCACTTCAGTCATCAAATAAACATGATCCACTTCTGATTTGAACTGAAGAACAATTAATTATAAAATTAAAATCTGAAATATTAATATAAACTAGGATACTATAAAAAAATTACACTTGTTTGGTTACAAATATTGATTGGCTATATTTAATACTTGGTAAGCTTTATGTTTTGAAGATGAAATCCAGTCATTACAATATTTAAGCTTAAATAGTAAAATGTTTGTTTCCGAAAAATAATACATAGTAGTTTGTTGGTTTAGCAGCATGAGCCATCTATGTAACTATCAAAACGAACGACAAAAGAGTTTGCTGTCAAGTTCCAACCACACAAAAGCAGTAAATACGAGTTAATATAAGTTGAGAGTAAAATGGCTATAAAATGGTTCAGAAGCAAGGAAATTACTTAGGATTAACTCTAGTCAAGTACAGTACCTTAAACTATAGTTTTAGGCCAGAGTCGACGACGTCTGGTGTTACTTGCGATGTCTTGCTTTTTCGTCTTCACTTTCAAAACATGGCGGCTTGTCAGGACTCTACTTCGAGACATTTCTCTACAGAAAACCAGTTTTATCTTGACAGATAAACATCAAAAAATCTCTCGTATACGTAAAACTGCTTGCACTGTTCCAGCGCGCTGTTGTTTCTTCCTCCGCGTAGCTTTCCTGACATTTAAATTGAAAGGAATACTAGTAGCTCTCGTTGTTTCCTCGGCCTTCTTCGAATGTTGAAAATCTCTTTCGAAAACTTCCTTTTGGCGGCAATCTGTTCTCGCATTTGATTGGTCGAGCTATTTACTGTCCCTATTCCTTTCCCCGATAGTGTTAAAATGTCTCCCTTTTTCACATGCATAGTGTGTTACAAAATGTCTGACTTTTTACACGTCAGCGTGTTTTCGACTGGGTTGCAACACGTTTTGTGTGTAGCAAGCCGTGTTGAAGGCGTGTTGTAACGGATATACGTTTATAACAACACATTAGTGTGTTCTGGCGACGTGTTGTTACAACACGGCACAACACGTCTAACATATCGCAACACGCCAACAACACGCTTACATGTATTTAGAACACGCCTACGTGTCTTTGGAACACGCATCGATGTTTTTAAAATACGCTTACAACACGCTAAGTTTTTTAGTGTACATGACAATGGCAATGCATAATTACATAGATTTTCAAGGCCGTTTTTCTGAAAATTAAATAACGGATCTAATATATTTAGCAGACAAAACCTATATTGTCGGATTCGGCAGATTCAAGGGATCATTTTGATATAGAATTTATTTAAATTCGGACAAAGAAAATATTTAAACATGTTTTAAAACACACGTTTCCAAATGTAATATGACACGCGATATCTAGACATGCACTGAACATGCTCAACATATTGATGTCTTACCGGTATTTGCTCTATTCGGTGCTTATTATTATACTTCCATTTTGTAGTTGTCGGACTATAAAGCAGCAAGGCCAGGACCAACCTGTTTTGAAATAGCTCGTCATCTTTTACCTACTAGGTCTACCGCGATCGCCGGCGTGTGCAGTTGTAAACACTGTAAAGTCTTTGTAAGCATGTTTATGATGAATTGAAGACAATTGTCAGCCGCATTACTGATAAACTATAACTCGGTCACTTGCAAAGCTATTCAAACAAGTAAACAACTGAGAAACAGCCACTGATGATCTGGAGACGCTCGGCCAAACCTCGGTTTCGCAATAATTAAACATGACTGTTCTCTGATGTCCTTCACTCCTTCACTACTCTGACATCTTTGCTTGAGACGACTGCTGTGTAGTGTGCCAAGAAATGTCGTGGAAATATTCCAAAACATCGATAAAATGGCAAGAAAAGCTTCGTTCAAGAGACAACGCGGCCATGAAATCGCCATCGCGCGGCCGGGAGACTAAAGATCACGACATCAAAAAAAATAAAAATAATAAAAATAAAAATAACAGAGCCGAAACCTAGACTCGGCTACCACAGGTAGCCCGAGTAATTAGACAACTCGCCCTCGTTTTCTACGAGCAGATAGTCGGCTTCGCCTCGTTAACTATCGATCAGCTCATAGAAAACTCGGTCTCGTTGTCTAATTGTTAAATATATATATATATATATATATATATATATATATATATTATTAAAATGGACGTGAAACTAGTAGTAACAACAATCAATCTTTAGCTATTTATCCATATCGCTCTATCTCCCAAGATATTGAGCACTCTTGAAATAGTCTTTATTCTACTATACTATATATATGTATATATATATATATATATATATATATATATATATATATATATATATATATATATATATATATATATATTTATACAGTGATTTGAATAGTACGTGCGTTTTCATTGGTCGATAGCAATGACCTATAAAAGGATAGATGCACAGATTACGTCACTGACGTGGTCTGATTTCTCTAAACCAATCACGGATCTCACTGCAACATCACGAGCCAATGACGTTGCTTGATTTGTATAGATCATGGATCACGTCAGATGAAGTGATTTATCTTTTTCAATGCCCCAGAAATTCGCCGGGAAAATTTAACAAGTCCGTTGAAACATAATTTTTCTATTTTTTATTGTATAAAACAAATAGATTCCATTTTTTGTTGTTGTCTGTTCAGTTATAGATGCATAGAGGACGTCACAACGTGGTAAGAACATCAGTGACCCACTCGACTGCGTCTCGTGGGCCACTTTTTTGTTCTTACCACGTTGTGACGTCATCTGTGCATCTATAACTGAACAGACAACGGCAAAATGGAATCTATTTGTTAAATATATATCGATATATATCGATATATAATAGCTCTTACTTATAGTTATTTCTGTATTGTGTGTTGTAACCGTTCTCTTCGTGTATCCGGTTAGTTTCTTAGAATTTTAATGTCTGGGGAAATTCCGCATGGGTGATCGGGTCCCCTTCGCTCTTTCTCGTTTGGGCATTCTATCTTTCCTTTTATGTACTGTTTGGTTGTAGTGTTATCGATTTGTTAAAAAATACACACACCAGCACGGTACATCGCACGCACATTTAGACGTGCATCCACGTACGCACATCTACGCACGCACACTCAGTGCAAGTATACCTGCGCCCGCACGTACACTCACGCACGCACAGACACGCCCATTCACGCACGCACATTCGCGTACGCACACTCATGCATTACCGCATGTTCACTCACACGCATACTCTTGCATGGACACGCGCCCTCACGCACGAACACTTACACACCCTGACATATATCCCCACCGGCGCACGCACACTTTTGCATAGGCACTCACACACGAACACTCAAGCGCGCGCACTCGTGTGCTTACGCTCACCAACTACACACCTAAAAACGCACGCTCTGTTACAGCATCCAACAGCACTGATATCAGGTCTGTTACATTATGATTCCATCAGGTCTGAACAGGATAATGTAGCGACCCCTGTTACAGCTATGATGACCACAGCCTGTATCAGCACTGATGTCAGGCATGATACAGCGCTGATGCCATCAGACTGTAACAGCCATGATAGATCGCGTGGAAACGCGACGTGACCCGCGCGTGATCCATGACCCGTTCTCGAAACTCGCGTGGATAATTATTCCACGCGTGGATAAACAAAATGCCGGTACAAAAATTCCCCGGGTATACTCCGAAACTGGTTTGCTGCCGAAAAAACTGAGGAAAAACGTGCACAGAAGTAACTACGATAAAAAAACTACGCGACAGAAACATCAGGTAACTACTTTTATTATTTTTTATACTTATCAACTAAGATTTACAAAAATAAAGAGCATTTCACCACTATAAATCTTCATTTCGACGAATGCTTAATCCAACAATTTTTGTACACTTCGTTTTTCTAATTCAGTCACATATAATACTGCAAAAAGAAAAGACAAATGATCAGGCATATAATCTTTACTTACAAATCCAGGCTTGAGAAGATGCACAGTATACGTTAAGCAGCCAAAACTAGGAAAGAAGAAAAACATTACATTAATTTTGTTCTTTTTCTCAATATTAAAAGGTAATACCTCAAGTATAAACATTGTTGAGTTAATCTTGCAATTTACATTCTGCAGCCTAAATTTCTTAAATTCCTTCTTGTCACACTATATAAATTAGAGAAGACAAACAACATAGTTTTTGAGAAACTAGATACAATGTAACCAGTATCAATACAGTATATAAAGTACCTTACAACCTATGTATAATTTTTTTGTCCAGCTGGATACACTGTAAAATAATGAAGAAAAAAAAAGAAAGGCATATTACTATTAGTTTCTAAATCTCAAAAATGCTAAGCAATGTCCTTGCCTGGCCATACTATATAAAGAAAAGAAGAAAAAAGACGTGAATTTTTAAAACTTAAAATGCTAACCTAATACACACCTGTAGGTTTTATTGTGGTTGTATTCTCTCTTTCACAGGCCAAGCTATACAAAGAGAGGGAAAGAAAGAGAGGAAAAGAAAGACATATTACTTTCTAAACCTTAAAAATGCTGTGCTAATACATACCTATTAGGTTTTATTGTGGTTATTATATTCTCTCTTTCACAGGCCAAGCTATACAAAAAGAGGAAAAGAAAGACATATTACTTTCTAAACCTTAAAAATGCTGTGCTAATACATACCTATTAGGTTTTGTTGTGGTTATTATATTCTCTCCTTGCCAGGCCAAGCTATACAAAGAGAAGAAAAGAAAGACATTACTTTCTAAACCTTAAATATGCTGAGCTAATACACACCTAGCTATTAGGTTTTATTGTGGTTATTATATTCTCTCCTTGCCAGGCCAAGCTATACAAAGAGAAGAAAAGAAAGACATTACTTTCTAAACCTTAAAAATGCTGTGCTAATACATACCTATTAGGTTTTATTGTGGTTATTATATTCTCTCCTTGCCAGGCCAAGCTATACAAAGAGAAGAAAAGAAAGACATTACTTTCTTTAACCTTAAATATGCTGAGCTAATACACACCTAGCTATTAGGTTTTATTGTGGTTATTATATTCTCTAGCCAGGCCAAGCTATACAAAGAGAAGAAAAGAAAGACATATTACTTTCTAAACCTTAAAAATGCTGTGCTACACACCTAGCTATTAGGTTTTATTGTGTATATTCTCTCCTTGCCAGGGCATTAAGCTACACAAAGAGGAGAAAAGAAAGACATATTTAAGGGAGTTGTCATTATTTATGGAGAGGGAGGTTGACAGATGGGAGGGGGGTGGGGGGGGGGGGGGCAGCAAAAAAAGTTTCATTCCCATATATAGGGGGGGTCAGAAATGTTTTACTCTACACACGCAAAAACGCACACTCTGTGTCAGACCTGATGCAGAATGATGTCAGATCTGTTCAGAAAAATGTAGCGATCCCTCATACAGCCTGTTGCAGTATCAGCTATGATACACCTATGATATCATATCTGTATCATACCTGCAGCTACAACAGACTGTTCGGAACAGATTCTGTCAAACTGTATCAGCCTGACACGGTCAGTGCTGTATCAGTTTGATATAATAGACTGAACAGGTATGTTGTCTACGGAGCTGTCGCAGTCTGTTAGAAATTCTAACTAAATGTTTATACATCAGCGCTGGTACATTCTGTAGCTGTCAGGCTGTATCAAGGGTCGCTACATTTCTCTGAACAGATCTGATATCAGAGCTGATCAGACTGCGCATTTTTACGTGTGTAGAGAAAGGGGGGGGGGGGGTGTCAAAACAATTTGAGGCTTGTAAATACCATGTCTAGAGGCTTAAATACCATGTTTAGAGAAAAAAAAACAAAGTTTAAAATAACAGTTATGCATCAGTCAATTCCAGCAATGCCCATCCCCCCCGGGCCAACCCCCAGGAATTTGCATTTTCAATTTTTTTAATGCAAATGCCCTGGGGTTGGGCAAAAAAGACCCTACAATGCCCTACCTGGATGACAAATGCCCCACCCCAGGGTAGATCAACACACTTTCCAAGGTGATATTTCTTTGCAAATGTCAGCAGTTTGACTCAAGCTTGAGTAGGTGATGGATTTTGTCAGGATATTACATAAGGAAAATCCTAGAATGTTGGTCTTTAGATTCAGACCATCTATATCATTCAGACACAAAGTACATGTACATGTTTTACAGAGCTCCCATTTATTTAATCCAGGCCCATTGACACATAGTGGATCTTTACTCATATATTGTTGCCATATCAGTTGATGAAGTCATTGCATATAAATTTGCATTTGCATGCTATAAAAAAAAGAAAAAATGGATAAAACATTTTGTAAACTTTTCCTCTTCTGATTAACTGTGAAATATAATACCACTATAATAATACCACTGTACTGAGTTTTCAGATTATTGACTAATTAAGTTTGATCTTGAATATTATTACAAAAAATTTAGAAGACACAGTCATTTTAAACATGTGGCATTCACTGTCCTGTTATTAAATGATAAATATTAACCAAGAAATGCTAAATAAAATATCTTGTGCTATTTTGAATATATTATTTTAAATTTGGCTCACCTATATACATGTACCGGTCTTTGTTTGTATAAGGGTATATTTATTTGTATGGAAAACTGGAAAACAGCACTGGCATAGCCAAGGGGGCTGGGGGACATCACCCCCCAAATGGTCTACAAGACCATTCTCATGAAAAGTTTAAATCTGTGGAGAAACTTGTAAGGGGGGGGGGGGGGTTACAGTTGTTTTAAGGCCAAGTGAGTGGATCAGTAATGTGTTATATATATAGCAGGCACGTATATATATATATATATATATATATATATATATATATATATATATATATATATATATATATATATATATATGCTATAAATTACAGGATCTATTAATAAAATGTCTCCAACTTGTTTTTACATTTACCACTAGTTTATAAATAAATCTAAAGATATTCTGACGTGTATCATTCTATGTTCTGGTTTAATGATAGTAACAAAATTATGTAATTTATGGCTTTCAGATTACAATACTCTTAAATACTTGCTTCAAAATGCAGGAAATAGTGTTTCAGAGACCCTAGAAATCCAACATTTTCAGGGGGGCATGCCCCCAGACCCCCTTGGAGATCAAGGTTCTTGTCTCCCCCCCCCCCTTCCCCCCCAACCCAAGACCCTGGCTTTGTTTAATACTGGAAAACAGTTTTACCTGTGCAATGTTCTGGCTAGGTAATGCATGTAGTTATGGCTTAAGACTTCAGCAACATACCTGTATAAATAAATAATAATATATATAAGAAATAATGAAATGTTAGTCTTGATACCTGAATAAATATTTTTATAATTATTATATTTTCTGGATTATGGCTTTGCTGTGGGCATTTAAAAAATATGAAAATATGATAAAATATTGGCATGTTTCTTTGACATTTAATAATACCCCACAGTGGAGGGTGGCACCCTCACCCCATGCACCCCTAAAGTGTATCGATTTGGTGGTTACATAATTATAAATAAGATCTGACTGTGCAACATAAAACAAATAAATCTTATTTTCTATAGTTTTGTGCAATATATTTAAAATATGTACGACAATATTGGAAAACAACAGAATTATTTACGTCCAGAAATTTCATTTCTAACTTAATCTTTTTGTACTATCATTCATTTGACCAGTTTACTAGATTTTAAAACTTACCTTTAGCTTTGTGGAGCTAGAATTGCAACGTAAAGCTGGTTATGAAAAAGGAAACGGAAAATGCTTTGTTGCTGCTGACGCCATAACTTTTGTAGAGTTGTCCAATTTTGCCTTGTTTCAATACCAGTGTTTCGTCGCATTTTGGAAGAAACGAGCTTCACAAGCTTTCAAATTAGTACTGTACATACTGCTAGAACAAACTTTCTGTTATATCTCCAGAGTCATGTCCAACGAGAATAGTGAGTGATGATTTTCCGCTTTTCATTTTCATCAAGACATTCTGGGCTGAGTCTGTACAAAACTCACACTTGTTGCACGTAATTTCTGCCACAAAAACATTCGCAGAAAGACGTCAAAGTTTGAAATAAACATCCAAAGTTTTTTATATTAATTCAGAAATAACTTTTGTTTGTTTTTCCATGCCATGCCGGCTGCTTGAAGCGCCTTGATATGCCACTGAAGAGTGAAGAGTGAAGAGCTTTGTAAAAAACAGTCTCTCTTGTCTTTTTTTGCTGACGAAGTCACGAAAAATTCGTGTCGCGACACGCTGTTACCGCGGGAAAATCCACGCAGTTTCCAACAGCTCTGACACAACCTGTTCAACATGGCTGTTACAGTGCTGATATCGTCAGTCCTGATTTATCTGATACCAACAGCTTCCATCAATGCTGTTGCCCCATCATAGCTGTTACAGCCTGTTCTTACAGTCGGCTACAGATCTGTTGTCAACATACCTGTATCATTCTTTTATATCAGACTGACACAGCACTGACAGACCAACAGTCTGTTGCAGTCTGATGCTGTCAGTTCTGAACAGTCTGTGGACGTCTACAGCCTGTAACAGCTATGATATCATACCTGTATCAGGCCTGAAGCTGCAACAGGCTGTAACAGACCTGTGGCGTTTTTAGGTGTGTAACGCATGCACATTCACAGACGCACACTTACACCTGAGCCTGTTTTCCACGAGGTGGAATTTTGCGCGCGGAGCGGAAATTTTGTTTGTCTTTTCTAATTAATTCCACCCAAGACATCACAAGACAAAGAAGGTTTCCGCTCCGCGCGCAAAATTCCGCCTCGTGGAAAACAAGCTTTACGCACGCTCGCGGACGCACGTACACTTTCACATTCAGCAATACTGCAGTTTCCAAAGACTTTGGCCAATTTAACTTATTTTATATTTTGTAGTATGTGATCGCGAGTTGTGGTATGGTGGATAAAGATGTGGACAAAATAAGTGTCATTTTAAGTAGTATACCAGAAATCCGAGCAATTTGTCTAGACGTTGCCAATGGCTACTCCGAGCACTTCGTTGACTTTGTTAAAAAAATACGGACGAAGTTTCCAGAGCATATAGTCATAGTAAGGATATTATCAAAACGGCGTTACCAACATTGCTGAGAATACTTGTCATTGACGCTTTTAGTAATTCATTGAATAACTTATTGAGTCCCAACTTCAAGTGCACATGACATGAAAATCCATCCCAGTTGTTTTGATTTGTTTTGTTTTGTTTTGTTTTGTTTTGTTTTGTTTTGTTTTGTTTTGTTTTGTTTTGTTTTGTTTTGTTTTGTTTTGTTTTGTTTTGTTTTGTTTTGTTTGTTTTATGATTGTATTTTGAGGAATATTTAAAACAAGAAGGCATTCAGAGGCTGCATACACCTCCGCCAGCGAGTTATTAGAGTAGTTTAAACGAAAACGAGCCATCCTGCTCACCAGGCCGCTTACGAGACCTACACACGTGTGAATGAATAATAGATATGCTTGATTGCACTTGTACCCAAATTATGCAAAAATGTTTGCAAAAAATAGGGATAATACGCGCAATCAAGCATTCCTTCTACACGGAGAGTCTTGTGGTCAAATTTTTATTAATTTCTCATGCAAATTTCAACCAAATTCAACCAAAATTGAATGGCTGGACCTTGGTCAAAGTCCAGTCTAATGGTGGTATTTTACTAGGCGACTTTTTTGGCGCGAAGCTACTTTCTAATGTTAGTATTGAATAGATTCTTATTTAGTTCCAGTCCAGGGCTTAAAAGACAAATGAAAAGTCGCTGCGTGGGAAAAAGGCCGCCTAATCGAAAACGGGCTTAAAGTCCATTATAAAGTCAAGTTAAAAGTCCGGGACAAAGCGCAGTTTTTTCCAAGTTCATTCCAGTCTAAAATCGTCTCCAAAGTTCAGTCCAGTACATATTAATTTATACTACTGTACATGCATGTACGGCAAGAATAATTTAAGCATTGTTGGCATTGTAAACTGTACGACTTCTGTACTTGTACAGCAAGAATTGAGAAAACTTTCCTAGCTGAAAATCCCAAACTAACTAGCATGTTCTTTTAATTATGAATCGTATAATTAACGTTCTAACGTTCCGTTTGTTTATAATACCTTTTATGTGGAAAATGGTGCAAAGAAAAGGAGAGTCAACGTATTGTTTTTGTTATTTTTACAGGCCGGGAATGTTGTCACAGGAGAAATGGTCGAGCAGCTAATATTAAATGGAGCTGATATTGTAAAAGTTGGAATTGGCCCAGGTACGGATTTAGTAACTAGCGCGGGGCTGCCCGCAATCTCGAGCCCACAGTCTCCTCGTTTTTCGTCAACCGGAGAACGCAGGTGAAATGAAGGATGTATAGATGACATGACATATTTTGCACGCATTTCAAGGCTCGTTGTACCATTTCCCGCATTTTATACATACTGGAGCACATTTCCTGCAAGTGCATAGCTATCAGTTGAGTATTCTTAAAACTTAATGTTCAGTAATTGGCCAACAACGACCTGGGTTGTCAACGAGCAAATAGTCAGCGAGGCACATCCGACTTGACTACTATTGAAAGTAGTCTTAGTATAAACCAACTAGTCCGACAAAATACTGTATCTGAAGGGATTGTAATCTCGCCAAAAATTAGACATTTTAGAAATTAGACATCTTAAAAACAATTGGTATAGGAACAATAACAAAGTCCAAAATGTGTATTTTGATAAGTGAAATTCTTTATGCAGCTCCCCGCTTTTGAGCTGTCTCACATAAACACCAGTAAGCTGACATCAAGTGCAATAATTAAATACGACATCGAGCCAGCCACTAAATGCCAATAATTATATACACAATTAAACATGCGTATTCACATTATTATTACATGATACTCAGGGAGAATTTATGAAGTCTGTATGTGATGCAACTAATTACTAAGATATATATATATGTTATTTACCGGCTGGGAGGTCCGTATAGAGAAATATTTCCCGAGGTCTCAAAAACTGCCCGAGGCCGTAGGCCGAGGGTCGTTTTTGAGACCGAGGGAAATATTTCTTTATACGGACCGACCAAAACGGTAAATAACATTTTTTTTTTTTATTAATCGTACGATTTATAATTTACATAATTAGGTAAATTAACATAATTGAATTGCGTAATCGAGATGACATTCACGTGATATTCAAAAGTCCAAAGTTTATCGTTCGACAGTAAACAACTTGCCGACATGCAGTCTGACAGGGAAGCTTGGAATCTCTTTTGTGATAAAAAAAACAAACAGTCAAAACTTGAAGATCTAGTGTTTTTAAAGTTTAGTTGATAAAGATTCTTCGTCGTCCTTCTTCGTCGCCCTTCTTCGTCGCTTGCTGGTTTTTGACTGTTCGCTTGGAAAATCGCTTTCAATATATACTCGGCTGACTGCATGGAAATTGAAAGTGGGTCGTTCGAGTTTGAAGACGAAAATGCTTGTAGTAGGAAGCCATTTGAAACTTTTTTCAAACACATGACACGATGAAGTTGGCATGTGGAAAATATTTGACTAAAGGGTAAAGACTTGTAGCGGTTTTGTTGAGTAAAGTTGGACAACAGAAGAAGGACAGTTTAGTATCAAAAGGTTTCAGCCTTTCTGTCCTCTCGTGGTATGTTTTATATATATATATATATATATATATATATATATATATATATATATATATATATATATATATATATATACATATACTTCTATATAGTTTCATTTAGTGATTCAAAATACTGTGTTCACAAGTTTATGTATGTTTTGCCTACTGTTTTAAACTGTTTTCATGCGTCGTTGAGCAATAATACTTAACACTTTATAAATGTCGCTCGCTGAAATTTTGCTTTTTCACACTTTTCTTTTAAAATTCGCTGTTAATAAAACTCTTTCGCATCCCGGTAGCTCTCTGTTGAATATACTTTTTCTGTGGCAAGCGAAATAGTTATGAAAATCGATCAATTTTTCCACCACCTGACTCCATGTCATCCTCGGCCTTCCTCGTCCTCTTGTACCTTCCACCTCGAGCGACATGCTCTTTTTCACCCAGTAACCATCGTCTTTCCGCAGCACATGTCCCAATCATCTCAACCGGTTCCATCACATCAGACACCAACTCAATCCCCATTCTTTCCCTCAGCTCCACACTCGGCACTCTATCTCTGTCCGCTCCAATCTCCCCCTCTACTCTGCAGTCATGTCCCATGTCTCACTTCCATACACCATAGCACTCCTCACACACGTCACATACAGCTTCCCCTTTAGCTTTAATGACACTTTCTTCCTTGTCAAGATCCCAGACAACTCTTTAAACTTCCCCCACGCACAACGCACCCTCGCCACAGAAGCCGAATTCGCTCCTCCACCCCCATTCAGCATATCCCCCAGGTAACAAAACTTTCTAACATTCTCTAAATGTACCCCATTTCCCAGATCCATGCTCTCATCTACATCACTATCCTCCCCATCACCTGCTCTTTCACACACCTTGCATACAAACGTATCCTCAACTCTAGCCAGCGAGCCCTTCACACCTGAGCACCGCTGGTGTGCCCATCTACTGCAACCCGTACATCGAATAGAATTATTCCCAGTACCCTTTCCACATACAGTACATGGCAACTTCCCCAGCCTTTCAACATCACCACAATTCTTCCCTGACACCATCACCTTTGTTTTACCAGTGTTCACTTTCAACCCTTTCGCCTCCACACACTCTTTCCACCACAGCACTTTATCCTTAAGTTCCTCAATGCTCTCAGCCATCAAGACCAAATCGTCGGTATACAACAGCTCCCACGGCAGACCCTCTCTAATTTCTTGCGTCAGCGCCTCCATCACAACCACGAACAATAATGGGCTCAAAACCGACCCTTGATGTACCCCAACCTTCACCTCAAACTCTTCACTGTTTCCATGCTTCGTTTTCACCATTGTTCTCGCTTTTTCATACATTGTCATCACTGCTTTCACCAACCATTCTTCAACCCCCAGCTTCCTCAACGCCCACCTAACCACCTCTCTGGGTATCCTATCAAATGCTTTCTCCAGGTCCACAAATGCATAATACGATGCTCTCTTTTTTGCCATAAACTGCATGCCATCAATATTTACTTTCTCTCTCAACCTTTTCTCTAGAACCCTCTCCAACCCTCTCGAGGACTACCACCAATATCTAATTATCTACTTGTAGTTATTTAAAAGGTTAATCACTAAAATATATACATTAGAAGTCTACTACCAATATCTACAGTACACATCGTTATTTAAAAGGTGATTAATTAATCCAGGATTATTGAAATCGCAGTAAGCACGATTCTTATGAACAATACTAATTAGTTTGATCATTCCATTCACAGATCTTGACAGAGTTAAAGGTACAGTGTCACTAGGACGCAAACTTGAAAAAATTCTTCAACAAATTCAAGGCAACTTGATTAAAGTTATGATGAATATCACGCGTTTCAGAAATTGGACTGAATAACAGCCTCGTACCGAGGCGCTTTTCGTTTGGTACACCGCCATGTGGCGTGCGCACAAATATATGGTCTGCAGTCCCCGTGTGTATTCGCGAACATGTCACGCGGCGGCGTAGCAAACCAAAAGTACCTGGGTAAGGGGCTGACTAAATAGTTCAATCGAAAATGCACTAATGACTTAATTAGTTCTTTAATATTTTAAGAATATTGATCCTCACTGAAGTATTCCTCTATACCAAGAATATTTCTTCTAAAGTGAGGTTTCTGACCTAGTGGGCTCCAAGAAATGTAACATCACCATGAAGTTTTAGAGATTTCTTTAGAGGTGGACATCCACTGAGTGCTGAATCAATGTAGGCAAAAACTGGATCATCATCTGTTTCTCTAGGAATTGAGCTTGCAATAGCCAATATCCACTTATAGAGAAGAAAACTGAAAGTGAACTGTGTTGGGACAGCTTGCGTTCCATGAAACAGTTTAATCGAATATTTACCCCTTTAAAAAACACGTATCTAGAGTTAACTAGTATAGCACAGTTACGAATGAGCATGTGTATCAAAGTGCTTTCTTGATTCTGGAATTTGTGTGGTATATGTTCGCAGTGTCAGCGTCTGACAACATTATATTGTTCTGCTGTTGCTATATCTTGGCTGGTTTACGGTTATTAATAGTGTTCACTGCAAATTTTTTTAAATAATTAAGCAATTTATATTGAGTGGGCTACGGAAAGCTCAGACAGATTGTTTTCGCAGTTATAAAACATGTGTATGTAACAACTATGACGATCAATATAAATATAATCATAACATCTCGCGACATTCACACGCGTATCAATAATACTGAGTTAAATTTATAATAGCGAATTTTATCTTCTACTGATAACTGGCGCTGATAGTCAATGCAGCATGAGAAGTACGCCTGAGTAGATCCCACTGATTCGAATCAAATGCGAGTGTTAGGGAGTGTAATAAGAAATTCTACATGATGTTTTGCTCAAGCCAATGTCAGCCAATTCAGTAATACTCGCCGTTAAGCCGAAGTCGCCGAAGGGTGGCGCCTTGCGTGAAAATCTTACCGTAATTAACTGTTGGGAAACCAGCGAATAAACATTTTCCTTCGGTTTCACATGCGGCTGCATTATAGCCACTCTCTTCTCAATCTCAGTTTATTTTGAGCTCGTTTCCTTATATTATATGCAAGGCACATTTTCCCAACGCTCTTCTTCGCCAACGTCTGCAGCGGAAATTCAAACTCTCTTTGATTGATAGGTCAATAGCGTGTCAACCAATAGATTGCGAGCGTTCGCCGGCGAACGCTATACACGAAAAATAACAATGGGTGACTGCAGGCACTCCTTTCACTGTCCGTCCCAATCCCCAGCGCCGGCTAGGCCGGCTCGTTGTAGGATGAACAAGATTTAGCCTGCTGTCAATTGACTCAGACTTGTTTCCAATGTACCAAGGCTGCTGATGATTTGAAGAATTAAACCACAAATGACCCAACTGCCTCGATACACCAAGGTCAGTGCAGTGAAGGTTGTCAACAACAAAGCCGGAAACCAAATCAGATTGTGGTAACTGGACAAGTTTGCTTGGACCTTTTACCCCCAACACAGAATCATTAGCTCGAAAAGCATTCCGTGCATTCTGTATCATTTCGGCATGCGTTCTTAACTTGTTCCCTTCATCTGAATTCGGAAAAACACCACAATGTCCACGCCCTTTCACTACAACCTCCCCCGGGTTATAGCACCAGCTACAGCCACACCGTCCATTAAATTGCTTGATATTCTGTATGTTACATCTTGCGACACTATCAGCAGAACATAAACAAACATACATGAACAGTTGACAAAACCCATTCACTAGCTTTAATCCACTACATGCCAGATGTGCTAAGCTGTTTCATTTCATCAGTAAATGGCTGAAGAAATGAAGTGATTACAGGCTTGATATTGCCAAACCAAAGCCCTAGAAGGAAAACATTTTCTTTCCTTTCTTTAATCGGAAGTTCATTAAGAATCCCCTGCAAAGGCCAAATACTGAAATTTGAAGACTTGAATACCGGAACTCCATCGCAATTACATGAAATGCTTACTGCATTTGGGTCGTTCATCAGTTTTCCATCTGCAATCTGTTTATACATCTGACCATCATAAATATCCTCATAGTTTTGTTCATTCTTCTTAATTCTTGTAAACCGATGATCTGATTTTATGCCAATATCTGGTCTTTGCAATAGTTCAGACAATTGCTGTTGAAGTGGTATACACACACACAAAAAAAAGATCCTGTTTTAACTAAATCTTGATGTGCATAATTGACATGGCACACATCGCACCAGACAGAACCTTCACTAGGTTCTATCTATCTATCTATCTATCTATCTATCTATCTATCTATCTATCTATCTATCTATCTATCTATCTATCTATCTATCTATCTATCTATCTATCTATCTATCTATCTGAAATAAATAATATATGAAATGAAATAAATATGCTGTCATCTGATTCAGGAGAAATTTTAACAATTGCGCGTTTATTTGAGCGTTTAATGTACAATCAAATTTATGAATACTTACTCAAACACAGGCTAATTAACACTAGACAATCTGGATTCCGCTCGCTGCATTCAACTTTGACGGCATTACTTGATATGACAAATCAATGGTGCTTTAATATTGATAAAGGAATGGTGAACGGTGTAATTTTCCTTGATTTAAAAAAAGCATTCGACACCATTGACCACAAAATATTGCTGATGAAATTAGCATGTTATGGCTTGAAAGAGTGCAGTCTTGAGTGGTTTAGATCCTACTTGTCTAATAGGACACAAATTTGCCATGTTAATGGGGTTTACTCCAATGAAGAAATAATTTCATGTGGGGTACCCCAAGGTTCCATTCTGGGTCCGGTCTTATTTTTACTTTATATAAATGACCTACCCAAGTCTTTGGAACGTAGTGTTGCAAGACTGTTTGCTGATGATACAAATATGACCTTCACAGGCTGCATTTTAGAATCAATTCAAGAAGAAATGAAGGTTGAGTTAGACAAAATTTTCAAGTGGCTTTGTGCTAATAAGCTGACATTAAATGTCTTAAAAACTGACTTTATGTTAATTGGTTCTCGACAAAAATTGGCGGCCCTTGGGGGTTCAGTTGCATTGTCAGTAAACGGTGTTTCATTAAGCCAAGTTCGCTCGGTGAAATGCTTGGGGATTGACGTTGATGAAAATATATCATGGAAAAACCATATTCATGGTATCCGTGGAAAAGTATCCCGCAATATTGCTACTCTAAGACGTGTTAAACCAATTTTCAATAAAAAAAACCTGGTGTCACTCTATAGAGCTATTGTTGAACCATATTTCATTTACTGCTCTATAGTTTGGGATAGCATTGGAGAAACATTGGACAAAAGTTTACAAATTTTACAAAATAGAGTAGCTCGTGTTATTACAGGGGCACATTTCTTGAAATCATCCTCGCAAATTTTGGAAGAACTTGGCTGGATGAACATTAAAGAAATGAGATATAGGCAAAAGGCCATTATGATGTATAAAATAGTGAATGGTATTGCACCACCATACCTATTGGATATATTTAAACATTGTGATGGCCTAAATGCTTATAATCTCAGAAGATCTAAAATAACTTTTGAACTTCCTAATAATAGAACGGAGTATTATAACTCAAGTTTTGCCTTCACTGGTGCAAAACTTTGGAATTCTCTGCCGGACGAAATAAAAGAGGCATCCTCATTAAAAATATTTATCAAAAAATTGGAGTCAACTATTATCTGTGCCAACTAGATAATTACCATTTGTTTCAATTGATTGTAAATAATGTAAATATGTACAGTATTATAAGCTATATCACGGCTTTTAGGAAGAACAAATGTATTTTTATATACAATTTGATAAAACTACCGTGTATAAATAAATATTTCAATCAATCAATCAATCAATCTATCTATCTATCTATCTATCTATCTATCTATCTATCTATCTATCTATCTATCTATCTATCTATCTATCTATCTATCTATCTATCTATCTATCTATCTATCTATCTATCTAGGCTGGCTGGAGCGCTGTCTGTCTGTCTGTCTGTCTGTCTGTCTGTCTGTCTGTCTGTCTGTCTGTCTGTCTGTCTGTCTGTCTGCCTGCCTGCCTGCCTGCCTGCCTGCCTGCCTGCCTGCCTGCCTGCCTGCCTGCCTGCCTGCCTGCCTGCCTGCCTGCCTGCCTGCCTGCCTGTCTGTCTGTCTGTCTGTCTGTCTGTCTGTCTGTCTGTCTGTCTGTCTGTCTGTCTGTCTGTCTGTCTGTCTGTCTGTCTGTCTGTCTGTTTAGAGCATTCTAATGCTAGATTGTATGCCGATGACACTAACATAACAACAACGGGTTCGTCAATTGTAGAAATAACCAATTCTGCTGAAGCTGACTTACAAAATATTAAGAAATGGCTAATCGCTAACAAACTCAGTTTAAATGTCACCAAAACAGAACAGATGTTCATTGGATCAGATCATAACCTAAGTAAGATTAGAGAAGACACACCGATACTTTTAGACAAGAAACCTATTAAAAGGGTCAAGGCATCAAAATCCCTAGGTATATACATTGATGAAAGGTTGTCTCGGCATGACCAAATAAATGAAATGTCAAAAAAAATAACGAAAGCAATTGGGGGACTACGTCAAGTAAGACAGTTTGTGCCTGTACAAACTGCCATAATAATGTACAAGTCTTTAATCCAACCGCTTTTTGATTATTGTGACATTGTTTGGGATAATATGCCTTTAACAACAGGTGAGAGATTGCAAAAATTACAAAATCGTGCTGCTCGTGTTATCACCTGTCAAAGTTATGAAGTCAGATCCAATGACATTCTTCAACAATTAGGATGGAAAACATTGGCTGAGAGGCGATATATTCACAAGGCTAAAATGATGTTTAAAATATTCCATGGTAACGCACCCAGTTACTTGATGGAGTGTTTTACGAAGTCTACTGTGAATAATGCATATGATCTGAGAAATAGAGATAACTGTTTAGTTCTTCCGAAACCACGAACCGAATACCTTAAGAAGAGTTTCCAGTATGCGGGCGCCAAATTATGGATAATCTCCCACCTGATATCAGATCACAAAATAATTTTAGTACTTTTAAACGTGAAATAATCGATAATTATTTGTAAATAAATGTAATAATATTATATACGTATTTTAGAGTTCCAATTTTAATGTTATTAGCTAGTGTAGTTTTTAATGTAATTAATTATGTAATTTTTTAGTGTAGTTAGTCATTTTTAGAGATCTCGGCTTTCATGTAAAGCAGTTTTTTATAACTGATGATTCCCCGAGTAGAAATAAAGATTCATCATCATCTGTCTGTCTGTCTGTCTGTCTGTCTGTCTGTCTGTCTGTCTGTCTGTCTGTCTGTCTGTCTGTCTGTCTGTCTGTCTGTCTGTCTGTCTGTCTGTCTGTCTGTCTGTCTGTCTGTCTGTCTGTCTGTCTGTCTGTCTGTCTGTCTGTCTGTCTGTCTGTCTGTCTGTCTGTCTGTCTGTCCTGTCAGTAGGATAATACTAGATCTATTACTAAATACATTCCCTCACTTATCTTTATACTCTCATGCTTGGAAAGCAAACTTGTGTGTTGACTGTGTTCAGTAAACTAGCTTAAATAATTTTGTAGGCTCTGTTTGTACCACGCGACGACAAACTGGAGTTGGTTATCCACAAGTCAGCGCTGTTTTGGAGTCGGCTGACGCCGCGCATGGTTTAAAAGGACAAGTGATATCGGTAATTATTGAATAATACTTCTAGTTTCTATTTTGATAAACTGATCAAGCCAGATTTAACTTTAGTACTGAATTGTTAGTGAGTTGTTAATAAATTAGTTACTGAACTATAGACCTTCCATATTTCCTCTTTACTATTCACTTCTTGTCTCTTTGCTCTTGTAATATTTTGTTTCTAGCTAACTCACTGCTTTCTGCACGTTGCTGCTTTGCTTATCTATTTTTACTTCTCGATCATACTTCTGCTTTTCTTGGTTTAGGTCTTTTTGCTCTTGTTTTTTCCCTTTTTTTCTTAGTTTGCGAAGCAGACTGCCCCTCGACCGCTCCCCCTGGAAGCAGCAGAGAAACAATCTGCGATCAATCAATCAAATCATGTGATTGGTCGATTAAACTTCCTTTGTATAAACTGATCTAATGCCGACAATTTCATAAAAAGCTTTTGAAATGGCGGATTATGAAACTTTTCTAAAAGCAGTGAAGGATGTTGAATGGGTATTTTCCATTGATTTTGTGAAACAAGGACAAGCTCAAGCATCTATAAAACTGTTAAGTTCACATTTATAAAAATACCGTTGCCGATACATTATAAGTTCTTTCAAACATTTGTCCCACGACTCTTTCAACTTTCTCTTCTTCTTTAATCGTGCGAGGCACTTTCGACACACGTGCGATTCGTTATACATGCACGCTGACGCACAATGGTAACTTTTGAATGGCTTCCATACTGTTAATTCCAGTTGATCGGATCGTGCGACGTTTTTTGACAATTGTTTACGACTTCACATGCACTGAATATGCGTTGATATAAATGCTTCCAGTAACGTAATTATTTTATAATGTATTGCCTCACGCAAGACGATTTCCCACTTTCTTAACTCTTTCAACTGCTGGTTACTTTCATCGCTTAGGTATCAAGAACCTCGGAATAATACACGCGTTTGCCCCAAGGAATTCATACGGATAGATGAACTTTGTTTACTTTACACGAATATAGACAGTGCACTGGTTGCAAAAACAAATCAATTGGTTAACGTAAGGTTTTAATTTGCATGACAAAACACAATTGTTTATGTCCCTAAACCACTATTGACAAAAAGTGAACAACTGTCAAAAAACGGCGCATGGCGCGGCCAAGTGGAAAGAAGTCCTTCCAGTTAATTATATCCAAAATATTTCACCGCGGTGATATTATTCATGACGTTACGGTATGGTGTTAGTGTTGATTGATCGCAGACTGTTTCTTTGGCGCTTCCAGGGGGAGCGCTCGAGGGTCACTCTGCTTTGCAGACTACTTTTTCTACGTTTCACTTGTTTTTTTTCTTTTTTCTCTTACTCGTTAACGTTTTCATATTTTAATCATCCTGTCTTTTTCTTTCTTTTTGCTCTTTTTGTTGCTCTTCTATTCTATTCTATCCTATTCTGTTCCTGCTCCATTACTTCTGCTCTTTAGTTCTCCTCTTGCTTCTGCTCTTTAGCTTCTGCCCTTTTGCTTCTGGTCTTTAGTTTCTGCTCTTTAGTTTCTGCTCTTTAGTTTCTGTTCTTTAGTTTCTGCTCTTTTGCTTCTGTTCTTTAGTTTCTGCTCCTTTGCTTCTGCTCTTTTGTTTCTGCTCTTTTGCCTCTGTTCTTTAGTTTCTGCTCTTTTGCTTCTGCTCTTTTGCTTCTGCTCTTTAGTTTCTGCTCTTTTGCTTCTGCTCTTTAATTTCTGTTCTTTCTCTTTCTTCTCTTTAGTTTCTGCTCTTTTCCTTCTGTTCTTTAGTTTCTTCTCTTTTGCTCCTACTCTTTAGTTTCTGCGCTTTTGTTTCTGCTCTTTAGTTTCTGCTCTGTTGCTTCTGTTCTTTTGTTTCTGCCCCTTTGCTTCTGCTCTTTAGTTTCTGCTCTTTTGCTTCTGCTCTTTAGTTTCTGCTCTTTTGCTTCTGTTCTTTAGTTTCTGCCCCTTTTCTTCTGTCCTTTAGTTTCTGCTCTTTTGCTCCTGCTCTTTAGTTTCTTCGCTTTTGTTTCTGCTCTTTGGTTTCTGCTCTTTTGCTTCTGTTCTTTTGTTTCTGCCCCTTTGCTTCTGCTCTTTAGTTTCTCCTCTTTTGCTTCTGTTCTTTAGTTTCTGCCCCTTTGCTTCTGTTCTTTAGTTTCTGCTCTTTTGCTTCTGCTCTTTAGTTTCTCCTCTTTTGCTTCTGTTCTTTAGTTTCTGCCGTTTCTGCTCTTTTGCTACTGCTCTTTAGTTTCTGCTCTTTTGCTTCTGCTCTTTACTTTCTCCTCTCTAGTTTCTGCTCTTTTTCTTCTGTTCTTTAATTTCTACCCCTCTGCTTCTGGTCTTTTGCTTCTCCTCTTTAGTTTCTGCTCTTTTTCTTCTGCTCGTTTGCTTCTTTTCTTTAGTTTCTGCTCTTTTGCTTCTGCTCTTTAGTTTCTGCTCTTTTGCATCTGCTGTTTAGTTTCTGCTCTTTAGTTTCTGCTGTTTTGCTTCTGTTCTTTAGTTTATGCTCTTTTGCTTCTGCTCTTTAGTTTCTGCTCTTTTGCTTCTGCTTTTAGTTTCTCTTCCTTTACTTCTGCTCTTTAGTTTCTGTTCTTTTGCTGCTATTCATTGCTTCTGCTCTTTGGTTTCTGCTGCTTTGCTTCTATTCATTAGTTTCTGCTCCTATGCTTCTGCTCTTTAGTTTCTGTCCTTTTCCTTCTGTTCATTAGTTTCTGCTCCTATGCTTCTGCTCTTTAGTTTCTGCTCTTTTGCTTCTGTTCTTTAGTTTCTGCCCCTTTTCTTCTGTCCTTTAGTTTCTGCTCTTTTGCTCCTGCTCTTTAGTTTCTTCGCTTTTGTTTCTGCTCTTTGGTTTCTGCTCTTTTGCTTCTGTTCTTTTGTTTCTGCCCCTTTGCTTCTGCTCTTTAGTTTCTCCTCTTTTGCTTCTGTTCTTTAGTTTCTGCCCCTTTGCTTCTGTTCTTTAGTTTCTGCTCTTTTGCTTCTGCTCTTTAGTTTCTCCTCTTTTGCTTCTGTTCTTTAGTTTCTGCCGTTTCTGCTCTTTTGCTACTGCTCTTTAGTTTCTGCTCTTTTGCTTCTGCTCTTTACTTTCTCCTCTCTAGTTTCTGCTCTTTTTCTTCTGTTCTTTAATTTCTACCCCTCTGCTTCTGGTCTTTTGCTTCTCCTCTTTAGTTTCTGCTCTTTTTCTTCTGCTCTTTTGCTTCTGCTCTTTAGTTTCCCCTCCTTTGCTTCTGCTCATTAGTTTCTGCTCTTTTGGTTCTATTCATTAGATTCTGCTCCTATACTTCTGCTTTTTAGTTTCTGCTCATTTGCTTCTGTTCATTAGTTTCTGCTCCTGTGCTTCTGCTCTTTAGTTTCTGCTCTTTTTCTTCTGTTCTTTAGTTTCTGCGCTTTTGCTTCTGCTCTTTAGTTTCTGCTCTTTTGCTTCTGTTCTTTAGTTTCTACTCTTTTGCTTCTGTTCTATAGTTTCTGCACTTTTGCTTCTGTTCTTTAGTTTCTGCTCTTGTCCTTCTCTTTTGCTTATGTTCTTTAGTTTCTGCTCTTTTGCTTCTGTTCTTTAGTTGCTGCTCTTTTGCTTCTGTTCTTTTGTTTCTGCTCTTTTGCTTCTGCTCTTTAGTTTCCCCTCCTTTGCTTCTGCTCATTAGTTTCTGCTCTTTTGGTTCTATTCATTAGATTCTGCTCCTATACTTCTGCTTTTTAGTTTCTGCTCATTTGCTTCTGTTCATTAGTTTCTGCTCCTGTGCTTCTGCTCTTTAGTTTCTGCTCTTTTTCTTCTGTTCTTTAGTTTCTGCGCTTTTGCTTCTGCTCTTTAGTTTCTGCTCTTTTGCTTCTGTTCTTTAGTTTCTACTCTTTTGCTTCTGTTCTATAGTTTCTGCACTTTTGCTTCTGTTCTTTAGTTTCTGCTCTTTTGCTTCTGTTCTTTAGTTTCTGCGCTTTTGCTTCTGTTCTTTAGTTTCTGCTCTTTTGCTTCTGTTCTTTAGTTTCTGCACTTTTGCTTCTGTTCTTTAGTTTCTGCACTTTTGCTTCTGTTCTTTAGTTTCTGCGCTTTTGCTTCTGTTCTTTAGTTTCTGCGCTTTTGCTTCTGTTCTTTAGTTTCTGCACTTTTGCTTCTGTTCTTTAGTTTCTGCTCTTTTGCTTCTGTTCTTTAGTTTCTGCGCTTTTGTTTCTGTTCTTTAGTTTCTGCTCTTTTGCTTCTGCTCTTTGGTTTCTGCGCTTTTGCTTCTGTTCTTTAGTTTCTGCTCTTTTCCTTCTGCTCTTTAGTTTCTGCACTTTTGTTTCTGCTCTTTAGTTTCTGCTCTTTTGCTTGTGTTCTTTAGTTTCTGCTCCTTTGCTTCTGTTCTTTAGTTTCTGCTCTTTTGCTTCTGTTCTTTAGTTTCTGCGCTTTTTCTTCTGTTCTTTAGTTTCTGCTCCTTTGCTTCTGTACTTTAGTTTCTGTTCTTTGCTTCTACTCTTTTGCTTCTTTTCTTTAGTTTCTTTAGTTTATTTGGATGGGGGACCGCTTGGGAATTACCCCGTTGCCGAGCTTTGAATTGTGTGATTAGAGTTGTAGTTGATCTCTCCTGTGCTTCTGGGGGTTTCCTCCTTCCGTAAAATCAACACCTACATCTTAGCTGAGATCCGTGGTCTGAACTGTGTCGTATGGTGGCTGCTTGGAGCGCCTTTGATATGCCTCTACACGGCCACGTTGACCTGCGTCTTTCGTAATTCAGCCGCTGGCTGCGAGTAAGGATGATAAGCCCCCGGCCTATCCTAGCCCTTGCTCCTTTGCTTCTGCTCCTTATAGTCCTTAGACTCTGCTTCTTAGCTCTTGCTCTTTAGTTTGGTATCTGCTTCTTAGTTTCTGCTTCTTTGCCCCTACTCTTAAGTATCTGCTCCTTGCTCTTTCTCCTTAACTCTTGCTCTTTAGATCCTGCTCATTTGCGCTTGCTCGTTAGGTTCTGCTCCTACCCCTTAGCTCCTACTCTTTTGCTATTGCTTTCCCTCCTTTGCATATATATATATATATATATATATATATATATATTATATATGTAATGTTTTACAACACGAGCGGCCGTGTTGTGTTGAATATACAATTACGAGCCGAAGGTGAGTGATTGTATATTCAATACAACTCGGCCGCGAGTGTTGTAAACAACTTGTGAAATGAATAAATAGTAAAAATCCCTTTGGGATATTGAGATGCTAATTAGTTACAAGCACTAGTGGTTGTATCAGTAGAGTATGCATCCACTAGTGGTTGTAACTAATTAGCATCATTGATTTTAGTTTGTATGGGGTTTACAGGGGTATACATGTGACGTAATTTCTGAAATTGGATTGGCTGCAAAACTCATGAATTATTAATGAATTTCACAAATATATATATATATATATATATATATATATGCAAAGGAGGAAAAGCAATAGCAAAAGAGTAGGAGCTAAGGGGAGGAGCAGAACCTAACGAGCAATATATATATATATATATATATATATATATATATATATATATATATATATATATATATATATATAGCAAAAGATGTGTGTAACAAGAATGTTACAAAGCTGGCGTATGGTTCTAGAGTGCTCAATACCATTACTGGTAGAGCAGAATAAATAAAATAATTAGAATGTTTTCGTCGCTACTCCGAGTTTCACGCGTAATGCGATCTTCAGGCAACTGACAGTTCGGCTTCAACTTGTCCTTAAATAATGGTCGGAGTTAAAAATAGCTCTGGCATCGGTATCAACCATGAACTGAACAGTATCAACCATGAACTGAAAGACGTCACAGACGAACTGAAGATCACCAACCGAGTAGAGCCAATGGCACGGACAGAGGCATTTATTTCATTGAAGGACCATAAGGACTTCGAAAACCACACTAAATGTAGGTTAATTAACCCAGCAAAAAGCGAGCTCGGAAAAGTCAGCAAAATAATTCTCGACGACATCAATGCAAAAATCCGACTTGAAACCAGTGCAAACCAATGGCGCAACACGGAAGCAACCATAGCTTGGTTCAAGAACATAGAAAATAAAGCGAAGCACTCATTTCTGTCTTTTGATATCGTAGAATTTTACCCATCCATCTCGGAAGAATTATTGGACAAAGCGATATCCTGGGCTAATAAGATTACTCCCATCCCAGACGAACACGTAAAAGTGATAAAACACGCACGTAAATCACTTTTATTCAACAACGGGCAAACATGGATAAAGAGAGACAGCGCGAGCACATTTGACGTTACTATGGGCAGCTACGACGGAGCAGAAGTCTGCGAACTAGTAGGACTCTTCATATTGAGCTCCCTAGAAAAAAGATTCGGGAAGAATATTGGCCTATACAGAGATGACGGACTCGCTGCCCTTAACACATGCTCAGGAAGATTAGCGGACAAAGCAAGAAAAGACCTCATCAGCGTCTTCAATGATTTCGGACTAAAGATCACAGCACAGACGAACTTAAAGATCGTGAACTTTCTCGACATAACTTTCGACTTAACGAACGGAAAATTTAAACCGTACCGAAAACCGAACGACGAGCCACTATACATCCACCGCCAATCTAACCATCCGCCTTCCATCCTAAGACAGCTACCCAACTCAATAAACAGCAGAGTTTCGAGACTGTCTTGCGACCAGGAAACGTTCAATGCGGCAGCGCCAACCTACGAAGACGCCCTCAAACACAGCAACTTTGACGTAAATCTCACTTATAACGACAGCAACGACGACGAAACTAACGAAAACAGGCCGGGGACAACCAACCGTAAAAGAAACAGGAACAGAAATGTCATTTGGTACAACCCTCCGTACAGCAAGAACGTGAAGACGAACATAGGACGAAACTTTCTTAACCTCATCGACAAACACTTCCCCCAATCTAACAAACTACACAAACTATTCAACCGAAATACTGTGAAAGTTAGCTACAGCTGCATGGAGAACATTCAGAACATAATTCGCAGGCACAACAACCGCGTCCTCGCAAGCAGAAAGAACATGGACACCAACGACCACAAATGCAACTGCCGACAACGCGACGAATGTCCAATCCCTGGAAACTGTTTGGCGAAAAGCGTAATATACCAAGCCGAGGTAACCACGAACGATGATGGAGAAATCAGAAAATACATCGGTATGACGGCGAACGAGTTCAAGCAGCGATACCGGAACCATGTGAAGTCTTTCCGCGACGCAAAGTACGCTAACGAGACAGAGCTTTCGAAGTACGTTTGGAATCTCAAGACAAAAAACCGCGATTTTGGAATAAAGTGGTCAATTGTTAAACGCGCCGCGGCCTACCGAAATGGCTCTAGAAGGTGCAACCTCTGCCTGGAAGAAAAATTGATGATTATGAAGGCCGACAAGAAAAATCTTCTGAACAAAAGAACTGAAATTCTTGCAAAGTGTCGGCATACCCACAAACACCGACTAATGAACGCCTGCCGACGACAAACACACAACGATGCCAGAGCTATTTTTAACTCCGCCATTATTTAAGGACAAGTTGAAGCCGAACTGTCAGTTGCCTGAAGATCGCATTACGCGTGAAACTCGGAGTAGCGACGAAAACATTCTAATTATTTTATTTATATATATATATATATATTATATATATATATATATATATATATATATATATATATATATATATATATATATATATATATATATATATATATATATATATATATATATATATATATATATATATATATATATATATATATATATATATATATATATATATATATATATATATATATATATATATATATATAGCGTGAAACTGACAGTAGCGACCATCAAGATTTGAGGTAAACCCACATATTGTATTTTCGCTCTATCTTTACGGTATTGAGCACTTTTCGACATTTCGCGAACAACACTTTGTTTGTTTGAATATATATATATATATATATATATATATATATATATATATATATATATATATATATATATATATATATATATATATCACATACTTGTGCCTTTATCAGGGTGATAACAGCGGGACATAAAAACGATATGTCCCGCTGTACCGTATCTGTCCCGTCATATATCCCGCTGTCCTGCGTTGGGAGCCCTAAAACATGATACAGGCACAAGTATGTGATAAATAGGTTATCACATTCGTGACTCGGTATATCAGTTTTATCGCTTTCAGGACTATATCGTAATTGTCCCTCGTTCGCTGCGCTCACTCGTGACAATAACAATATCGTCCCTCAAGCGATAAAACTGATATCACCTCGTCCCTCATGTGATAACCTATACACACACACACACACACACACACACACACATATATATATATATATATATATATATATATATATATATATATATATATATATATAAGTAATATTGGGCATTTCACTCGATTACATAGCGTGTTCTAAGGATTTTGGGTGAAGAAAAATTCGAGTGTAGAATATATACATTTTAAGACCAAACCGGGACCAGTTGCGAAAAATGCAACTACACAGGCCTTCCGGCAGGAATTGAACCCACGACCTTGCGATTCTAGTGCAATGCTCTGACCACTGAGCCACGGAGGGCTTTGCCGAGAGTTTGATCGCGAGTTCAGTATATATTCCTGGCATTACCACCTTATTATATATACAGAACTCGCGATCAAGCTCTCGGCAACGCCCTCCGTGGCTCAGTCAGAGCATTGCACCAGAATCGCAAGGTCGTGGGTTCAATTCCTGCCGGAAAGCCGGTGACTCTACTCATGCTCTGATTGGCTGGGCTCCATGCATTTATAAGAGTATGAAGATCATGAATGACGTAACGTGGCGTGGAGTGGCGTAGAATAGCGTCAGCTGGCCGAAAAAGCTAGCCAACTTTTATAAACTAGAAGTTACTATCGCAAGTGAAGTGCTGGCGATTGGGATGAAAACCGTATCGTATGCTCTGCAGGCTACTTTGTGCAGTTTGTGGGAAACGTAACATCCCCCCCATTGCCCACTCCACCAGAGTTTGCCCACTCCACCAGAGTTTGCCCACTCCACCAGAGTTTGCCCAATCTACCAGAGTTCCCCCCTCCCACCTGAGTATCCCCACTCCCCCCAAGTGTGCCCACTCCACCCGAGTTTGCCCATGGCACCCAAGTTTGCCCACTCCACCAAGGTTTGCCCACTCCACCATAGTTTGCCTAATCCACCAGTTTGCCCAATCTACCAGAGTTCCCCCCCTGACCCAGTATGCCCACTCCACCCGAGTTTACCAGACTCTACCCCAATGTGCCCACTCCACCCAAGTTTACACACTCCGCCCAAGTTTCCCCACTCCACCCAAGTTTATGCACTCCGCCCAAGTTTCCCCACTTCACCCAAGTTGCCACTCCCGCCATGTTTGCCCACACCACCCGACTTTGCCCAATCCACTAGAATTTGCCCAATGTACGAGAGTCCCCTCCCCCCACCTGACCCACTCCATATGCCCACTCCACCCAAGTTTGCCCACACCACCTCGATTTTGCCCAATCTACCAAAGTCCCCACCCCACCTCAGTATGCCCACTCCACCCAAGTTTGCCCACTCCACCCATGTTTGCCCACTCCACCCAAGTTTTCCCACTCCACCCGGATATGCCCACTCCACCCAAGTTTGCCCACCCAAGTTTTTTACACCACTTTCCAATAAGAGCCAACACGGTTGCCTGTGAAGGAGGCTGGAAAATTATTATTAAGTAAAATACATTCTGAGACGAGATAATGTCGATGCCTAGAACAATAGTCGCGTAATGATATCATTCTCAAAAGCATTTATGTACATATTGTTTCCTTGCAAATAAAAGGCACTGTCACCTGTTGACACTGACGTCGAGTTCCACTATAAACTCATGAAAGAGCACTGCTTTCCTCAAGAGTCAAAACTGGCCACTGAACGGCAGCAAATGGCGGAAAACAATCGCAAAATCTCTTACCAAAATATAGAATTTTTAAACAAGAGAAATCTTTCTACTCACTGAAATTCAGGTTTATTTGCAGCGCACAGCACTCGCGTCCTTACCTCATTGTTTCGACAGTTCAGTACATCCCATGACTGTGGTGGCGATAAATAATGCACCACACCTGAGGCACCACACAAAGTCGAAAAACCCTCTACAGTATGTAATGTAGGGTATAGGGACAATCTGCTACGTCACAAAACGTCACAAACTCGATCAACAGACAGACATTTTCAAACCGAGATTCAAGTCGCATATACATAGCTCGGACAAGAGATCTGGGCACAAGACACAGCTAACCCAAGTCAAGAATAGTGTACTGCCTCCCTTCTGTCGGCTGCGATTATCCCACTTTTAGTTTCTTTTTCTTTCTTAATATTTTATAAAACAAATAAAACATACCGCTCCTGTGTATATGTACTCTTATAAAGGTACATTTGACGTGATTTGAACACGAAAGAAGGCTCTCGCCATATATGTTTAGTATTTTTTATTTAAATTTAACGTGTTGCGGTAATAAGTCGAAAACAGTCATTCTTCAGATATTGACCTAAATTCTTCACTTTTGCGTAGGATGGTGGATGTACCTGTCCAGGAGATATTGCAAAAGCCTTTGGTAAGTTGTCAAGGTTTAAACATCCATGTGTGATGTAAACTTCCAATTGCTTGCAAGAATTTTTCTTGTCTAAAAACTGTTTGCGTAGCCGGCGTTGGGGATTGGGACAGACAGTGAAAGGAGTGCCTGCAGGCGCCCATTGTTATTTTTGATGTATAGCGTTCGCCGGCGAACGCCCACTATCTATTGGTTGACACGCTAATGACCTGTCAATCAAAGTGAGTTTGAATTTCCGCTGCAGACGTTGGCGAAGAGTTCGAAGAGCGTTGTGAAAATGTGCCTTGCATAGTAAAAGGAAATGAGTTCAAAATAAACTGGAATTGAGAAGAGAGTGGCCATAACGCAGCTGCATGTGCATCCCAAAGAAAACGTTTATTCGCTGCTTTCCCAACAGTTAATTACGGTACGATTTTCACGCAAGACGTGGCCCCTTTGGCTTAACGGCGAGCACGGCGATTAACTGAATTGTCTGACATTGGCTTGGGCAAAACATCATCTAGAAAATTGTTGTACTCAGGCGTACTTCTCCGGCTGCATTGGCCATCAGCGCCAGTTGTCAGTGGAAAAAAAAATTCGCTATTAAATTTAACTATTATTGATACGCGTTCGAATGTCGCGGGATGTTATTATTATATTATTGATCGTCATAGTCGTCGTTACATACACATGTTTTATAACTAGGAAAAGAATCTGTCTGAGCTTTCTGTAGCTCACTCAACATAAATTGTTTAATTATTTAAAAGATTCAGTGCAGTGAACGCTATTAACTGTAAACCGGCCAACATACGCGGGCATATAGCAACAGCAGAATATTATGTTGTCAGATGCTGGCACAGCAAACATATACCACCCAAGTTCCTGAATCAAGAGTGCACTTTGATACACATACTCGTTCATAACTGTACTATTTTAGTTAATTCTAGATAGGTGTTTTTTAAACGTAGTATAAAATATTCGATCAACTTCCAAATTAATTAAGCTATTTAGCTCAGGTTTTTGAAATTGACAACTTCCCAAAATATACTGTTTTAATTAGGGGGTGGCACGAAAAATAACAATAGGCGCCTGCAGGCGCTCCCTTTCCCCGATCACCCCAGCTCCAGCTACACAGGCTAAGATTGTTCCCGATCATAACATCTATCAAGCATTAAAATAATTCGGTTTAATTTTCAAATATCACGCGTAGTCTAACTTCTTAATTGGACTTGCTATCATATGATTACCTATATTTTACCTATATTAATAGCCCACGTGGAGAGTTGACCAAAGAGACTAACATTGTGTTTTATTAGGGGCTGGTGCTGATTTTGTTATGTTGGGTGGCATGTTTGCGGGACATGACCAATCAGGTATGACATCGTAGTAATAATATAGACAATCTGTACGAACGACCTCTTTGTGTTTTAAAAGACTACTTCACAAAGTGATCAAACAAAAATGGCGGAAATCTTTTCTTTTACGGTGGCGCCCGTTGACCTTATTATTCGTAATATGTGTATCACTGATCAGTGATATGTGTTAGACTGTGGGCTCATCCACACCTTCAGTTCAATCAATCTGTTATAAATTGATTTATCAGAGAAAGGTCAGCCGTTACCACTGTTTTAGAAAATAGCCATAAACCCAGAAGGGAGGGGAGAACTCGTCAATTTTCGTGTTCTATCCTCGGCAGTATCGTAACATCACGACTTACTTAAATAGCTAGGCCATTCCTTCTTTTTCTCCGAAGAGGATTGTTTGTCCTCCGAAGAGGATTATTTCTCCCTTGAAGACAGTTCTTCATAAACACGTGTTGGCCCGAGTGCATGACTCGATAAATCGCCCAACGAGTTGAAAACCTTTTGTCAACTTTCAATGACTCTGTATAACGCATAAAAACTGTGGTAGATCACACTCACAAGTTTCCTATAAGTTACATTAAAAATACTTACCTGTTTTATCAGGAATATCCCCTGTCTTCGAAAATATTGTGTTGCCCTTCGAGACTTCGCGCTAGCTTCGTACAATATGGCGACGAATATATCATAAACACGATCAGTCCGATCGGATTAAAATACTTGTTTCCATCGTTCAAACTGACAGCTCGTACGTTGACGCCAAAAAATTCTGAGCTTCGGTTGTCTCCGATTTAATTGTCGCGCATTGGTTAGAGTTACACCACAGCACACACTAGAGTGCAGTGGTTACACAAAAAAGTTAACAGATACACAACACGATAGCAATACATCCGCTGCGCAGATACAAAAAGGAAAGCAGGGTCATGTTGAGAATTACCGTGTATTGTCAATCGTCAGCAAGGCCGTAGAACGTTGTGTCCTTAATCATCTCAAGAGCAACATTCATTCACTTATCCACGCTGCGCAATACCGGTTCGTAAATGAAAAGTCTTGTGCATCACAATTGGTCTCAATACTGAACTTCATTGCCAAAATCTGGACAGTGGGAAGCAAACAGATGTTGTTTCTAAGCCTTCGATTCCGTAGATCATCCTAAATTGCTCCGCAAATTGCAAGATTCTGAGATCTCGGGATCCCTTCTAACGATACATTGACTAGTTTGCAAGAGGATATCAATGGTTTACACTCGTGGTCTAATGACGTTAATTTAAGTTTTAATTTAACCAAGTGTAAAGTGCTAAGTCTAAGAGTCACAAGAAAATCAACACCGATCTTATCCATTCTGAAGCTGAAAGCGACCTGGGTATTATAATGACCTCCAAGCTACCATGGAAGGATCAGGTCGAAAAGGTACTGTCAAAAGCTTACAAATTGCTCGGGATGATACGACGATCAACATTAGAGATGACAGATACTTGTTCTAGAATATCTCTCTATTTACGGCTTGTTAGGAGCAATTTTGCCTTTGCCTCTCAAGTATGGTGCCCTCAGTCCGTTGAACTGATCAATGACATCGAGAAAGTGCAGCGAAGAGCGACCAAACTCATTTTAAATCTAGGGTTTACAACCGACGTTCCTTGTTTAGCTCGACTTAAAATCTCGATTTACTACCTATAACCTATTGGCACGAGTACCTGGACTTAGTTTTGCTTTACAAAATTATACACAACCAAACTTCAATTGATGCATATGCTCGTCCATCATTTGCACTTCCTGGAAATACTAGAAGCTCGTCAGTCGATGATACTTAATAATCTCCAAGTGCCATTTGCTAAAACTGTTACTTTCCAGAAATCTTTTTTCATAAAAGCTTGTAAGGCTTGGGACATTTTAACGAAAAAACTTCCTAGTAACACTAGTTTATACGCTTTCAAATCAGCTCTTAAAATTTGTGATAAAAAGGCTTTGTTAATTGTATATAATTGTGATGATCCTCGTACTTGGAAATCCGTTTGATATTTTTCCAAACTGCTGTTCAGTAACCAGTACATAAATGTTTTACTCAATCATGTAATTAGCGATTTAATTAGATTAATTTTGTGTTTGTAATTCAGTTTCAATTATGGGATCACCGTATTGGGGTAACTGTTGCGAACTCCCTAGCTCTGCTTATTTCTAATGTAGTGGCTGAAGCTATAATTAAACGATTAAATCAAAGACAATGAATATAGCGCCTGTCCGAACTGGTCAGTGTGAACACAATAGCACTGATAAAAAAGAAACAAGAAATACTTATCGTGATAAGAAAAAACCTGCACCAAACGTTCCTTTTCAGCGCCGTTTTGGGAAAGCCAAAGTACACCTACCGGTTCGAGGCTTCGACCGCATGAGCAAAATAAAATGGCTACTTTTCGACAAACTTTCGTCACTCTTCGTAACTTGTTCGCCCTTCGATCGTTTGTGACGTCAGTGCCACAAACATCGCAGCTCGTAACATAGTGCGCTACTGCACATGCACATTAGGCACTGAAACGAGTAAATAGTGACGGAGAAATGACGATGTCGTGTTATTGACCGGGGGTAAAATTTAAGGTACTCCCACCGGCAAATTTTAGGGTAATCCGAATCCTTTGATTTTTTGCTAATATTTTAGGTAATTACAGCTAATATTTATTTATTCCATAGGTATTGAGATTCTTCACAGTAAAGCAGTGAAGAAAAAATCGTTCGCTAACTTTCAGCAGCCAATGAGAATGGCGAACGATATTTTTTCACGGTGAAAAAACATCGTTCGTCCAATCAGGACGACGAACGACAAAATTTCACTTGTGAAAAATTATCCTACGAGTTATTACGTAATGCAAAAGGAGCAGCGGACGACGAGTTTTCGAAGACGTTTTATATACACAAACGGCCGTCGTGTCTGAACTTTGAAAGTGAAGCGAAATTGAAGCTTTGTGTCGTTGGATCTAGGCAACAATTCAGCTTACTTTCAAAAAGACCAAAATGTATACAGAAAAGGATAATGAAGAAAAGTTGAAAGCAGAAACATGACGATAGCAACAGAACTCGAGCACTATTTTGTCGGAGTTTCTGGCCAAAGTTCGTGGGCAAAACTGAGCCAAATGCGAACCGATTTCTCCACGAGGAAGAAATACCAGTTTTTACCGAAAGATATTTCAAAAACAAAATAACGACAAGAACTATTCATGATTTAGTAATTTCGAGATCGCAGTAAACTTGTTTATCTGAAGCAAAAACAAAGTCAACCAAGTGGCATCCTCTATCTCTGAACTAAAAAACAGTCCACTCCTCTTAGGTTTCGCTTGTCTTTGTTAAGAAATCTCAATACCTATGAAATAAACAAATGCTTTGTACGATTTTTATACACTCGTTGTGAATTATAATAAAACTTACTCGCTCGTACCTCGCTCGTTCGTTTTATGATACTTCACAACTCGTGAATAAAAATCGTTCTCAAGCATTTACCATGAAGTAATCTATATATTCAAAGTTGTTTTTTCGTGGTTCGCAAGTTTATTGCTCTAAATTACGCATTGAAAGTCAACTAACAGGAAGTTCGAGCGTTTGGCGGAGCATGTACTGAGTTGGTTAATAGCGAAAGATCAGTTTGATAATACTTCTTTCAAACCTTTCCGCACCAAGTGTGTGGATAACGCGTTGAGAGATTTAATCACAGGGAGCCCATCTTGGCAATTCGTCATGCCAAAAAGCGCGTGGGCACACTGTGGCGGACTCGAAAAACGCGCGGGGGACTGGCAGGGGATTTAAAAAACGAAAAACGGTTACCGGAAGCCGAAAAAAAGCGGAAAAAAGGAAAAAACGGTAGGAAAAGGGGGAGGGAGAGGAAAAAATATAAGGGGTGAAACACCAAACGTTCAACATGGAATGTGTTCCGCAAGTAGCCACGACATCTCGTATCATCGGGAGCCACCGTTAGAATACTGAAACCGACTGAAACTCAGAGTCAGATGAATGGGCAATAAATCAATAATCCTGAGACTTCCCGCTTTATCCGAAAAGCTTATCGTAGGATTTCGTAGCTATCCGAAGTGTCAACGATGATGTAGTGTCCTAGCTATTTGAGGAACACATCTCCCGAAAATACGATATGTAATTTAGCTGCAAAATCACGGCTAAAAGTTGAGATCTTGCATCATTTTGATTTATATTTTGATAAATGAATCATTATCACAACTACTTCGCTGAATTGTCTCAGAAATTTTAATACCTGTAGGTGCTTAAAACGATGTTCAAAACAAGGAAGAATTCGTGTTTCATCCCTTTATTATTTTCCTTTGCACACCCCGACCGCGCGTGCCACAGTCCCCCGCGCGAGGGACTGTGTTTTTTATATATATAATACTCATTAATAATTCATGAAGAAAACACAAAAGAAGTCATGACCGTGAAAGAAGTTGTATATCTGATACAAACCGCGCGTGGTTGTATCATTTGATAATTTGATACAACCACAAGTTTGATACAACCACTTGTGCTTATATATCAAGTCTATCTCAGCTATGAAACATCAAAGACTCGGAGTATTTTAGGCTATTTACAATATTCGTGTCCGTGTTGTATTGGATATGACAAGCTCTCGCCTTTGGCTCGAGCTTGTATATCCAATACAGCACGGCCACTCATATTGTAAATGGTACATGGCTAAAAGAATTTTTTCTGATTTTTTGAAAAAAATCAGGAAAAAAAAGTAAAGGGGTTAGCCTTTACTTTTTGACCGATTTTAGGTACTTTTGAACCTTTTTAGTTAGGGTCAAAAACGGTTAAATAAAATGTTTTTGGCCGTCTGTGAAAAGGAGAAGGCTGTATTTTGGTAAAGAAAATTTTTTTGATTTTTTATAACAAATCGGGAAAAAAAGTAAAGGGGTTAGCCTTTACTTTTTGACCGATTTTGGGCACTTTTGAACCTTTTTAGTTAGGGTCAAAAACGGTTAAATAAAGATGTTTTTGGCCGTCTGTGAAAAGGAGAAGGCTGTATTTTGGCTTAAATTATTTTTTTTGATTTTTTGAAAAAAATCCGGGGAAAAAAAGTAAAGGGGTTAGCCTTTACTTTTTGACCGATTTTGGGTACTTTTGAACCTTTTTAGTTAGGGTCAAAAACGGTTTAGGAAAGTCGTTTTAGACCGTCTGTGAAAAGGAGAAGGCTGTATTTTGGCTTAAAATATTTTTTTTCATTTTTTGAAAAGTATCCGGGAAAAAAAAGTAAAGGGGTTAGCCTTAACTTTTTGACCGATTTTGGGCACTTTTTAACCTTTTTAGTTAGGGTCAAAAACGGTTAAATAATGTTGTTTTTGGCCGTCTGTGAAAAGGAGAAGGCCGTATTTTGGTAGAAAATTTTTTTTTGATTTTTTGAAAAAAATCCGAGAAAAAAAAGTAAAGGGGTTAGCCTTTACCTTTTGACCGATTTTGGGCACTTTTGAACCTTTTGAGTTAGGGTCAAAAACGGTTAAAAGAAAGTCGTTTTAGACCGTCTGTGAAAAGGAGAAGGCTGTATTTTGACTTAAAATATTTTTTTTGATTTTTTGAAAAAAATCAGGAGAAAAAAAACTAAAGGGGTTAGCCTTTACTTTTTGACCGATTTATATATATATATATATATATATATATATATATATATCGATCATAAAACCTCCTTCTTCTCCAGTTCAACATAGATATATTTCAATCAAAACAAACTTTATTAATCAGCGTTTCGGGGACAAGCCCCTTTATCAAGATACAAGTATACAAGATCTTGTATACTTCTTTTATATATATATATATATATATATATATGGAAGACATAATATATATATATATATATATATATATATTATATATATATATATATATATATATATATATTTATGTCTTCCACCGTCTCTCTCTGTGACTAATATCAGCACTGCATTAACTGAGCTCTGTTTACTGGGCAACCCACAAGGAAAATGAAATGAAATACACCAATTGGAATAAATTGGCTATGGTCCCCTTGGACCACAGCCGCGTTTATTAAGAAGTCATAATTAAATTATATAATTATTTTCCATAATTCAAACTGTTGATTGAGCCCAGTGAAGGTGAGGGCAATAAAACGCCAGATAGGCAAAGAATATATACAGAATCTAATACACAACAAGCAGAAGGGTGGTCAGCTAAAGGGGAGGTGGTTGGGCAAATTGAAATCGTTCGTCTATACCTGTCTTTGCGAAGAGCAGCGATTACTGAGACTGCACTCTTGAATGTGATACCTATATAACAGCTTAAGCCGTATAGGAGGTGGCTGTAATTAGATCTTTACCATTCGTAAAGACAGACCACCTCTTTGCCTTAGGTCATGTTAGTTCTCATTAATAAGATTTGCGTTATTTACATTCTTAATTACAATATAAACCGGACAGATGGAAGACATAAAAATCCTATTATATATTATAATCCTATTATAATCCTAAGACATAAAAATCCTAATATATATATATATATATATATATATAGAGCTCTGTTTACTGGGCAACCCACAAGGAAAATGAAATACACCAATTGGGATAAATTGGCTATGGTCCCCTTGGACCACAGCCGCGTTTATTAAGAAGTCATAATTAAATTATATAATTATTTTCCATAACTCAAACTGATGATTGAGCCCAGTGAAGGTGAGGGCAATAAAACGCCAAAGGGATCATTATGCAATAATGATGCCACCCCACCCCCAGGCAAATGCAGTGCTGATAAGATACACCGTGACACAAGCTGTCTAAATTGTCCATTAATCGCAATAGCGTCTAGCGCTTATGATACAAAACTTTCAAAATATCTCTCCAGTGTAATCAAGATTTCTGGCGCTACTCAGCCTTGTAAAGCATTTCCCCTGATACGGAGACATGAGGTTGTTAGCGCAATTCGCGTTGCACTAATGAATAGCCTATATCTTCGTGCGATGAGTTTTTTTTAGGAAATCACAGTAACCTAATATGCAACCATACAATAACGTATCAACGAACATGAAAGATTGCAATCGTTGCCAAACAAAAATTACTCGTTCTAAAATACTAACCTAAACGGATCTGGGACACTTCAATAAGACAGCTCTGCGTCAGCTTGGCTTAGCCTAGCTCGGTTTGTTTCAAGAGGTCAAAGGATTTCCGCCCTTGCTAGATAATCCCGTTCTCCAGTGAACACAAACTGCGAACTTTCAATAAAATTGGTCAAGCTAATTGTTACAAGGCCTTGGAAAGACTGCTGCCCTTGCTAGACAGTCTCCTAATTTACTACTAAATGGTTATGAGTATGCCATTACACGTATTTATATACACCTCTTGCTCCTTACGTCAAAAACGGTGGATCTGGAGGACAACATAAAAGTTTGACTTTACCGAGAAATTAGTCAATGAAGATAGTATAGTTTGTAGTTGACCTACACCAAAGAAATAAGTGCAAGTGGTCTATACAAGCTGGTAAATCAGGGAAGCGAGGAAAAAACTTGCTGCTGGTAAAAACCCTTTGGGAAAAGCCAGTTGACAGGAAAACCTGAGTGGGGACAAGATAAAACCAGCAAGCTTCCCCACGAAGCATTAATAAAATTAGAGTCCTTACATCTGTTCCTGAAAATTGCTAAGTGCTATAAATAAAATTCTAAATGTAAGGCTAAGTTGACAAAGTTTGCTGAATATTCGTAATAATTGTTGTTCCGCTTGTCCCTCCGTCGTCAGTGACACACTTGATTATGTATATACTTGAAATCTGGTCCCCCAAATGCTGACTCGACCATGTAGATCAACCATTTAGGCACTCGGAAAATTGGTAATCAAGCTCTGGGTGAAATGAGTATGGAATTCTGTAATGCAAAAGAAAACAAAACGGCAGAATCTAATCCAAGTACAGGATATTCACATATGTGCATGAGATGGTTCACAACCAGAAAATTAACTTGACATCCTCAAAGGCAAAGACAAAAATGAGGGTGCCATGTATGTAGTTAGTGTAAAGAAAATAGACACCATAACATTTTTAGGGTCAAGCCCTGGATTCAAAATTTACTGAGATCACCCAAATACTGCAACTCAAGTGAGGACCAGACTCTAAATAAATGGATGCCAAATCGCTTAACCTTATGGTTAAAACACATCAGCCAATAATAATAATAATAATAATAATAATAATAATATCTATAGTAAACCAAAACGTTGAGTAAACCAAAACGTTTAGAAAAACGCGAAAGATAACAATCTTTATTTATACAGGTTAACTCTGTCAGCTGCCATAAACATAGCTGTTATAAATAGAGGACCTGTGATTATAGAGTTTTTTGCAAGGACAAGCATGGCAGACAGTTTAATGTCACCGCATCACTAGCCTTGGATGGCCAAAATCTATTAATAAATAAACCTCATATGAGGAAAAACCTCCAATATATACATGGAGAAATTGATTAACCAAAAGGTTAAAACAATACCTCAGCCAATTAAGGTGAGGACAAACCCAACAAAAGTTGGGACAAAACCTCACATAACATGAGGAACACACTCCAAATACATGGAGAAATTGTCTAACCAAAAGGTTAAAACAATACCTCAGCCAATTAAGGTGAGGAATGAACCCAACAAAAGTTGGGACAAAACCAATAATGGTTGTGGCAAGGTCAAGCATGGCAAACATTACTGTCGCCTCAACACTAACCCTTGTATGCCACAAAACAAATTATGAGGACAAAGCCCCAACAAAACATGTAGAAGCAATTATCTCGATAAACACGGCTGTGAGAACAAAGTCATCACAGAAAAAGCAAGGAGGAACCTTCGAATTGCATGCAAGAGCAAATATTGCTTTTCCGTAATTAACCCCCTCTAGCCCAAGACCAAGACCTTCCCATATGCTGAATAAAATCGCCTGGCGTTAGCCAGAATAAAATTCTTAAGGTGGCCAATGGACTACACAGGGCCAAGGAGATAGCGCGACATAGTTGTTCAACCCCTTGTGGCCCAAGACCCTCCCATATGCTGAATAAAATCGTGTGGCGTTAGCCAGAATAAAATTCTTAAAGTGGCCAATGGACTATACAGGGTTAATGCCGTGGTAGCAAAGTCATCACAACAAAGCGAGGACAAAGCCTTAGTCAAAACATGCAATGAAGCCTGAATAACAACATGTAAGCTTCATGAATACAAGCAATTATGCCTCGTTGAATGGGCAAAGACAAAAGATATGTAGTTACATTTACAGTAATAAATTTATGATAAAAATAACAATAATAATAACAATAATCAAATAATAATAACTGAATGATAGTAGTAGTAGTAGTAGTAGTAGTAGTAATGATAGTAAAGCAAAACTTTTAGCAGATTGAGAGAAACGTGAAGGAATATAAATGTTATTTTGCAGAGACAAGCGTGGCAGACAAGTTAATGTCGCAATGTCACCAGCCTAGCTTGGCCCTTGGGTGGCCAAAATCTGTTAATAAGTAAACCTCAGTTGAGGACAAACGCCATAAAGTTAAAGGCCAACAGGTGCTGGAACGATACCGCACATACAGTAAAGTGAGGAACGAGAACAACAGGCTACGGCGAATTAGGGACATTAGGACTCAAAATTATTCAGTCTCTTTGTTTTACAAAAAGAATTATTTTGTTTAAAGGACATCGTCGTTGAGTTGACGTAGTAGCTCTTAAATCCCTATTTATTACTGAGACAAAAGTACATAATAGTAAAATTTCTATATTTAAAACTGAGTATGACTACATGAAAATTCCTGTAAAAATCTAGATTGAATTTATTAAGAACTAAATTAGTTCAAATGACGCGAAAAACAGATAGAGCGGTTATTGAATAATAAAACAGTTGGATCATAGATTGCTTTTGCCTCCCGCATTGAGAGAAAACAAACACCTTCAAACTTTGAAACTTCCGTAGTTTAGAATAGCATATGGCCGCTTTTTTTCTCCCCTTTAATAAGCATAAAATTAATAGTGATATCGTGCAACCGTCTTGGCTAGTCAGTCCAGCCCTTCGTATAGAGATCCCTAGAGTGCTAATTGAAATCGAAAAGTGTTTTGAGGGCCGCTCTTGTATTCTTACCAGTTTCTGCCTGGCAATGATCTACAGAAATGCCAACCTGTATTGTAATAAGACAACTGCGGCAAAATTGCTTACTTTTAAATTGTTGTTAATGTATGGCGTCACGTCGCCGCTGTTGTAGTCTCTTGAATATTAAGATGTAGATATGTAGATGTAATCTAATTTATTTCAAATATCCTGCACACCAATCAACTGTGGCAGTACAGAAAAGCCGCCCTGACACACAAGCAAGTAATCTTATCAGTAACCGGACATACCAAAAAATGTAAAACACTGCGTGCAAAATACAGATTAGATCGCAAGGTTTAACAATGCGGTATAAGCTTTAAAATTACATCGCTTGCAAATTGCCATACGCCTGCAACACCAAATGGCTGAGCAACGCCGGACGGATAGTATAGAGCGTTTTCACTCACGCGATCGGCGGCCCACTGGGGTGGTGAAACAATCCGAAACACCCGAACAAGAAAGAGCCAGTTCCCACCGTACACCAACATGACCGCCATTTCATTGCTCTGGCACACCAATATGGCCGCCGCGACGAGAAGCAGAATTGTGGGAATTAACAGAGATAACTATCAAAAGGTGGTTACCCACGCCGGGTCGACGGCGATTCTGGCGCGGTTCTAAAAGTCGGAAGGATGTGTTTATTATAACAACATGCACTTCGGATGAAACATTCAAACCTAATGCGCTACCGCGTGGTATTATACGATAAGGAATATTTTGTGGCGTTTAAGCGTTCAACCTAGTACCCCGTACGTGTACAATCAAACACCAAAATTACGTACTGTAACTGGGGATGAAGGAAATATAGCTAACTTGATCGTCGCGATCTTTAGTTTGACGACACTATAATGGCCTCATACGAACTTACTCCAGTAGCCTGTGACTTCATATAGAGCAGATAACTTCTTACTTGGCGAAGATAGCAATTATTTTTAGAAGCGGAGAGGTGCGAACAATTATAACCGAAACGCGTGATAAGTACAGAGATTTGACTCTTAATTAGTAGTTTCATATCCGTGTAAACTGTATTAAGCCAAGGATTAGGTCTGGTTCATACGTCGCATTTCGTTCAGACGAATTTAATTCATAGTTAGCTTCGCCGACTAGTCGACGTAAACTCGAATTCGTTTCATGCGACGAATTTAATTCAGTGACGAGCAAGGAAAATCCCGCTAGATCGCGCCAAAAACGTCCACTACGCATGCGAAGTAAACAAAAATCGGAATCATAACGAATGCATAACGATACAGGCAATATAATAATATAGCCCAACTTCGAACTTCTCTATGTAGCTTGTGACGGGCAAAAAGTCAATACTGAATAGTTGGCAAAGGACTTAAGTAAAACGGAGAGATGCGCACAAAATATACTAGCAAGCATGTTCAGTAGGCAAGTTCTAAATGCTTTTTGCCTGAATGTAATTTAGCATAAAGCTAAAGATAAGGATAAGCGCATAACTAGACACCTTTGCCTTGGTAAAACAATAAAGAAACGCTGAACAACATAGTAACGTAAGATTCAAAACAACTCTTACCTTGGAGACGAAGAACACCAAAACCAACTTGAAGGTTTAAAAATCAAATTGAAATCGTTCGTCTATACCTGTCTTTGCGAAGAGCAGCGATTACTGAGACTGCACTCTTGAATGTGATACCTATATAACAGCTTAAGCCGTATAGGAGGTGGCTGTAATTAGATCTTTACCATTCGTAAAGACAGACCACCTCTTTGCCTTAGGTCATGTTAGTTCTCATTAATAAGGTTTGCCTTATTTACATTCTTAATTACAATATAAACCGGACAGATGGAAGACATAAAAATCCTATTATATATTATAATCCTATTATAATCCTAAGACATAAAAATCCTAATATATATATATATATATATATATATATATATACATGTAATGTTTACAACACGAGCGGCCGTGTTGTATTGAATATACAATCACTCGCCTTCGGCTCGTGATTGTATATTCAATACAACAAGGACGCGAGTGTTGTAAACAACTTGTGAAATGAATATATAGTAAAAATCCCTTTGGGATATTGAGATGCTAATTTGCTAATTAGTTACAAGCACTAGTGGTTGTATCAGAAGAGTATACATCCACTAGTGGTTGTAACTAATTAGCATCATTGGTTTTAGTTTGTATGGGGTTTACAGGGGTATACATGTGACGTAATTTCTGAAATTGGATTGGCTGCAAAACTTATGAATTAGTAATGAATTTCACAAATATATATATATATATATATATATATATACAGGGTGTATCAAAAAAAAGGCTACCCTTAGAAAATATAATTAACATTCTTTTCAAATAACCTATTGTATATTGACAGCCCTGTGGTCAGTTGAACCATTTTTAATCGAACTGATATGAATATAATTAACATTTTTATTTCAGTTATGCTCCTTCATACGTTTAGAAGTTATCGTAATTTCCCAGGTGTATACGACCATTTGTTTTTTACGCATCCGTGACTTCAGAGGTGTCCAGGGCTGTCAATATACAATAGGTTATTTGAAAAGAATGTTAATTATATTTTCTAAGGGTAGCCTTTTTTTTGATACACCCTGTATATATATATATATATATATATATATATATATATATATATATATATATATATATATATATGTAATGTTTACAACACGAGCGGCCGTGTTGTATTGAATATACAATCACGAGCCGAAGGCGAGTGATTGTATATTCAATACAACAAGGACGCGAGTGTTGTAAACAACTTGTGAAATGAATGAATAGTAAAAATCCCTTTGGGATATTGGGATGGTAATTAGTTACAAGCACTAGTGGTTGTATCAGAAGAGTATACATTTACTAGTGGTTGTAACTAATTAGCATCATTGGTTTTAGTTTGTATGGGGTTTACAGGGGTAACATGTGACGTAATTTCTGAAATTGGATTGGCTGCAAAACTCATGAATTAGTAATGAATTTCACAAATATATATATATATATATATATATATATATATATATATATATATATATATATATGTATATGTATATGTATATGAATATGTATTTGTATATGTATATGTATATGTATATCTATATATCTACATGTATCTATCTATCTATGTATATGTATATGTATATGTATATATATATATATATATATATATATATATATATATATATGAAATATTATAAATGATATTTCAGACCAAACAGGGACCAGTTGCGAAAAATGCAACTACACAGGCCTTCCGGCAGGAATTGAACCCACGACCTTGCGATTCTAGTGCAATGCTCTGACCACTGAGCCACGGAGGCCGTTGCCGAGAGCTTGATCGCGAGTTCTGTATATATAATAAGGTGGTAATGCCAGGAGAGAATTGGGTATATTATAAATGATATTGGGCATTTCACTCGATTACATAGCATGTTCTAAGGATTTAGGGTGAAGGAAAATTTGAGTGTAGAATATATACATTTTAAGACCAAACAGGGACCAGTTGCGAAAAATGCAACTACACAGGTCTTCCGGCAGGTATTGAACCAACGACCTTGCGATTCTAGTGCAATGCTCTGACCACTGAGCCACGGAGGCCGTTGCCGAGAGCTTGATCGCGAGTTCTGTATATATAATAAGGTGGTAATGCCAGGAGAGAATTGGGTATATTATAAATGATATTGGGCATTTCACTCGATTACATAGCATGTTCTAAGGATTTAGGGTGAAGGAAAATTCGAGTGTAGAATATATACATTTTAAGACCAAACCGGGCCCAGTTGCAAAAAATGCAACTACACAGGCCTTCCGGCAGGAATTAGCCTGCGTAGCAGGCTCTGGGGGGGGAGGGGGGGAGGGAAGGAGGGGAAGAGCGAAAACGCGCGCGAGGGGAGCGAAAGGGGAGGGGAAGACTGGGGAGGGGAAGGGAGGGAGAGCCTGCAGGAAGTCTATTGTTCTGTCGTTATCCGCCCACATTAATCTCATTTTCAATAGCTGCATGTCAGAATTAACCAATAGCAGTGATTGTTTACATTTGCAAATTTACTTGTCAAAATACAAAATAAAATATACTATTGCACCTGGATTACGGGTTCACCTGGATGTCGGCTAAAGAAAATATAAATCCACGAAAAGGACGTCCAAGATCTGAAACATATCAAAACGAATGTTGCCGCTTGTGCAAGACGTGTTTACGTTTAAGGTACGGAACACAATTATCTTTTAAATCGTACACGAACATATTTAAACCCAGTCAAAGAAAGGAAAGCTTTGGAGAGGTGATTGCTGAAGGACTGAAGTCTGTGGGAATATCGATAGATCCATCCCCGTCATCTTCTCAAGTAGCTTGCAACCCGTGCGCAAGAAAAGTAAGAAATCTTGTGGAGACGTACAAATCGTTATCGATAGCGATCAAATCTGATGTAAATCCCGAAATCCAAGGCGTAAAGAGAAAGGTAGCCGAAGCCGTCACTCCAGAGAAAGCAAATCCTATTCGGAAATCTCCACGGCAATTCTCTCCTGGCGCAAAAACATCAAGGAAGAAAGGTCTATTTATCGATGAAGACGAACCTACTCGTGTTAGAGTTGCGGCTCACAGACAGCAATCCCAGGAAAATGTAATTTTATCAAGACTGAATATCGATGATTTAGACACAAGTAAGAATTCCCAAGTAAAAGTGGTTATCGCATATCCTTCAGGAAATGTTTTTGTGAAGAGTAACTTTGATCCTGAGGTAAAGTCGTTACTCATGAATATTGGTCTTTCCCGTTGGAGCACAGCTGTAGGTACACTGTTTCGCCACGATGAATTATTAGGAGAACTTCTAGCTCAGATCAGTGCTCGAACAGAACGTGAATTTAAGTGTTACAGCAAGTTCGAAAGTTGTCTAAAATTTACAACGCCAGACCAGCTTGCGGCCTACTCCAACAAGCTCCATAAAAGGAAGTGTCACTGCAATGTCCTATATACAATGCTGTAATTACAGGCGCTTGCAAAGCATCTTCAAGCTGCAATGAAATGGCATCAACTAATGCCATCGCTCTGGCTACATCAGCCATTGCAAGGGTTGTTAACCACAAGATGTCCGCAGTGGCTTATAGAACTTCCACAGTTTTCTTTCACAGTGGAGTTAGTCATGTAGACGTTCAGCGTTTGAATCCCCTGGGAATTTGCATGTCTCCCGACAGCGTGATTAATATGCACGAAAAGATGCGTGAAAACTTTGACTATGCAGCCAAAAAATGGAAAAAGGAGATAGAAGAGAACAAGTCAACCTTGTTGTTTATAAAGGAAATAGAAGGAAAGGTGGTAAACCGCATGGAGGATGACATGCACATGGACATGGATCTAAACCTGGATGAGGATTCTTTGAAAGAATTAAGGTATTATACCCCAGAGATGTATAACAGGGCAATGGAGTTTCTGGAATCTGAAAGACAGAGTATGGGTGTAGGTACATTCAACGATGATGTCTTAATGGCAGTAAAAGCAAGGTTGCAAAATGCAAAACTTCCAACCTACAAGTAAGTTTCTACCACATTCTACTTGGTTTTAGATTACCTAAATTTGTAAAAAAGTGTAGCAATTTTGAGAGTTTCTTAACCCTTTAACCCGTTAATGCCCAAGAGTGCCTTTAGTATTTTACTCTGGCTAACGCCAGACGATTTTACTTGTCAATAGGAAACCTCCTGGGTTATAAAGGGTTAAGAAACTTTCTCGGTTAACTCTTTAATGCCCAAGAGTACCTTTAGTAATTTACTCTGGCTAATGCCAGACGATTTTACTTGTCAATAGGAAACCTCCTGGGTTATAAAGGGTTAAGAAACTTTCTCGGTTAACTCTTTAATGCCCAAGAGTACCTTTAGTAATTTACTCTGGCTAATGCCAGACGATTTTACTTGTCAATAGGAAACCTCCTGGGTTATAAAGGGTTAAGAAACTTTCTCGGTTAACTCTTTAATGCCCAAGAGTACCTTTAGTATTTTACTCTGGCTAATGCCAGATGATTTTACTTATCAATAGGAAACATCCTGCGTTATAAAGAGTGCCTTTAGTATTTTACTCTGGCTCTGGGGGGGGGGGGGGAGGGGGAGGGAAGGAGGAGAAGAGTGAACCAGTACAAAAATGTACAGAATAAATTGAACAGCCGAGTAATCTTATTTATATTTTAGTACTTATTTCCTTATTTTTTCATTTGAGGTTAGGGTGGTTATGCCACACAAATACATGATCACAATTTCTAATGTGCAATTATTGAACTGAACTTATTATTTTCTTTTGTTAAGAATTGTATCAGACAACATTGATCATGAAGTTCATGCACGAATTCAAACTAAAGATCATTCCAACCGCACAATTCATTGGACCCACCAGTATGTTGTACGGGATAAAGTCATTAATCCAACCCTCAAAACTACAGCACCACAAGTAGACCCTGATGATCTTCAGCTGTCAGCTCTGCTGCCCGATAGAGGTGTCCAACAGAAAATGATTAACCAGTGGGCAGTTCTTGTTAGTAGAATAGTAACAAAGTATATACCAGCTTTCAAGAACTTTCAGAAGGATGTCATCTGGCACATACCACATGCATTTTCAGGAGAAATGTCTGAAAAATCTGACATGGTAAGGATTATGTATTAGCTGTAACTTCAAGTTAATATTACAGTATTTCTAATGTTTGGTTTGCAAGGAAATGAATAAAATTTAAAAACATATACATCCAGTATTTTATTTAAGCTTATCTTTTTGACATACTCTTCTAGCTCTCTATGGAGTCTGAAAGAATCAGGCTGTGAGAATTTAATAACTGGGAGTAGAAAAATTACATGAAGGAAAATCAGAACTTTGATGTATATGGTTGATCAAAAATTTTATTACAGTTGATTTCACATTACTTTACCGCCGTGTGTTGTGAAGTTCGTTGGGAAGTTCAGATACATGTATTCGTTCAGAAGTTCAGAATTACGTTGCCAAGGTTGAAAATCATCCAATCAAATTGTGAGCTTTGGATCAAAACTCATTCTGATTGGATAATTTTTCAAACTTGGCAACGTAATTCCGAACTTCTGAACGAATATCTGAACTTCCCAACGAACTTCGCAACACACGGCGGTAAAGTAATGTGAAATCAACTGTAAACTTTTGTTTTTTGTCCATGAATTAATAAACAGGGGGCCTGAATAAGCTGAGAAGGGATTCTGAGTCTTTTACATTACAACAGGTTTGTTTGTTTTGTATGTGCAGTGTTCCATTGGTATGGAATTTTACAACCCTAATGTGGCAGCTGAAATGGCCCAGATCTTAAAACGTTACCAGGAGAATTATGTTCCTCGTGTAACATGTGATGATGAAGAAATACTCCTTTCTCATGTACCAGTACATGGTGACCAATTATTTGAAGAACGCGCACGCAATGTCAAGTGGACATTCAGAGATGGGGAGAGTGAATATGATAGATTGGAAGGTCTCCTTTCTGAGCATGCTGACTGGCATGCGAAAGTTACGCTGTACAAGGTTAGTGTGAGGTGCAACATTTAAGAGATGGTTCATGGTTTAGCGTGCTTCATCGAGTTATGAATGCACACAGCAAGTGGAAGAGTATAAAAAAGCTTAAGAGTTGCTTGAGGTGATAACTGATTTTTGAGTACTCTCCTACTTTCCACGTACATCCAACTCGATGAAGCTAGCTAAACCATGGTCCCGACCATTTCTTTTATAATATAGCATTGTTTGGCCAAACTTGCAAATCGTTTCAGCTGTCAGCTTTTCTATGTCTTTGTTGTGCATGGCTAAGTTATGTAACTGACAGCCATAACATACCATTACCAGTATTAGAAGTAATAATGGCTTCATGATAAAGATAATTTAGTTCAAATTCAATAACAGGTTTCATAATTATTATCTTTGTATTTATAGACAGAATTCAATATGTTTACAAAAGAAGAGTCTGCTGCAGAGATTGGAACTAGCAGAGCCAGTATGAATAGGTGTGGCCAGACAAATGCAGCAAAAGGAGTACACAATCACTACAACGAATATAAGGATTTTCACAGCAGAGAGGTTGAGGCACATGTCTGTTCCTCATTCATGGATATGTGTGGGATGGTAAACATTGAAGGTAAATAATGAACTGAAAGTAAATTAGTGTTCTAGTTTTCATTTGTTATTTTCATTTAATATTATATTTTAGAACTCATATCAAACTTTTACAATAATTTTATTTGTAAAAGAATTAAATCAAATGATGAAAAATGATTTTTCATTTGATTGATCTGAATAATATTTCTAGTAAGTTCTTTTTTAAAGAGTACTTAAAAGAGTACTTTAATACCAGAAATATTTTGATATTTAAAAAAAAATTTAAATATTTGAGTTACTATATACCAATTTGCCATTTAGTTAATTATGTTCTTTTTTGTACTTTTTTTAGATGTACCACGTTGTAAATTTCCTGACAGTGATTCTGACCAACATGCCCGGTCTACCTGGTTGTTTGAAATGTGCAAGAAGCATGTCGAGACATATGTAGTTTCTTTTGATGTATCAAATCTGGTGGAGGAAATTGGTGTTCTGGATGAGAAACTAAATCAGAATGAGTTCCCATGTCGTTTCCCTGGATGTGATAACACATACACACTACACTCAAGAAGAGTTAGGTACATAATTTTCAACAACATGGAGTCATATTTAAACATTTAATTAAGGAATATCACCAAACGTTTAGTGCATTCTGTTTTACTGTGGTGTATAGAAAACAACAGATTAACATCTGGTAATGTTATCATTCTAAGAGTATCAAATTAGCACAAATCATGATGAAATAAGTATACATCAATCTACCTATTGTATTACACATTGTTTTACATCAAATATAATTTTAATCAAAAATAATTGGATTTCATAATTTGACATTTAAACAAAATTGGAAAAATCCCTACTTTGGGCTCCCCTAGGTGTCTAGAGCACTTCCTCCAGGGTCATATTTTAAATCTTTGAAATAGTGTTTAAGCCAACACCTCAACTTCAAAAAACCCGATAAAGATATGACAATGATTCAAATATACTTTTCACAATCAATATACAATTGAAAAGTTATTACTTTATTTCAACTTGGACAAAACAAGCATCACAAAACCATTCCAATAGATAGGGCCAATCTCCCACCTCTAGGCTAATGTAAAGAATTTGCTTGTTTTCCAGGCATGAAGTAATGAACCATGACTTGAAATTGCAAGTTTACTTGGGAGATGAAAGGGATGAGTTTGGCTACTACCATTGCCAGTCTCCTCAATGTGGACTGGTGTTCAGTACAAAGCAGACACGAAAAAGGTAAAGCTCGACTCTAACAGCTACCATGCTGTTAAAAATTTTCCCTCTTTATTTCTGATTAGTAATACATCAACCTATTACTACAGTACTGCAAGAAAATTGTGCATATTATGACATGAAGTAAATTTGGCAGTTCCACTTGCCTGTCACCAAAAATACAGATGTACACCAGGAGTTGGGGTACTTGAGTGATGTTTGCGAATACATATACTATTATGTGGTTTCTTTTATCTTCACAGACTAAATACAGTTCTATACACTTTTATAGACATGAAAGGCAATTTCATTCAGATGATGTTAATATAGATGCCCCACAAGTCGAGCAAGACACTGCAAAAGAGGCCGAGGAGGACTTCATGTTCAATTACCACCAATCCAAATTGATGATTGGACTCATTCTTATGTTATTTGAAGATGCTATAAGAGAAGGGGATGGACAGTCTTTGTTTGAGATCTACAAGCTGTTCCTACTCATATACAAATCTAATGGACATACTAAATATGCATATGCCACTCTTCTGTATCTGGTAAAGACATGTTCCATTTTTTCTGAGTATGAGGCAGACAGACTGAAATGGAACAGGTTCTATAATAATCATGGAGGCAAAGGAAAGAATATTCCCTTCGACCTTAAGAAGGAACATCAAAACAGGCAACTGAAGAAAATGTGGAGGGCCCTAGGACCAAATTTGAATGAGAAGAATGCTGCTCGACTAGCTTGCACACTAGATTCAGTAGAGTCTATCATGCAGTCTATTGACAAGGATTGTAAAGTGAAAGAACGGACCTCCTATCGTGCATTGGCAAAGAAGGAAGAGGCTGTGTACCAGATTATTAAAGACTTAGTTACTAAGAACGTGTTTACCAAAAACCGGGAAGAGATGGTCATCCATCATTTCCCAGGTTTAGTTCAAACCTTCTACCTGGCTTGGACTACAGAGATTTACATAGATGGATGAGGGATCACATGAGCAACTGGAAGTCAATTTATCTTAGTTACACAGCTAAATGCTTATAGTTGTTAATTATTGCCAAGATTTTTGTTCATAATTTCCTAGTTTTGTTTTCATTGAAATTTTATAATCTTGCAGTTCCTGGCATTACAAAATTTTGTAATTTAACCCTATCCAGACTTGGGGGGGGGGGGGCAGAAAGTGCCCGCGCTGATTTTAAAAGTTAATATATCCTAAACCAGTACAGGTATGGTTCTGCAATTTTATGACGTTTCCTAAATATGTATGGGCTTTATGTGTGGAAAATTTGGTGAAAAATTATTACGCAAAAAAAAAAGTTACAGCGGAGTCGTGAACACCTACCAACACTAAATTTCAGCAGACAATTTTTATTATGTTTACTTTTGTAATAGTTACAATAAAAGTAAGCACTTTTTAATAAAGAGAAACTATTTTTTTGATATACTACCTTTTTCATGTTAACAAAACAATAAGAAAAAGAATTTTGGAAATTCTAAAAATCCGTGGTTTTTGCAATTAATGATGTTATAATGACATCATAATTTGTTGCCATGACAACATAAGTGTAACACATACTTGAACAAGGCATACCATCCACCTGTAAAAGTTTCGTCGGAATACACCAAATGGTTCAGGAGATATTGACTGTGGACACTCCCCCCCCCCCCTCCCCCCCCGATAGGGTTAAGATAAAACAACAAAAATGGTTGTATAGACTTTATTCATAAATGGCCACCAAATTAATATTCTTTTATGTGCATAAAAATTACCCTTTTCGACCTTGTTTTAGAGTAAATATTCTTTTGAACTTTGTACATGAAAATGAGTTAATACAAGCTACAGTATTATTAATATGTACATAAAAGAATGTTAAATTGGCCACCATTAATGAATAAGGTCTATGGGATTATAACTAAAAATTCTAAAATACTAAACTTTTCTGTTGCATTATTGTTAGCCTTCTAGGTGATCATCAATAAAACACTTTATTATATGTATATTACATTGTATATTACATGGTGTAGAAAATGTCATGTCAAAACCTCTGGGAGTTCATCATCACTATCTGAGAAAAATTCATTAGAATTATTTACATTTACGTACTTTAGTGCTTCCTCAAGATCCCACACATCTGTCTCCTTGCTTACCTTGCTTTGTATTAGCAGTTCCATTGACTCATCAAAATTTGGGATGTCCAGAAAAATTTCCTGAATGACCTCCAATATTTTAATAGCATTCACAAGTGAGAATACTGGGCAGGTATCAAGTATATCACTTATGGTGAATATCCTGTAGCAGTTCGTAACTACATCATCCACTAGTTGAGCTGAAAAACAAAGTCCTGAAACATTGTCTAATAAAGAGTTGCCTTGTGCCAAAGTGTGCTTGATTTCTTCAAGGGCTCCTCTAACATCTGACACATCTTCCTTAGTGACAGGTCTTGTTAGGTTTGGCAGTTTGTCAAATTCAGATGATGGAGGCACATCTCTCTCAAAATTTGGGGGAATAAATAGGCAGTCTCCTTCCTGGCAATCACATGATGCTGAACAATTTTTGCAACATAGATGTGGTGGTTGCAAGGACTGTATGCCATTGTCAGTAACTTTGTATGCAGCAACACGCAAACAACCATCTGTCTTCACAAAGTCCTTTACAGATGCTTCACACTGAGACAGTTGCTGGCCATGATAAATAATTCGTGCATGGCTTTGTAGTCCATCTCTGCCTGCTCTACCAAATTCTTGGTGCTGGTCAAGAATATTTCTTGCTGGTCCAAAGTTGATGATATATCTAATGTCGGGAAAGTTTACTCCCATACTGAGGGCTGATGATGCGACAACAACTCTTATTTTTCCAGAAGTATCCTTCAATGAATCCAAGACACGCTTTTTGTTCTGTTCCCATGAGTTTGAGTGGTATATACCTACCAAACAGTTTCCTTGTACCTTAGGGTCTTGTGGAGCCTATGCTGCTTTACCCAGCTTTAGCATCAAATAATTCACTATGCACGCAATGTCATTCATTGTATTGCAGAATATAAGTGTTTTTGGTGTTCCCTCACCGTGCTGTTTAATTGTTTCAATCATCCAGTCCAGTCCTATCATGATGGTTTCCTTCTTATATTTTTCTACAGAAAAACGAATGTTTTTTCTATTGGGGCTGATTCTGATTTTGAAGGGGGTTTTCAGCAGGAGTTTCTCCTCTACAACAGCAAGTGTTCTTTCATCTGCTGTTCCAGTTAATGCAGCAATTGGAGTACCTATAATTATGAAATGGACAGAAAATAATTGATAATCTCTTGTTCCTGTATTCCCAGTTGTTTCTATATCGATTCCACATAACCAAAATTCACCTTATAGAATTGCTTCTTTCTTTGAAGTCACCGTCCAATTTGATAAAGAACAACATATTTGTGTTATTTCAGATTTCTACTTACAGTAACTCTTATTTAAGGTAAACTGTAGCCTGCGTAGCAGCAGGCTAGGTAAACTGTTTTGAGATAATTATTAATTGCCATGTTTATTCTAGCCTGCTATGTTTATTCTTGCATGTAAACAAACGTTTAAAATCTGACGAGTAATCTGTAATCGCTCCTATATGGAATAAGGCATTATTAAAGTATATAAAACGACTACGTATATCATCTGAGAGCAAATATAACAAATAAATATTCTCTGCTCACCTTCTTTTAGAAATGACCGTAATATTGCAAGCTCTCCATAAGCCGCACGGAAGGCTATGCCATCGTGTTTTCCTTTACATTTCCCATCGCTGTTGAGCATAAAAAATAGGTTAATCATACAGAAATAAGCCAGTTACATTTCAACATCCTTTAGCCATCAAACAGATAAGCTTAAATATCTGTTCCCAATGACTGAATGAATCCGAAGCGTGTTGCATTTTTTAATTTCATACCAACAAGCTAATTATACAAGATAGAGATTGAAGAATTGACCTAGACTTTTCACAACAGTTACTTCAGTTGCTTACCTTTTCCCACCCCAGGTCTGTATTGTATGCGTTTCATCTATGACACACGCGCCAAGTTTTCGCTGAAAATAGAAGGTTTTTTCAACTCCTCAAGAAACCTCGCGTCCGTAACATACTCTGCAGATCCATACACAGTATGATATTTACCACTGCAAATATCGTCCATACTGTTGTCAATGTAGTCGCCAATAGAGCACGCTGTTATTCCCATTGACTTGAGCTCTGATATCTGGTCGGCAATGATACTTTTTAAAGGAACGATGACCAGAACATAACTTTGCTGTGTGAATAATACCAGCGGCTGAAATATCAAACTCTTCCCAAATCCTGTGGGCATCACAGCGATTACATCTCTCTTCATAAACAAATCTTGTAAACACTTTTTTTGCTCCTCCTTAAAAGTGAAATCAGGGCCTTTAGACTCTTTTAAGGCGAGCAAAACTCTCGAGAAACATTCCTCAAACAACATCAGTTCCCTATCCGCCATGTTCGTGTTCTGTGCCATGACACGCAATAATGAACAATTAGCATATCTGTCATTTTCAACCAATCAGATTTCTCGTTCCCTGAGAGAACGAGTAAATACGACAAAACAATAGACTTCCTGCAGGCTCTCCCTCCGTTCCCCTCCCCAGTCTTCCCCTCCCCTTTCGCTCCCCTCGCGTGCGTTTTCGCTCTTCCCCTCCTTACGTCCCCCCTCCCCCCCCCCCCCAGAGCCTGGGTCTGGTGGGGGGAGGGGACTCTGGTACATTGGGCAAATTCTAGTGGATTGGGCAAAGTCGGGTGGTGTGGGCAAACATGGCGGGAGTGGCAACTTGGGTGGAGTGCGTAAACTTGGGTGGAGTGGGGAAACTTGGGCGGAGTGTGTAAACTTGGGTGGAGTGGGCACATTGGGGTAGAGTCTGGTAAACTCGGGTGGAGTGGGCATACTGGGTCAGGGGGGGAACTCTGGTAGATTGGGCAAACTGGTGGATTAGGCAAACTATGGTGGAGTGGGCAAACCTTGGTGGAGTGGGCAAACTTGGGTGCCATGGGCAAACTCTGGTGGAGTGGGAAATGGGGGGGATGTTACGTTGCCCACAAACTGCACAAAGTAGCCTGCAGAGCATACGATACGGTTTTCATCCCAATCGAGGCAGCACTTCACTTGCGATAGTAACTTCTAGTTTATAAAAGTTGGCTAGCTTTTTCGGCCAGCTGACGCTATTCTACGCCACTCCACGCCACGTTACGCCATTCATGATCTTCATACTCTTATAAATGCATGGAGCCCAGCCAATCAGAGCATGAGTAGAGTCACCGGCTTTCCGGCAGGAATTGAACCCACGACCTTGCGATTCTAGTGCAATGCTCTGACCACTGAGCCACGGAGGCCGTTGCCGAGAGCTTGATCGCGAGTTCTGTATATATAATAAGGTGGTAATGCCAGGAGAGAATTGGGTATATTATAAATGATATTGGGCATTTCACTCGATTACATAGCATGTTCTAAGGATTTAGGGTGAAGGAAAATTCGAGTGTAGAATGTGTAGTTGCATTTTTCGCAACTGGTCCCGGTTTGGTCTTAAAATGTATATATTCTACACTCGAATTTTCCTTCACCCTAAATCCTTAGAACATGCTATGTAATCGAGTGAAATGCCCAATATCATTTATAATATACCCAATTCTCTCCTGGCATTACCACCTTATTATATATACAGAACTCGCGATCAAGCTCTCGGCAACGGCCTCCGTGGCTCAGTGGTCAGAGCATTGCACTAGAATCGCAAGGTCGTAGGTTCAATTCCTGCCGGAAGGCCTGTGTAGTTGCATTTTTCGCAACTGGTCCCGGTTTGGTCTTAAAATGTATATATTCTACACTCGAATTTTCCTTCACCCTAAATCCTTAGAACATGCTATGTAATCGAATGAAATGCCCAATATCATTTATAATATACCTAATTCTCTCCTGGCATTACCACCTTATTATATATACAGAACTCGCGATCAAGCTCTCGGCAACGGCCTCCGTGGCTCAGTGGTCAGAGCATTGCACTAGAATCGCAAGGTCGTGGGTTCAATTCCTGCCGGAAGGCCTGTGTAGTTGCATTTTTCGCAACTGGTCCCGGTTTGGTCTTAAAATGTATATATTCTACACTCGAATTTTCCTTCACCCTAAATCCTTAGAACATGCTATGTAATCGAATGAAATGCCCAATATCATTTATAATATACCCAATTCTCTCCTGGCATTACCACCTTATTATATATATATATATATATATATATAATATGTATTATATGCATGACAAAATTACTACATTCTGGTTGGTTGAGAAGAGTACAACTGCAGTACAATTATTTTATTAATTGTACTGCTCCCAAGGCCCTGGGAACGATGTTGACAATAAAATTCAAAATGGCGGCAAATTCTGCAATGGAACGTTTTCACATTTCCAACGACTTGTTTTACACTATGAACTAAAAATTCCAAAATTCCATATATAAAATAAATTCCAAGCTGGAGTCACCAGCTCACATGGCAACGAGCAAACACACCAACTAAACTCGATGGGAGGGCGGTATTCGGCTTAAATTTCATCCTGATTTTACCAGGTCGCTAAAGAAATTAGTGGACAGCACAGAACTATCAATAAAACACGCATTTTCTTGAACATTATGGTTTGATTTTCACGTATACAACGCAATTAGGGTTTTATTTGACATTTCTGACTTGATTTTATAGAATTCTATTAGAGCAGTATCCATAGAAATTGGTAGCATGGGGGTAGCGTGGGGTTTTCGTCGGCGGGGTTTTTGTCAGTGGGGTTTTTGTCCGCGGGGTTTTTGTCATGTGGGGGGGTTGTCGGTATCCCGGTAGCATGGTAGACCATAGTAAAATGAATATTTCTGTGCTTGGCACAGAGCATAGTACATGTAATATCCATGTAAATGGTTAATAATTTACAGAGTTGGTATGTGTTCGATAAATTGCTCTAAAGTTAACCTTATGAAAATGGCAATGAACATACAGCCATTATCTATATTTTGTGAAAAACATGGACAAGGGCGCAAAATTGAAAACAACACTTGCGTTTTCTTTTGCAGGTTAATTATTAATTTATTAAAATCCCAAAAATACTAAAGCTAAAACTTTTGAAATAAAGAATGTTTAACCAAAATTTTGTGAGTATGCACCAAATGCGTCTCTACATATTTTGTGTCATGACGTAGCTAAGAAGCTCTCTGTTTGGTTTAGATAACCTAAACCAAACAAAAACTTTAACCCTAATCACAAACGAACATGAGAAGGAATATATGAACTAGAAATACATGAATGCAACAACCCCTCGCCGGCTTTTATTAAATGCTTTTTTGAAACACCCCCCCCCCCCCCCCCACCCACCCATGATTAAAATAAGCACAAATGTACATCCAATATAAAAACAAACAGATATACATGTATAAACAAATGATAATCCTCAAGATAATTCTACATATCAAAGCAAAACTTAGATTTCATTATTAAATTCTGGTTGTACAAAATATGTTTTTAGGAGGTTTCAAAAGGGATTATTTTAACAAGCTTTAAATGGCTTCGCTATACATATACATGCATCAACAGTTTTGCAAAGGCAGAATTAAAAGTCAACAGCTGAAAAATTACATTTAAAATAGAGTCCGAGATAAAAACAATTCGCTAGAATCAGATTCTAGAAGGAAGTATTAAACAGACAACGTTTCAGTCGAAAATTTGGAAATACAGCCAAAAAGATCGCCAAAGCCCATGAGTATTTACATGTAATAATACATTTAAGCTTTATATGAAGGTAGTGTTTTAGTTTTAAGTTAGCTTTAATTAAGCTGATTTATGGTTTGGACGAGCAAAAGGAAAGTATGAAAACGTGAAGTGTATATTGTTTAGGTTAATAAGCGAAAACATGAAAACAACAAGAATCCTACCGTATTTTGACCACGGAGTTACTACAAACACTGCAATTCAGATCGACTTTTTGTTTACCATACGGCGTTTGGTTTCTTCAAGTTCTCTGCTTTCTCTTCAAGATATATTAAACGAGTTGTTTGTATCCTTCTTTTCTTCGTGCTCCATTTCGTTTCGTTTAAATAAACGAAGGCAAAATACTATTTGCGTGAGAGTTTATAGTTTTCTTCGTCCCTAGTCAATTCTTACCGCGTGACACCGTACCAAACATATATATAAATATATATATAAACTATTTCCCAGATTTCGTCTCCCTCGCTTTTTCTACACGCGTGTAAAATGGCCTCCACGCGTGTCGAGATTAGCACCCTCACCGGGCTTCGGGCCTTCGGCCCTCCGCCCGGCTCGGGGACAATGTGAATGGTTTCCTATGGCCAATCAGAAAACCCGTTTATACTAGTTACGCCCTTACCGCACATGTTCAGATATAATAGATAAATATATCACCAACAAAACCGTTTCCGTGCGTTTACTTGAGGCTTTTTTCTGTCAATTTACAAAATAAATGTTGTATAGCTTCTCACTAGAATTGCATGAACACCGAAAAACCCAATTCGACATTCGACACGGTTTTTTAGCGCTTTGTACCATGACTCTTAAGAAAGAATCGAATTAAAAACCATCAACCATTTTGAGTTAAAGCTTGTGAGAGGCGATTACGACATCTATCTAGAGGGATTGTTGGAAAAAATCGTTCATTTATTAAAATCGGAAATTACTAAAATATTTTTGTCGCAATTTTGATAAGCTTTAATTTGATGTAGGAGTTAAGGTATCTACGACGTAATGCGGACCCGCTACGTCCTTTAGACTGGATAGACCCCTGAAGGTGTACGGTAACCTTAAAAGGGGAGTACAGTCCGGTTTGTGCATGTTCTTTGATTTTGTTGAAGGGGACTCCACCAGAAATTAGATACGCTCATTCTCATTCTACGCGGCCCAAAACCGCTGCCAAACGTTTGCGCATGCGTGAATTTGCAACATCGCATGAGATGTGGGAAATAGTCGTGGCAGCAACAATCAGACAGTGAAGACTATTAGGTAAGACTATTCATTTGTGTTTTAAAAAAGGGCCATGAAAATTACGAATGGGGCATTTCAGAATATGTTACAATATTGACAAAGAAGCCATGCATCAATTACCTACCTTAACGTTTTGGTGGTATGCTTGTAATTTAAACTTTCGTGTGTTGACTCTCGGGCCAGTCTGAATATTTCAGTGATTTTTCCCGCTCATTTTGTGAGGTACGAGCTCGGACGTCGTGCAATCGCAAAACGTTTGGCAGCGGTGTACGCGGCTCATAGCTGATGTTGTTAGCTTGTTCGTAAACGAGATGGCCAATTCGTCAGATACAACCATACAACCTAATTTTCGCCGAGTACTGGTAGTAGCAGGAAACAATGTTATGCCACCAGAGATGCCTCTCAGGTATATTTATTTGAAACTTTTCTGAGATGGAGAAAATTTAGAGAAGAAAGCAACCTAAAGACAGATCATGAAGTTGCTGTAGTGTTGCTTGATTTTTATTTTGCTGGAAACCGGAGAATCTGTGGTAACTTAAGGGGCGGATTTAATATACGTCGAACACGTCAAGCGACTACGGTAAAAAGTTCTGGAAATCAAAGGCATAAATGCCATGACTGTCTTGAAACTTTGAACTGCCATCGAATAAAATCAGTTTGGGCTTTTTGGGATTTTAAACAATATGCGCCGGGTTTGCCACGTTTGAGTTTGGTACGCGATTACAGGAGAATTTGTCCACTCTCGGAGATATAAACCTCACATACGCGAGAACGCTGATTGTATAGCACAATTTCCGATCGGCACATTTTTCCACATCGCCGGTCAGCACGTTTATCCACGTCAAAATGGCCGAAATACGTCGGAAGTGCAACTATGTCGGAAGTAAATTATTTGACGTCCTTTATGTTTTGATCACTGAGCGGTCAGTTGTTTTGATTGGCTAGCACAGGATTATTTTTAGCGCTATCGCTTGAATAATAGAATAAGCGTGGCTGTGTTGAGATTTATTGTCTATGCTTTGCTATGCGTGAAAATTGAAATGCTTGAGCCAATACGGAGTTTTTTCTAAACCTGGTTTCGATAAATGTGGTGAAACGTTTCAGTACAATGCGCTCGAGAAAGCAATGTGCCAATGATGAGAAATTTAGACAAAACTATCACAATGTCTCGATGGAAATGATTACTCTTTGAATCCTTTGATCAAAACTCGAGAGCTTCTTGTATAGACTGACCGTACAAGAAATGTCCGTGTGAAGGCATATATGCTCTCCGGTAAGTTTGTAATGCGTATATTAATAATATTATTCAGTCGTCTCCGTCAGTGAGTTCATATTAAAGTCTATCGTGAATTATTCAAGCTGGATGATGGATGTATTTTATTAACGTTAGTTTTGCTTTAGTGTTGCACAATGTTAGGGCATAAAGTTGTAGAGTTTTGTTTAGTTGCCTCGACTATCCTTGGCCTTTTGTTACACGGCCAGACAGAAACCTGAAATTTCAAAATAATTGCCGAATAATAATTCCGGTAATATGATTCCTGGTGATAACAATACCATTACTGTATTTAAGGTGGCTCCACACAGTTTCTTGAAAAATGGAAAATACAGTTTGAGAGTGACCCCCATTTTTTTTTTCATGAAAACTTTTCTTGAAGTATGAGTAATCAATAGGCCGATTTTAAAAAAATTCTCTAGAACGAATAATTTTTTTAACGGAAAAATCATGTTTGTTAATTTTTTAAAAATTTCGTTCTACAGAATTTTTTTAAAATCGGCCTATTGATTACTCATACTTCAAGAAAAGTTTTAAAGAAAAAAACAATTGGGTGTCACCAAAGTTTTTTTCGAATTAAACTACAATTAGTGACAAAACCTCTTCGGACACATTAAATAATAATTTATTTTATAGAAAATTACATAAACATAATCCGTTGACCCCCTCCCCCCTTTTTCAATGTTGGTGTACAACAAGATCATGTAGTTAGGAAGGCATGTGTAATGTAGACAGCGATACTTTGGCCACTCAACATTGAAAGGGGGGAGGGGGGAATATATCCTTTAATTAGGAGAAATGTCCGAAGGGTTTTGTCACTGATTGTCTGAAAACGAAAAGGTCTTATTTATACTCACGGGTGATCCTTTCGCTGACTTTCATCTTATTATTTTAGAGAAGTTTATATGTCCAAACGTCCGAACTCCTGTTTTCACTGCGAAAACTATTTTATAAGATTTTGGTACCTGTTTATTCCATATATTTACAATGGAGGGCGGTCGCAAGGGTGTGAAACTCGGGTCAATGCAGTGTTAATAGCTCGCGTATTCAGTTTTACGTTAATAAACACGAAGCCATGAAAACAAGTAGAATATAGATACCCCTGAACGTGTGTCATGTTGCAATAACTATGCCCCTTGACGCATCTTATCTGTACGTTTTCGGTATTGCATTTACACGTGTTGTTTAAATATGACGTAGAAGGAGAGTGTCTGATCTTCAAGAGTCGTCTAATTAATTGCCGACACGGTTAACGATTTACACCTATTTGAATAAAACTATTGAATATATATTAATTATGTTGAGTGTAAACCGTAAATCGTTCTCAAATTCATTAATAATTCATGAGATTTCGCTCAATCAGACAGCTCCATTCCGTCACGTGAATCGAATGGGCTGTGAAACACCGGTAAAACACTGGTTTCTTCGTCAAACACTAGCGTTTCATTTCTGTCACTTAAACAAGAAACACGATACGATTATCCGCAAGTCCCACAACGGCGGCTCATTGGTTCACTGTCTTTCATTTGAGAAGCCATTTCCAAAACTCGTTCTGCGTGTTTGTCAGGTCAGGAGACCTTGGCTGAATTGTTCGCATTGCTGCGTTAACAGAGCGCAAGGCACGTTTTTACTTTCGCTGACGTCTGTGACGGCTCATTGTCCATCACAAATATTTTGTTGCCACATTCTCCCTTACCGGCAATTTCAAAAAGAATTGCAGACGATCGACGTATAAACTGGGCAAAATAATGTAACAGACATCTTTTCATATACCTCTGCACAAATAACACCTTTTCCGTGCACTATAGCCACTAGTAAGTGTAAACGCTTTCCTCCAGCAAGATCGTAAAAGAGCGCTATTATGACGTCATTAAATTAGTATGCTTATACGAATTATTATTTAAGGAGATATATTTTTGTGCAGTTGCATGCAAACGTTCATGAAATATCATATTGTATTTCTGTATAGTTGAGGAGAAAACACTTAACCGAAATTGACTCTTTTTTTTTCAGACAATTAGTGACAAAACCTCTTCGGACACATTAAATAATAATTTATTTTATAGAAAATTACATAAACATAATCCGTTGACCCCCTCCCCCCTTTTTCAATGTTGGTGTACAACAAGATCATGTAGTTAGGAAGGCATGTGTAATGTAGACAGCGATACTTTGGCCACTCAACATTGAAAGGGGGGAGGGGGGAATATATCCTTTAATTAGGAGAAATGTCCGAAGGGTTTTGTCACTGATTGTAGTTTGAATGGTAGTTGGCAGCCATTTTGAAAAGTCATTGTTGCCATAGCAACAACTGTTGCTATTTATTTGGTAACAGTTTTTGACTGCCGGACTGTTTAACTATGCATGACGTTTAGTTTTATTCTTTTCCCGAATTTAGTCTTCCGGAAACTTAAGATTTGTTTCAGTTTTTAGTTACTTGCTATAATTCTAAATGTAGTACGTGACATATAACTAATGATATATTGCCTAGTTGTCCTTAATAAAGTTATTTTGGATCTCACAAAACTGCTATCAAAAACACGATTTAAGACTTTAGATTATTTTTGCAAAGTGACTGTCAGCTTGCGAAAAATGCCATTTCAGAGACTCAACTTTAAAAAAATTTCCGGGGGGACCCCCTATAAATGCGGACCTACCGGCAGTTTGACTAAGGTATAAAAATTCCTAGATCAGCCCCTGAGTTAAACGATTCGTCCAAGACTTTATCTTGTTAACTTTTATATTATAAGACTATTAAAATGTTTCTTATTTTTCTCAAAATATTTTCAAAATGATAAGGACTTAAATCAAAACGTAAACAATCCTATAGACATGCGCAAAAGGGACTGTTGGACCATTAGATTGACAACGATCATTTTCGAGACGAAAATAAGCAACGGTGCCTGGAAGATCCTAGGGCACGGGAGTGATCATAGACGTAGAGATGGGGGGGAGGGGGGGGCTTCAAGGCTTTGGCCCCATGAAAAATTATTGTGTATGCGCTTAGTCCCCCTTAGATTTTAAAACTGACTCATCATTCTTGAACTTATTATTCCTTCTACCTAACCAAAGGCACCCCTGCATGAAAATCTAGTAGTTGTAATATAATATATTAATAGATTAATTAAGACGTAATCAGATAACAAAATCAGTTATAATAGAGACATCCTGACACCATGTAACGTCTACCTCACTAGGTGCAACACATGAAACCGCCTAATCCGCTACAACTAGAGGGAAACTTATCCGAAAACTGGCGCAAATGGAAACAAAAGTTTACACTGTTCCATAATAATAATAATAATAATAACTTTATTAACGCTCCCACTGGGCTTTTCACGCTAATTTACAAAATCTAATCTATTGGCTTATTATAACTAAATCTAAATACTAAGAATCTAAGTGTTTAAAAATTGCTTTAACAGATAATTCTTAAAATCTTTCTTGAAAATGACAATGCTAGTGCTATCGGTAAGATTACTTGGCAATGAATTCCACAAGGATACAGCACGATACAAAAAAGACCGCTGACCAGCAGCTGACTTATACGCTGGGATATTCAACTTATCCTTATTTCGTGTATTTCTTGTATGAACCATGGAACGTGTTGTAAATCTATCAGAAAGGTAGCTCGGGCTTAGCCCCTTCACGCATCTAAAAGCTAAAACACCATCTCTAAACAACAACATTTGGTTGACAGGCAGCCAACTTAACTCCTTAAGGACTGGTGTAACATGGTCGAATTTTCTAGTGCCGCTTACAATTCTTGCTGCGAAATTTTGCACACTTTGGAGCTTACGAACATTCTTCTTAGATGTGTTTGACCAGACTGAGGAGCAATAATACAATTTGCTGAACACCAAAGCATTAATAATATTCAGCAAAGTCCTAGTGTCAAAAACGTACTTCACTCTACTGATCTGGCTTAAACTAGCTATACATGCAGAAACCGTGTTCGTAATGTGTTCATGAAGCGATTTAGTATAAACAACAAGCTTCGCCGAATAATTCAACGATCTTAATACTTTCAGTAGACTAGACAAAACCAGAAAACCTATAGTGCTGAATTCGGCAGATTCAAGCGATGGTTCCGATATAGAATTCATGTAAATCGTACCAACAGAAAATATTTAAACATGTTTTGAAACACATTTCCAAATGTAATACGACACCTTCATGATATTTTTTTTTGCATTGTTCGGGACAGTGCCACCTGTGTTTCGCAGTTGTTGGACCAAGCAACAAGGCGTTTAATACTGGGTAAACAGTACGTATATGTTCTTTGATATTCTGTAGCTCCTTGAGTTTCTTGTATCTCTAGTCCTAAACTCAAGGCTTCGGCCTATAAGGAACTGATGTCAACACGTCATTTTCTCGCGTCTGTAATATACTCGTCTATTCTGTATTCATGGACAAACCTTGTCAGCAACATTAGTGATCAACGACTGATGAATTCACCAATACCGTCGGAAATCACCTCAACCCAACTCGATCAATGGCAAAGCTGTCGAAAAGAAAGAACTCGAAAAATCGAAAGCTGAAAACATGCCGTACAGTTTCGCAAAGCCTGACGGGATGATGCAATAATGCCATTTTGTGGAACATCCCCCCCCCCCCCCCCCCCCGAAACCAAGACTCGGCCTACCATAGGTAGCCCGAGTAATAATGGAGAAATTCTCAGCGTCCTGGACACCAAGAAAGAACGTGACCTATGAACGGCATGTACTCAACACACGTAACCAACAGAGAGGTGAGACCATAGATCAATATGTAACAGATCTACGCAACGAAATCAAGTTCGTGTGAGTTTGGAACTCTCAAGGACAGCCTAATTCGCGATCGTATTGTGTGGTATCACAGACGATAAACTAACGTGCGCGCCTACTAAGAGAGAGCGACCTAACGCTCCAGAAAGCTATCGATATCTGCAGAGCAAGCGAAGTCAGTTCAAAGCTGTTAAAATTCCTTACCAACGACGAAAAGACGAAAGACATAAACGCTTTTAGCAAACATGACCATGGCAAACAGAAGATATTAAGACAAGACCGACCTGAGCGACCACCGCAACACGACAGCCGTTTCGACACCCGAATTTCGATATGCACACGGTGTGGAAGAAAACACAGCAAACAACAAACCTGCCCAGCGATTGACGCCATCTGTCACAAGTGCGACAAAAGGAACCACTATTCAAGAATGTGTAAAACACCGCACAGCCACGATGTTGATTACGGTGGCCCATATACGCAATGCACGAATATATTTCCCAATGCACAACAATATTTCTCAGTGCACAAATAGATTTCCCAATGCACAACAATATTTCTCAGTGCACAAATAGATTTCCCAATGCACAACAATATTTCTCAGTGCACAAATAGATTTCCCAATGCACAACAATATTTCTCAGTGCACAAATAGATTTCCCAATGCACAACAATATTTCGCCAGTGCACAACAATATTTTGCCAGTGCACAACAATATTTCGCCAGTGCGCAACAATATTTCGCCAGTGCACAACAATATTTTGCCATGCACAACAATATTTCTCAGTGCACAACAATATGTTGCCAGTGCACAACAATATTTCGCCAGTGCACAACAATATTTCACCAATGCACAACAATATTTTGCCAGTGCACAACAATATTTTGCCAGTGCACAACCATATTTCTCAGTGCGCAACAATATTTTGCCAGTGCACAACAATATTCTGCCAGTGCACAACAATATTTTGCCAGTGCACAACAATATTTTGCTAGTGCACAACAATATTTTGCCAGTGCGCAACAATATTTCTCAGTGCACTTATTTTGAAGCAGAAGAACGAAGCAATTTTATGTGGGAAATTTGACACCATTGGCATTGAAGGCTGATATACGGATATTCTAGACAAATGTTTGCTTAACGCCAAGTTTCTGCCGAAATCTGGTGATTTGGCCGCTTATTAAGGACCAAAATTTTAAGATAATACCTCTTCACCCAACATAGACTGCGTTTGTTGTTATCGCAGTATCCCACTTCACAGCGAGGCGTTTTGTCTCTGCTATAAAAATAGACAAACAGCCGCGTCCCGTGTCTGCCACAATGGCGCAGCCACCCCTCAGTTGAGGAAACTTTCGTATTATAGCGTTTCTACGCGATGGTTATCAGCGATGATGGTCTGAAATCAAAGAACGAACATACCAGACCACAGAAAAGCTATCCAAACGACGATTAAAGACGAATTCGACAAAAACCGAAGCGATATCCTTCTTGCTTCACGAGTTTCGCCATGATTTTAACAAGGATAAATAGGCATGGCCGCCCGCTCGCCCCAATGGTTTTGCACTTGTGCACAGGTGAAATATTGTTGTGCACTGACAAAATATTGTTGTGCAGTGGCGAAATATTGTTGTGCACTGACGAAATATTGTTGCGCACTGGCAAAATATTGTTGTGCACTGGCGAAATATTGTTGTGCACTGGCAAAATATTGTTGTGCACTGGCGAAATATTGTTGTGCACTGACGAAATATTGTTGTGCACTGGCGAAATATTGCTGTGCACTGACGAAATATTGTTGTGCACTGGCAAAATATTGTTGTGTACTGGCGAAATATTGTTGTGCACTGGCGAAATATTGTTGTGCACTGGCGAAATATTGTTGTGCACTGGCAAAATATTGTTGTGCACTGGCGAAATATTGTTGTGCACTGGCGAAATATTGTTGTGCGCTGGCGAAATATTGTTGTGCACTGGCGAAATATTGTTGTGCACTGACAAAATATTGTTGTGCACTGGCGAAATATTGTTGTGCACTGGCGAAATATTGTTGTGCACTGAGAAATATTGTTGTGCATTGGAAATATATTCGTGCATTGCGTATATGGGCCACCGTAGTTGATGGAAACTACAGTGATTCCGAAGAAAGCGACGAAAATAATATTTTATATCCGTACAGTACAATCGCAAGAAGAAAGCAAGGAGTGGACCGTATCACTCAACACCGGACAGAAAGACGTCATCTTCAAGATCGACACAGGAGCGAATGTAACGTGATCTCGAAAAGCATCTTTGATCGCTTGAGTAAATCTCCTTTGGAAAAGTCTATAGAGTGAAACTTTGTGTTTTGGGAGGACAAAGACTACGACCAATCGGAAAAGTTACTCTAGCCTGCCGGTACAAAGATAAGTACTGCCCAATCGAATTTCAAGTGGTGGATCAACACGTGCCAAACATACTTGGTCTAACCACCTGTCTTGATTTAAATAGCGTGATAAAAGTAGCGTGCTGCGTAGGCAGTGTAGAAACAACAATGGCACCAGTGGGTACTTTTTCTTGCTCCCGTACCCGTTGTTACAGGTGTTCCTTTCTTAACTCCGCTACATGTATTTTGGGACCTAAATCTAATTTTGTTATTCAGCATAATTTTACTTGCATCTCTTCCAACATCATTTACTGTATTTCTTGCAATAAATGTTGCATGCTTTACATCGGTGAAACTGGCAGACGTTTATCTGACAGGTTTGCTGAACATCTTCGATCTGTGAGGAACAATGATGTTGACAAGCCTGTTGCCCGATATTTAATAGTGCCAACCATTGTATTTCGGACATGCAAGTTTGTGCCATCTCACCCATTTCTGGCGGTAATGTCAGCCGCAAAAGACTAGAAAAGCGTCTCATTTTCAAAATTGGTACCATTCATCCTCACGGACTCACGAACGTTTTTCTTTTATTTAACACCTCTGAAGACATTGTTTCTGTTTAGCAAGGACTGACACAAACAGCGTTTTCACTTGATATATTTATTTATTTTTACTCTCGCTCATTCTTTTTTACACCCCTCCTTCTTGCTCATCGACGGCATGAACAGCAAATGTCTTTCGCATCTCATTATCGATTTGTTATTGTTATTTTAATTTGATTGGCTAATTTTTCGCATCTCATCAGTTTGTTATTGTCATTTTTATCTGATTGGCTTATTTTTGGTCACGTGATTACCTTTCGTATATAAGCTCGTTGTTTGTTTACACTCTTTACGTTTCTCTCTGACGAAGGGCCTTCGCTCGAAACGTTGGACTCCTACGTTCTCTGTTTCGGCAGTATATCTAACCTTACTATATTTCGATTGTCTTGATTTAACTCTTTTGCAACGAGTGTTTAGTATCAATAAGAAAAGAATGTGGTGATTCAAGCGATGACAGAAAAGAGTCAGTTCTCGAAGAAAACAGCGACGTCTTTACTGGATTGGGTTGCGTAAAAGGGATCACACACCACATTGAAACAGGTCCAGCCGTTAAACCAGTTTTACACCCGCCACGAAGAGTTCCAGTCGCGTTGCGCCAGAAAGTTAAAGATGAACTGGACCGCCTGGAGCGTCTAGGAGTTGTTGAGCAAGTACAAGAACCAAAAGACTGGGTAAACAGTTTAGTAACTGTCGTCAAACCTAATTTTAAAATCCGATTACCAGTATGCATTGATCCGCCAGATTTGAATCGAGCTATTAGACGAGAACATTATCCCATGAAAACGATAGAAAAAGTCGTCTCCCGAATGCCAAACGCGAAATTCTTTTCTAAACTAGACGCGACACGGATTCTTGCAAGTCAAGCTCGACCAAGAAAGCGCGAAGAAATGTACCTTCAACACACCCTTCGGTCGCTACAGATTTAATCGACTTCCCTTCGGCATTTCTTCCGCGCCTGAAGTGTTCCAGAAAGTCGTATCCCAAATTTTTGACGGCCGCGAGGGAGTAGAAGTTATTGTCGACGATCTATTGATCTGGGGCAACACGAAAGCCGAACACGATGAGCGATTAAGACAAACACTCGAATGGGCAAGAGAAACAGGAATCAAGCTCAACAAAAACAAATGTGAGCTCGGATTAACCCAAGTGACCTACATCGGACACACGCTGAGTGCCAAAGGACTTAAACCAGATCCAAAGAAAGTAGAGACGATACAAAACATGGACAGACCTGAAGACAAGCCAGCACTCCAGGGATTTTTAGGTATGGTGACTTACCTCGTCAAACTCATCCAAACTTCTCTGAATTGGCTGGTCCTCTTCGCTCCTTACTAGCGAAAGATACCGAATGGCATAGGGATCCAGAACAAGGAAATAGTTTCAAAAGGCTCAAGCAAGCAGTAACTCAAGCCCTGTATTAAAGTATTACGACGTCAACCAATAAGTGACCCTGCAAGTCGATGCAAGCCCTAATGGATTGGGTGCTGCCCTGTTACAGGTCGCTTGTGCTTCACGGTCCTCATCACAAGCCTTATCACGCGCATGCAAATAGAAAAAAAGATGCTTGCAATAACCTTTGCATGCGAAAAATTCCATGAATACATCTTTGGCAAACATCTTTGGCAAACAAGAAATCTCCGTATAATCTGATCACAAACCCCTGGAGTACATTCTCAAGAAACCTTTACATCACGCACCCCAATGGCTGCAAAAGATGATCTTACGTACCCAGAAATACTCGATAAATGTGAAATATAAACCAGGAACAGGGGCGGATCTAGGAATTTTTATACCTTAGTCAAATTTGACATTTTTAGGGCATGCGCCCCCTGGAAAATTTTTAAAATTTTGGTCTCTGAAACGGCGTTTCCCGCACTCTGACAGCAATTTTGAGCACAATTTTAAAAGTCTTAAAACATGTTTTTAATGGCACGTTACGTATAGGCATCATTCTTGTTTCTGAAACCTATCTATAATTCTTTATGTAATTTTATACTGCATGTCTAACAGCCTTGGTTCGCGTCATTTGATACGCAACATAGCCACCGGCTAGTGAGCTAATATTCATTTGCGCTTTGTTAGTATAAAATCAAATATCTCCGTCGACGATTTACTCCCTTATATCTGCTATCACGCTACTTTAACACCAGTGTGGTGCTCATTACATACTCTAAAACTTATAAATTACGAGTGTTTACCGAGTTCAAATGAGCACACAGATTTTACACAAATACAGGGAAAACCCTAACTTGCATGCCCGCAGCCAGACGTATTTTGAGATTGAAACCAAAACCCTGAATAGATTTAACAATTCTAGCAATCTTTTATATCGTAGAGCGACGATAAACACGGGAATAATGAATCGACAGAATCGTGTTGTCAGATATTTCACGTATCTCAAGCTTCCTTTCGAAAGCGCAACAAAATAGCTGTCAGCTTGTAATTTCGATAAACCTTTATAGGCTGATAAATTCATAAACATTATCACGCTCCGAGACCAGTTATGACCTCAAGAATTGAAAGCAATACAGCACTATTGCGTCGGACAGCTAAATATAAACGCCAATCATAATGAATATATGAAAACATTTTAAATTAAACTTGCCTTGGACTTTTTGAGCGATAGAATGCCCTTCACGGCTTCACGTGTTGAGGTATTCATATTCTTCTTTAGTTACCGAGAACTCGACAAACCATGACGCCTTTCAGATGAAGTAGCAACCCATATATTTGTCGCAATAACACCTTGTTGTTGCTTTTTAAAGCTGATCGCGCGCGATCAAATATTCTTGTAGAAGCCATGATCGGGGCAAACAGATCGCACACTTGGTGGCTGGCAAGTCAAGGTTCTGCATAGCCAATCAGATCGCTCAATTTGAGGTAAATCAGGCAAGATTTGGAGCAAGCCGTGTTCAACCAATGAGAATGGCTACATCGGGTCAAATAAGTCAAAATGTCTGCCAAATACGGCAAACCAATCAGTGGTCAGAATTTACCTTGCTTTAACCAATCAAAGTGGCTAAAACGGGGTAAATAAGTCAAAATGGCTGCCAAATTCGGCAAAACGGGGTAAATAAGTCAAAATGGCTGCCAAATTCGGCAAACCTAATCAGTGCCACCAGGAGGTATAAAATGTCCGCGCGCCTTCCCGCAAATGGTCCTGGTGACGAATTAGATATTCCGCGATTGTTCTCCCTGCTATTACGTCGTTTTTAACCGGATTTTTTTTTGCAATCGCTATTTTTTTTACCTTAGTCGTCTGACGTATTGACTAACGCTAGATCCGCCCCTGAGGAAAAGAGCTTATCGCGGATACCCTATCACGCGCCTGTACGCACAGCCAGGTTGTAGACCACGACAACGATTTTGACGTGCACATCATCCAAACATTGCCAATGACCAAAGAAAAAGTCGAGTTGTTCCAGAAAGCTACCCAAGAAGACGAAGACTTAAAAGAATTGGCAAAGTGTGGCAAAGATGTTTGGCCATTACAGAAATCACAAGTACTAAATGGAGCCAACCCATACTGGTATTATCGTGGAGCACGATGGACTACTATTGAAGGGCAACAAAGTACGCATGCTGCGACCACAAATGTTAAAGATCATACAATGGGACACAATATGCCAATTAAAAATGTTTTACTTTTCAAAATTGTGGTCAAGAGTGCCGTCAGAATACCGGAAATTTCGTTTCAGATACTCAAATTTCAAAAAATATTCCCGGGGGAGTGCCCCGGACCTCTAGGAATGCTGACCCAAAACGAATTTTATCACCACCCCCCCCCCCCCCCAAAAAAAATAAAATTCTACGCCTTTGGGATTGATATGTTACAAAGTGTTATTATTATCACTAATTGTTTGATTCACTTTAACTAGGAGGCAACTTAATTGAAAGGGATGGAAAGAAATATAAGATTTTTTATGGGATGAGTTCTTCTACTGCCATGAAAAAACACGCAGGTGGCATTGCCGAGTACAGGTATTTATTGCATTTGCGTTTTCTAACAAACAAACGTCAGTGTAAGTATCGATATCGGTGATATTTAACAAAAAGTCACCGAAGTTGATGTAACTATATACAATATTTATTATAATGTCTTACTCCAATATTGTCTATCTCAATTTTGATTATATTTAGAAGTGTTTTTAAAATAAAAAAGAATAACGTCTTTGCTTGTTCAATATTTAATCTTGTTCCAAAGATGTTTTGGGTTTCAGAATAATACAAATAAGACACCTTGTGACGTCATATACTCCACTAATTTCGTAAAAGACGAATATCTACCGAAATAATAGCTACATTGTACTGAAACTTTGAAGCTGTTCTAATACGAATGGTTTTGAAGCTGTTCTAATACGAATAGTACATTGCAATGTACGCAGTTATTGTTTGATATATTCCTCATTTAGGGAAATTTGTGTGATCTGTGTTACAAAAACTTGAATATCCCTGGAACATGATGAGGTATTGATTTAATAAGAAGGCTATACTTCCGCATACGGAAAGTACTTCTAGATAAAATCAAAATTGAATAGAAGGTTTTCGATCTTACTGGCTCTTTCACAGTAGGCGAGTTTCAGGGTGTTGCGCGCGCATCATTTTTCAAAAACACTGGCAAGCTCCACTCAAAGTAAACATACTGTTTAAAATAAACAAAGTATAGATACAGTTTCTGGATGTTTAACACTGTTATTCTGCTGTTGTTGGCTCGCTAGCAAGTCTGTTGCCATTGCTTACTTTGTGTGGAACCCGCCAAGAGCCCACCAATTCCTTTCCAGAACGATGCGCGCGCAACACCCTGAAACTCGCCTATTGACCCATTCACCCCGAAACACGGGTAGTGTAATATGACACCAAAATTTAAAAAATGCGGACAAGAAACAGAGGCTAAATAGGAAGGTGAACATTTTATTACGTTTTTATTGAATAACTCTCGCTTATCGCATTCCGTGTAAAAATTATAGTGCAAGAAGTCCTCCGTCGAAAGTGTTTACATGTAGGAGTCGTGGTAGTGTTATATTTAGGTCAGTAAGAGCCGCCAAGTCATGAACAAACACTGCGCATAGGAGTATACAAAAAGCGATGAACGTAATGGTTAAAAAACAGTCATCGCGGTGATGATTCCATTGCTGAAAGATAGCATTTTATCGGAGAGAAATGGCCAACTTTATCAGACCGGATGAATCCCATATTGCTTAGCTACAACGAGCAAAGTTTTAACAAACGGTAAGTTCTGTGCGTTTCTTGTTGATATCAAATATTAAAATATTTTGCGCAAATGTTGCCATTATGAAGATTTTTACCTGATACTATTATGTTGATAATGCTCTACTGCATGTTTTAATGCTCTACTTGCCTTTTGTATTTTCTAGTTCCGCCGAATACAAAGAAAACGGAATGTACCGGATGATTAAGGTACTTCTATTAAGAAAAGGCGCAATATGCTGTCGACGCCAGATCTATAGATTCGTCAAGTTCCGTTGTACAGATGCGGATGCACGACGACCCGCTGATAATCGCCTAGATGAGTAGAGGACATAGCAGCTGACGTGGAAAACAAACTGACTGCTGTGGCAGTATTGAAGCACTATAATATAGTCTATATACACATCTCTTCGTCGATGGAGACATCCTTTCAAGTCATTGCGACAAAACTTAATAGTTTCTCCCTTAAGAAACCTTAGATCCAGTGTCAGTATCATCTCTTCCACAGCACTGACATGCTATCGACACAAGACCATTTTTAAAGCATCTATTATTAAACTGAGACGCTACCCAGCGCTTTTGAAGATATTAAATTTTTAAGCGACTTGCCGCTCCTCGCTCGGAATTACTCGTCAAAACTCACCATCCTTTGCTCATAATGCTCAATTTGGCGATCCCTCTTTTTCTTTGTGGGCATCTGGGTCGGAGGTTGGTCCGACGCGTCACAGCGTTTGTTTGTTTGTTTTTTTCTTTTTCTTTTCTTTCTTTAATTTGTCCCCGAGCCCGGGCGTAGGGCCGAAGGCCCGGAGCCCGGGTGAGGGTGCTAATCTCGACACGCGTTGAGTTCACTTACACGCGAAATTACACGCAAGTGGGAAAGAAATTCTGCGAGATGTTTGTATATATATATATATATATATATATATATATATATATATATATATATATATATATATATCAACAAATCCGCAACTTTCGCAGTTCGGATAGCAGGGTACTGGTAACCGTTACGACGAAGACCGAAAACGACACTGTGTCCTGAAACTGGCCAAAGCCTGTAAAGAATTCTGCTCTGGTGTATTCTACTTAACTCGAGGGAGAACGATGAAGAAATCAGTTTGAAACAACTGACGGCTTTTTAGATATTGAAGAGAACTGAATGATACCTGGTCACGGAAAAAGTAAGAAACCGAACGAGAAAAACAATCTGAATTCTGAAAAGAGTATAGACTGAATTGACAGTGTTGGTGGTGACAAAAGCAGAAGAAAGTTTAACGGTAGGAGATTCATATTTACCAGTTTAGCTGAGTCTTGAAAAAGAAAATCATGCAATATAAATAATATTCTTGTCTACAGTTGTCTTTGGACGCTAGGACGTGGCATTGTGTTTTTTCTTGGCCACTATTATCTATTTTGAATGAAAATTTGTTATTTGGTTCATCTCGTTGTTTCTTTTTTAATATTGACTTTGTATGCTCTTTCGGTGTGTCAATACATGACTACAGATGAACTTTGCCAATGAATTTTCTTTGATGTTATACTGGTTTGTTTCTCTCTTTCTATTCAAAATTTTTCAGGCTGTTAATTTTATTATTACATACTAAAAGTATAATAGACTAAATATAAAAATATAAAAACTACTGTATAATAGACTTAAATACAAAAAAAACCCACAAAAAACCCAGAAAGTGTGTACATGTGGTGGTAGGGGTGGTTTACAAAAATGTGTATATTAAAAGTGTTCGAGAGGTTGTTGCGATCATGTATTTCTAGTAGTTTGTTTTTGTTGACAATTGGATTTTTTAGGGGGGTGCCTCGCATGGGTCTTCGTGTCCCGTTTGCACCTTCTCCCTATTGGGTGCACTATTTTCCTCGTTTTCTTTTAACATTTCTTTATCTTATAACTTAGTCTTATTATTGTAATATTTACTTTTGCTAATACCCAATAAAGTTATTAAAATAGAAAAAAAATATGGAGCTTCTACAGGTTCATACTTGTTACAGAAAACTTCTTAAACAATACTTTCCACTTAGAATGGGCATAAGCACGAGTTATTCGATAAAAAAACGAAATAAAATGTTCACCTTCCTGTTTAGCCTCTGTTGACCGAACGATTTCTTGTCCGCATTTTTTGATTTTGGTGTCATATTACACTGTACACGTGTTTCAGGGTGAAGTGGTCAATTAGATAACGAGCCCGAATTTTCTAAGAGAAGTTCAAAAACTCATTAATAATTCACGAGGAAAACACAAAGGAAAATCATGTCCGTGACTTGTCTTTATATGTGATAAAGACACGCTCGCTATTTTCGCTGAACTTTTTCTTCGATTTTGCGGTTTAGACAACTTCAATTTTCCAAATTGATTTGTATATGAGCTTATTATATTGATAGTGCTTGAAGCCACTTAAATAACTCGCAGTACGTGTTATCACATCTAAAACACTCGGCTATCGCCTCGTGTATAAATCTGATAAAACACTCCTGCTCGTTATTTAAGTAGTACTTAAAACACTCATTAATAATTCATCAGGAAAACACAAAGGAAATCAGTACCAAGTCGATGGTTTTTTGCCTGGTAAAACTTATTGACGTCAGAAAGAAGACTATATAATGACATACAATGAATACTAATAACATACAATTTTATATAAAGAATATTAACGACATACAATTTTATATGAAGAATACTAATGAACATAACAACCAATAACGAAACGTTTTTTAAGCTGTTCAATAAACTCGCATCACGTGTTTTATAAGGTCAGAAACCCCTCGGTCTGCACCCATGTGGTTATAAACCCGAAAAACACTGCTGGTCGTTTATTAAACATTACGTAGTCAATGGGAGTAGTGTTTTAATATAAATTTACCAACAAAAGTTAATTAAATTCTCAACCATAACGTATTTTTGAGTCTCGTTTGATACATATTTTAACTAGCAACAACAAACGTTCGACATAGTTATTCCGGACATTTCGCTTGGTCCCAATATATTACGATATATTACCATTCATATATGTAGCATTGTCAAAAAGTTGAAACAAAAATTCATTTCAGAGTGAAATGTGCATTACGAAATATTGTTAAGAACACTTAACGAAGCAAAGAATTCCACAAAAAAACCCAAAACGGCTACAAGCTGGTTACAATGGGGATTATTTATGGTAAGATTGTTAAATTGAAAATTATCAGTTTTTGTTTAAATGCACCAAGCATAATTTTGAAATATGTTTGATAATTTGCAGTTATTTCGTTTTAAACAAAAACTGATAATTTTCAATTTAACAATCTTACCATAAAAAATTCCCATTGTAACCAGCTTGTAGCCGGGGTTGCGTTTTTTTGTGGAATTCATTGCTTCGTTAAGTGTTCTTAACTTCTTCTGTCATTTTCCTACTCCATTGAATTTCGGTGCAATTGTTGTTGCTTAGCAAGACAACCGCTGGCTTTACTATCATTACTGATAACATACCACGCGTTTTAGATTGGCCAATTTGGTTAAAAAGGGGGTTTTATTGGCTTATCACCACAGGCTTTTATCGGCGGATAAAAACTCGTGCTACAGCCAATCAAATTCAAGGATTTGTGATAGAAAATCGTAAAATTATACTAAGGGTAGGTTAGTTACCGACACTGAGATAATAACTGATAGTTTTAGTACAATTTCATAGGCTGGTGAAAACCAAGTAAAGTTGCATGAGGCAAAACATTTCAATAACTGTTTTCGTCTTTGCAATGCACGATTCAAGGTGTTAACTCTGGAAGCTGTTAACTCTGTCAGCTGTTAACTATTTATAGTCCGGCAGAATGGTGTAATAATTGTTCAGTTTGTGATAAAAGCACCAAACTTGGCACAATGATAGTTTGGGACATACTGAACAATATTGGATATGGACCCCAGCGAAATTTATCCCATAATTCCAATTAGAGGGGGTTCATTCTTTATCACCTGGATCTCAGCATGGAAACGAGGCTGATACAGAATATTCTGAATATCAGCACCATTTATGTTTTTAAAACAGCTAAACACCTTAACAAAAGGAAATGTAATGTAAAGCTTCGATGAATTAAGACTTAAGAAGGTTGAAGTGCTCTGTTAACATGGAAACGAGGCTGAGCGAATACTTCTATTCAAAACGAAGATAGATTAAATAAAATATATAAAAATTAAAGTAAATTTATTGTCAAAACCGCGATAATACATACATGGCAAGATCACGGAGGTGTTTTTTCCTTTATTCAAACCAACTTTGGTGGAACAAAATTTATAAGTCTTTACCAGGAGGAATGGGCTCCAGTCATTTGTTCATAATTTTTACAGAGTCAACGTTTATAGCTCTAGTAACTTAAATAAAGGAAACCTAAAGTTCAGGTATATATCGCAAAGAAACTGAGTCAACTATTGGAAGGGGCTTTGAAATGAGTCATGTGTTGTACTCTGCTACCTAAACGTTCGTCACAATGAGCCGAAATGTTGTTCACTACGCTTCTTATGTTCTTCCTTCTATAGTTTACAGTGTTCCAGTAAAAATTCCTTAAGGCCTGTCACACAATCCCCCACAATGACACAGTGCTGTGCAAGGAAGCTCGGCACGAACGCATTTACACCGCCCACCGCATCCTCTCTCACTCTTGCAACCGCACCTTAATAATTCTTGGCAGCTTTGTGATGCATGGGGAATAGTTGACCACAATGGTTCCCACGCTTGGGTAGGATCCCTTACCCAACCCCACTCGCTAGGAAGAGGAAGTTGGGGCGACACTTCCAAACAGTTCCCCCAACAATGACCGGACTGAAACACCGCCCTCTTTGCATGCTGTAATAAGGTATCAGCTGTTGGTGGTATATTGTCTATATCTCTTCCCTTGCGTGTGAATAGGTCCTTACGTGCAGTGTTGACGGAGGTGCATGTACTTGTGCGGTCGTACATGATCACGGTGTAACGCTCAAGGATAGGGAGAGCATCATTCAGGGCTGGTAGCGATGGGGCAGCACTTAAGCTTTGGAAAACCTCGGTCACCTCATCGTATACTGACCATGCATCCCATGCAGTCTTCTTGCCGATGTTTTTAAATGAGGACGTCTGATCACAGCCGGTGAAAGCGTGGAATGCAAGAAGAGCTCTTGATTTCTGCTGACCCAAGGTAGAAGCAATGCCATGTACTGATACATATCGAAAATGCTTCCCGACCCCAAATGCTATCCAAAGCTCCGACAAATCCAGGTCGTGAAATGTTGCAACGGCAATTACCACAACGTCAGTATCGACAGTCCGCAACATTATCTTCTTAAGGCCGCACTTTGCAGCATCAGCAGCATGGAGCAAGAGCCTTGTATCGGCCTCCTCGTGATTGCATGGTGACAGACCAGATGTATCATCTCTTCCTCCGTTGCAGACAACAGAATCCCCTTTTGTGGACACGACCTGACCATGTTCCGCTCCAACCGTGCCTAACTGATCAGCAAGAAAGTGGAACAACTCTTCTTTATTCTTGTCGATCCTCAGAAAAGCTGCCCAATTGCCTGGTATTTTGGTGTCAGGCTTGACACGACGGCGTATTCCCTTCCCTCTCTTGCTACGGGTTGACGCCTTCAGGCTATCCTCGATGTACTTGTCCCAGACAACATCAACTCTTCGGACACTGACAAGCTGAGCTTTCACGTACGGAAGAAACACATCTTGACTGTATTCCTCGAATGTCCTTGATGCACCAGGTTTCAGCATATTTACAATTGCAGCGCCGTCCAATAGCAGAGCCTCTACTGGTGGTGCTTCTGCTTGTATAGGGCTGATCTTTTCAAAACAGGATAGTAGGTCTGATTTGGTACCAGATCTGAGTTCCCCAAATTGACTCAACGCTGGAGGAAAACTCTGATTTTCGTGACAAAAGAACCCATCCAAATCTCCATCGCGAACTTGACAGGAAACATACAGGCGCGCAAAGAGAGAGCAGTTGCTCTTAAGAGATGCAATTTGCATTTTGTCCTTAGATTTCTCTTTGCATGGAGGGGGACTACTGAACAATGCCAACTTATTTCTCTTGATTGGCTCATACAGGGATGTTGTCCGCTTTTCCAATCTCTCAGTTACGAACACCTCATATTGCGTCTTGCCCATTTCCTCGATCTTTTTTATCGTTTCCCCAACACTGGTGTCCAGTATGTTACGAGTGTCGAGCACTAGCAGATCGTCGCTTGGTTCGACAAAGGGATTCCCCATTTCTTCGATTGTGCTGCATAAGGACTTCACCTGTCTCTGAAATGCTGCCTGAACCCCAGCCATTTGCTCGTGGTGACGATAATCTGGACCTTCACTTTGTTGTCTCTTCGTCTGCTCCTCAGATAATTTGAATTCATTGACGATTCGTGAGACTTCCGGTCCTGATACCATCCAGCGCAATAACTGGGAGGAGTTCTCAGTCAGACCGATTGCTCCTCCGTCACCTTTGACGATTTTGTTGTCTTGCTCATGGGCTTGGTCAATTGGAATAGACGAAAAGGCGCGATGTGATTTCTGCACAACAAAATGTCCATTTTGGAACTCAGTAGCTACTGATGGTATCTCCTTTTTCAGGGATATCATATCACGAATATGCACTGGGAGCCATCTTGCATAGTTCGTATGGTTTAGCGCGAAAAACCATGGAGCAAGAGCTGTACAAGCTTCTTTATACATTTGGAAGTTTCCTTCGCGCAACGACCTCACGAATATCAAGATCGTTAGTTGAAACTTCATGGTCAGTGACCAATAAAAGAACTGGGGACTTTCAGCTTCTCGTTGAACACGCTACGGACTGAACGCCAAGGGTTCGACTCCTTCAGGAAGATTCTCGCAGTAGCAATCATGTGCCTTGTGCATCAGGATATCTAGCGCACTAACGGTCACCTGATGAGCATGTCGCGTGCGTGACACATGGATGCCTTTAAAAACGAGTCGGCTGTTCCGGGAGTCGTCACTTCTGCTTGCACTAAGGCACTAGTCCATCCACTGTCCTCGAGCCAGGTTCCAAGTGCTTTCAGTGCGGCAAGTTCGGTGTGGAAACCCCCGAACATAACTACAAGGTTTTGCTCACCATACGTCGCTGGCCAGTTCCATTGGATCTTCTTAGCAATTGCAAATAGCGGTTGATCACATGCGAGAACAGGCACTTGTCCAGGGTTGAGAAAGCGTACAGCTTGGCTTACAACATCCATTGCATGGCGTATCGTGGCGGCCGAGTGTGCTTCCTCTTGGAACAGTGGCATCAATCAACTCAAATCCGGCTGAAAAGATCGGTCAACAGATAGATTACTTGCGTGATAGGCTGCCCATGACAAATCCAAGATATCCTCGGTGATTTCTTGGTTAAGGCGATCCCTTACGTTGTCCAGCCACTTGTACTCTGTGACAATAGCAGATGGCATTTGTAGACAGCTACTTACGAACGGACCTTGAAGGGCTGGGACAGGTGGTTCTTTCTTCGGAAGAATGACGGGCTGTACGGTAGTGTACGACGCAGGGAGTTGAGAAAGACGCTTTTTGCTTGTGTTCTCAACACTGATGACGTCTCGTTCTTCACCAGTTGCATTTTCACTCGGGTGCTGAAATAACGATATTCCTGTTCCGTGAAAGGCCCCCTGTGCAGTCGTAGAACTGGGATTGTGATCAATATTGTCCACAGCTGCCGTCGTAAATACCTTCTTATTTAATTTGGGTGGACACACAACTCCTTCAGATTCGTAACGTGCACAAACTTTATTTCCCATTTCGGTCGAGATTTCCAAAACTCTGTCATATGAGATGGACAATCCAAGGCTGTAAAGTTCGTCAACTAGAGTCCGCTTCCTTGTCTCTGCGTGTGCCATTAGACCCAAGTAGACTGGTAGTGGTGGTTCACGGCCAGTGGAGTGATAACGAGAGGTACATGTCTCACTGCTTCGTCTTCGCTTAGTCAAATTGAAGAGTATTAGTTGGGAGATGCTAAGAGTAGTTTGCGCTTCTATCATGTTACTAGACTGAGTCTTAATGTCTGGGGCGCCTAAAATCATTCCAACTAACGTCTTCAGAGATTCCGGGACTGAATCGCGTTGACAATTGATCTCAAACTCCCCATTAAACCTACTCTTTTTGTTCAAGATGTCCTGGCGAATGATCTTGGCAGCCTTTAAAAGAGTCATTGCTTCGCTATCATAATCCTGCTCATGGAGGTTTTTCAGAGCTTGTCCTATGTCGTCATTGAATGCTAGCATCGCGTCTCGTCCTTGTTTATGCGCTTGTAGCCCTGGAACATTTGCTAGAATCCTGTGCTTCAAATGTGTGGAGTTAACTCTCGTAGAACTATCTACTCCAAGCTGTTGCAATCGGGTAGAGTACATCTGAGCTAGCTCTGCTAGTCTAAAAACAGGAATCGTGTCAACTGATTTGGCGCGCGTTTCCTCTATATACTCAACTAACTGTGCGAGAGCAATGCCTTGAAAAACTTTTTCATCTTTGTTTTCAGTGTTATCAGATTCAGAATCGTTTCGAGCTTTGTTGTACAGTGCGACCAAGCAATTTAAATGATATACTGCTTCTTGGGAAATGAGATCACCAGCACTAAGTTTTGCAAGCAATACACTGTCCTCGAGCTGAAGCGCACATTTTCGAACTCTTGCATCCATGTTGAATGTCAAGGCTTGATGAAGAGTACCCGACGCGTCGTCACAGAAAAAGCAGCAGCTTTTGATATTGGCGGATTTAGCACCTGAGTTATTTCGGGTAAACTTATTTTGCAAAGAACAGCCGGGTTTGTCAAAGCTTTTTCTCTTCTCCGCTCGTTGCAATTTTAAGTTGTTAAACTTATTATAACAGGTCTTGTGCCATTTTGCGTTCCGTGTGATAAACGTTGCTGCAATTCCATTCCCGTCGTCCAATTTTGCAATGTCTATTGGTATTGGAAAATATATACATGTACTATCCCATGATAAGATACAGAGTTCATCATGTTTCATCAGACTTTAAGAAAAAGAAAAATACACTTAGCGAAGTGTTTTAACAAACTAGTTTAATTGTGCTAAAATGGTGACAAATGGGAAAGGTAGAATTGTAACTGGCAACTGTGTACTAAATGGAGTCGTTGTTTGAAGAGATTGACTCTGTTTGTACGTAGCAATTTCACTCGTCTAAAACGTACACAGATTTCAAATTGGAAGCAATAATTAAGTGGGGGTTTTTCTTACCTCCATACTACATATTAAACTTGATTTCTAAGTGACAGTCTGTTGAATTACGATATATTTCAGTTGATTAATATCACGAGAGAAAGCACACGTTTTAGATCTGTGAAAACTGGAAGTATCTGAAAGGTAACCGGGCCAGCATGGTAACCTGGCAAAATTATGCACAGGTTCCCCAAGAAACACTATGCAATAATTGAAATATTGCAAAATTGGCTTAAAATATATTTCTGCTTTAAAGAGCGTTAAGATGACAAGTTTAAAAAATAAGAAAGGCATGAAAATAAAAAACAATTTAAATTTATAATATTTTTCCAAGTTTGTGAATAGAAGTGCAGCTCTTATAGTCATAAGTCCTGAGTTTTCTTGCATGTTTCATAGTTTTCTTGCATGTTTCATAGTTTTTGATATAGTATTATATGTTTGTTTTGCATTGTTTCTCGATTCTTGGATGTTATGCGGCTTTAGACATGTAAAAATAGCAGATATTCAGAATATTCTGTATCAGCCTCGTTTCCATGCTGAGATCCAGGTGATAAAAAATGAACCCCCTCTAATTGGAATTATGGGATAGATTTCGCTGGGGTCCATATCCAATATTGTTCAGTATGTCCCAAACTATCATTGTGCCAAGTTTGGTGCTTTTATCACAAACTGAACAATTGTTATGATACGTCGTTTAATTATCCACATACTGTATCCTCTCATCTAAAATACAGGATTTTCTTGAATTTTCAAATAGCCTTGAGCTCAGGATAATCCTGAATTTTACAGAAATTGGAGAGTGGAGAGCGCTCGGCAGTAAAGGAGTTAATTGTTATTTCTTAAGTTATAACTCTGTTTTTCTGTACTATTTTCTTGAATTTTAGATCTTCTGAGGGGAAAACAGTTGAGGTTCCATATCGAGGCAACGTCAAAGACACTGTATTAGACATGCTTGGAGGTCTGAGGTCTGCTTGCACGTATGTAGGAGCGTCCAGACTTAAAGAACTCAGTAGAAGAACGACATTTATCAGGGTTACTCAACAACTGAACAATGTGTTTACGAATTGACAACGTTTCATCTAATCGTCAATCATGGTGCTTTTTGATTGGCGAAATCTGCTTGTATTGTGAGATGTGTTTTTAGAATATGTGTGTCTACGGCTAACGTACAGTAGAAACCAGTCTTCGTTTGTCGCCCAGAAGGGCAACATTTACGTAAATTTACTATAAAGAGGATCTCTCATTGGAAAATCCATCTGTAGAAACTGTCATAAACGAGTCATGTGATGTAAATGATCGTGAGGTATCAACCAAACAAGAAGGATAATGATAAGCGAACAATTGCTAAATTTTTGTTTTTATTTAATAGTTAAATGGTTTAACTTGACTAATTTGCTCTCAAGCGTATTTTCTGATGTATATACTCGTTACATTAGAGTGCCTAGAACTGATAATTAGACTGATATAAATTTCGCTGTCCTTTGATTCTCACTCTAATCTTATGTAATTTAACGTAGATCAATTAAAGTGCCTATGACATGAGAATTAAGCTTTTTTGTTTGAAAGAACACTTAAGACCTGGCCAATGACTTTGTTAACTTTTTCAAACACAAAATCACCGCAATTAGAATTATTATTACTTATTAGATACCCCATTACTGAACTCTGAACTTACCACTCTATCTGAGACGTCAATAGAAGAACTATCAGATATTACAAGAAAAGTGATATCCAAATCATGCTGCCTAGATCCACTTCCCGCTAGTCTCCTTCCCAATCTGTTCAATACACTTCTACCTACTATCTGCAAAATCGTCAACTTGTCCCTCGAAAGTGGTTTTGTACCTACTTCCTTAAAATCAGCTGTTCTGGCTCCGTTACTTAAAAAACTTTCTCTTGACCATGAACTTTTTGGTAATTTCAGGCCGATTTCCAACCTGAAAGTTATCTCTAAAATCATCGAAAAAGTTGTGGCTGCCCGACTAAATAGTTATCTTGAAATCAACAACCTACATGAACCTCTCCAGTCGGCTTACAAAACATTTCATAGCTGTGAGACTGCTCTCATCCGTGTCCAAAATGACATACTACGTGCTATTGACGACCGATGCTGTGTGGTTCTTCTCCTTCTTGATTTGTCTGTTGCATTTGACACTGTAGATCATGATATTCTACTTGAACGTCTAAAATTAAAATTTGGTATCCGTGGTAATGCACTTAAGTGGTTAAAGTCTTACCTTTCTAACCGAACACAGTTTGTTTCTATTGATGGTAAAAGATCGGAAATTTTTTATTTAAGATGTGGTGTTCCTCAAGGATCTGTTCTTGGACCAGTCCTATATCTGTTGTATACCTCACCAATTGGTGACATCTTACAACGCCATAACATGCTGTTTCATTTATATGCCGATGACACTCAACTCTAAGTATCCTTCTCTTGCAATGATGATCTCAACCTCAAACGCACTATGATGAACTTTGAGAATTGTTTATCAGATATTAACAATTGGATGTCTTTGAACAAACTAAAATTAAATAAGGAAAAGAACTGAATTACTCTACTTCTATTCCAAGCATAGACCCCAAAAGACCTTACTCCACTCTGATTTGGACCCGACCTCATTCAACCATCTAATTCCGCAAAAAGTATTGGCGTTATTTTTGATAACACTGTCGATGTATGCCCATGTAAACTCTGTTTGTAAACCTGCCTTCTACCATCTTCCTAATATCGCTCGCATAAGGAAATTCCTATCTGTAAAGACCACCAAAACCTTAATCCATGCATTCGTCACATCCAAAATCGATCACAGCAATTCTCTCCTATACGACCTTCCAAAAAATCTTATAAAAAAACTCCAATCTGTACAAAATGCTGCTGCCCGTCTTATCACGTTTTCCTGCAAACGTGATCACATCACTCCTATCCTTATGGATCTTCATTGGCTACCGGTTGCAGAACGTATCAAGTTTAAAATCCTCATTCTTACATTCAATTCTCTTAATGGCCAAGCTCCTGTCTACATATCCGACCTGATTACACGCTACTTTCCACGAAAAACTCTCCACTCTTCAGCCGAAATTCTTCTCAACCGTGTCAATTTTAAGCTACTCTCTTATGGCCATCGATCCTTCTCCGTTGCCGCTCCTGAACTCTGGAACACTTTACCTAGAAGCATCAGATCTTCCCCCAAGTCTTTCTATTTTTAAATCCAAAATCAAAACACATCTACTTAAATCTGTCTTTAATTAGTTTTTGAGCTTTTGTAAAGCGCCTAGAGCAGACCAGCTAGATAGGCGCTATATAAATAAATAAATATTATTATTATTATTATTATTATTATTATTTTTATTATTATTATTATTATTATTATTATTATTATTATTATTATTATTATTATTATTATTATTTATTAAAATTTATAAATCTCTCCATGAGTTCCCTAGGTGTTTTTGCGAATGAGTGTTCTACTTTTTTAGATATGCTAGATAAGGTTGGTCTTGATAACAAGCACCAAATGTACTGCGTAAGGAAAATGATGACTATAGCTATCAGAACTACGTACTACATTTTCTGCTGCCGAAATAAGGAATGGGGAAATCCCGAATTATTAGCTTTTTGAAGTATTTGTATACAAATTTGCATGTTTTATTATATAGTCATTAGTTGTTATTATATATTATTAGTTGTGATTCAAGTAGCCAATTGAAAATTACCTTAATAAGCGAGATTTATAATTGTATATGTAGAAAAGAAAAACATTTAATAAAGTTTCCATTAGTTTAAAATGACAAAGTAACATCTTTTGCACTTCTTAGTTTCTTTTCTTTGTTTTTGAGATATTTCCGTTAGTTTGATATGCAATTGTCACTTGTTGCGACGTACATGTGCATAATGAGTTATCGGAGAAGGTGATATATATTTGCTGTTATCAAAAGATATCACTTCAAATTCTACATGTTTAGTGTTGTAGGTGGAACACACGCACATGTTTCCTTCGAATAGCCGGCTAATAGCAAAATATATACCCTCTTTTTCATATCAAACATACTGCAATATCTCAACAGCGAAGCAAGGAAACGAAAAACTGCAAGAGAAGTTACTTTGTCATTTTAAGTGTTCTTTCAAATAAGACAAACCAAAGTTAATATAATTTACCTAGTTTGGCTATCCAGTAAACTTCAAGGGATTAATAGGGCGGCGGCAAATATATAGGGCCAAAAGAAAACGTATCACGTGACGAATTTAGTACATAGGAAATCTTTCGTAGGTAAATGTAGGGCTTGTGGACATCAACGCGAAGTAAAGTGGACAAAGAAAACAAGCGAAACTCGAGTCCAAGTAGGACTTATCGTGTGAGGAACCATGAATACCGAATTAGAATAAATTCTATCGGTTTCTGAGCCAATGGAAGAGGAAAGTCAGACCAGTGATGTGTCGGAGATATCGGCGTCCGTTGAAGAAGCCCGAGAGGAAGACAACTTGCCGTTTAATTTTAGTATTGCCATGGCTTTGATCGAGGTGATCGAGGCAGAGTTTACAGAAGCTGTTAGCGAATCGAAGGTCAAAAGAGATTTCCTTGTGATCGCTGTGAGAAAGTATGCAAGTCTAAAGCTGGGCTGACGAGGCACACTAACGCGAAGCATCGTGACAATGTCAACGAAAAGAGCAACGTGCCTTCCCTTACGAAAGAAGAGTTGGTTTCCATAGTCGAAACAGTAAAAATAAAAATCACGGAGGAAGGGTTGTGGGACAACGAAATTATTTCAAATTTGGCGAACATTTCTTCAAATGATTCCCTGTTCAACGCGTTATTACCTCCTTACCAACGATTTTGTCGTAAAAGTAACCAAGACACCCTGCTTGAACAGTTTTATGGGCTTATTCCTAAGTCAAGTGAACTTTTACACTGTGGCAATCAGCAGGTCTGTAGTTTGGTCATGTTTCACATCCCAGACCATTTAATGGCCCTTTATACAACTGGCGTACCAGGAGATTCTGCCAGTGATCAAGAAGAAATCTCTAACTATTACTATATATTGAATACATCATTCAACATACACTTATTGCCCTTGCTAGTGTTCAAAAGGCGATTTAGATTGTGTTGGAATAGAGTAACCGCATCTCCTATATGTTACAATGTTATGATTTGTGAATTGGTAAAATAAGTCAAATTGTTATATAGCTAGAGTTTCACTGGATGCAACGATGACTGTCATTGGTTGGTTTGTGGTCACATGACCTGAGCTAAATTTCAATGTCTACCGAACGGGCAATAATTGAGAACTTATTGCCTGCTCGGTCAATAAGCTTTCAATTGTTGACCGCTAGAAATTTGAACTCTTCACGGTATCCTATAAACAAAAGCTTGTTTGGTACGAAAAAAAGAATATTTATAGATCATCAAAGCATGTGTGAAGATTAACTGGAGAAATGTATTGCTGTTCTTTTGTTCTGAGACTTATTTTTGTTTGGTTGAAGTGAAATTACAGTGCCAGGCGAAATGTTTTGGTAAGTCTAATAGTGTTTGTCTTTTGTGTCTTTTGTGTACTTTCCCTTGATAAACGTCGAAATTATTCAGCGAAACTCAAGCTATATAACAAAACACTTAATGTCTGATCCCTCGGGAAACAGTTTTGTTCTCCCTCGAGTCTCGATGTTTCCCTCGACTTCGTCTCGGGAAATATCAAGGCTCTCGGGAAAACAAAACTAACTGTTTCCGGAGGGAGCAGACATTAAGTGTATAATATTCTATGGCTTAAATCAGTCAGTCTACAGACTAGTCATAAATAATTGCCAGTTTCATATTCTTTTATCTGCAATTAGAATAAATAATCATTCCTAGCATAATTCTTGTGTTTATAATCAGAAGATTTTTTACATTACATTAATTAGAAATGCCTATGGTAAGTTGTAACTGGTGGAAACATCACGATTGGTAATTTGTTGATGAGCTTTCAACCTGTTGTCCTGGCCTTTGTCAGAGGGTCAGAGTAAAATATCGTTTTTGCTCTAATAAAAACGACAGGTCAAAAGCTTAACAATAAATAGTAAATGTGGTATTTACACATGTTATAGCTTACTATTTAGTACAATTTGGCACAATCACAATGCAAATATTAAAGGAATTAAATCGCCCTTTGACACAAGGCCCTTGTTCTAACTATGTATATGAAAATTTTGTAAGGTAGCAGTTTTAAAATGGCCACTTGTGTTTATATAGCCTGAAGTAAATAGAGAAGGGGTTTGGGAGAATTCAAAAGTTTTTTGAATTCTCACTCGAGTATTTTCATCAGGCTATGTAAATACAGAGCATCCATCCTCTATTTCTTTTATAAAGTAAGACTAAAAGTGATGCTGTGTGACATCATAACCATGTTTGCATAGCATGTGGGTAAAACCCAACTTATTTTACAAATTATATTATAAAAGTTGTTGGTTTTAAAAGTATTACTAAGAGTATAACTAGTGTAACACAACATGTTAATTTTCAGTTAAAGAACAAAGTTTTTAAACAATATACCACTAAATATTATCATACTATTAAATTACTTCTTTAAATGTTATTTATGCTTTCTTTTCTTCACTGGCTCATCGCTTACAGTGTCCCATTTAGCCTGGCCATACCGCCCTCCAGTGTTACCCGTCACTGAGGGAGCAATGTCTCTTTGAGCAGCAATGGTGAGGTCGTAACCAAACTGCTGTGCAGAAGGAAAAAAAATAATAATCGTTTTATTTCCCCATAAAATTAAAAAGTTACAATTGAAGAATATATTACATGAAAAAAAGGAACTGACTACCTGGAATAACTAGAAGTTAACAAAAGCAGGCAGTCAGATTTACATATTGAAATTAAATGTTTCGGTCGGACACACAAAAGTCACACACACAGACACACACAAGTGAGCATTAACTAAAAGAAATACTATTACAATAGATAATCAAATAGGAGAAAGAAAATAGATCAAATAATAATTAAATAATGAAAATAACGAGTGCAAAACAGTATTACAACTCTAGCAATGCAATAAGTTCTAATATTTGTCAATATATTGCTGTTTCATCCCCGAGCCCGGGCGTAGGGCCGAAGGCCCGGAGCCCGGGTGAGGGTGCTAATCTCGACACGCGTGGAGTACACGCGAAATTACAGCAAATGGGAAAGAAATTCTGCGAGATGTTTATATATATATATATATGTCAACAAATCCGCAACTTTGAACTTTCGCAGTTCGGAATTCGAATAGCAGGTTACTGGTAGACCGAAAACGACACTGTGTCCTGAAACTGGCCGAAGCCTGTAAAGAAATCTGCTCTGGTGTGTTCTACTTAACTCGAGGGAGAACGATGAAGAAATCAGTTTGAAACAAACGGCTTTTTAGATCTTGAAGAGAACTGAATGATGCCTGGTCACGGAGAAACCGAAAGAAACCGAACGAGAAAAACAATCTGAATTCTGAAAAGAGTATAGACTGAATTGGCAGTGTTTGTGGTGACAAAAGCAGAAGAAAGTTTAACGGTAGGAGATTCATATTTAACAGTTTAGCTGAGTCTTGAAAAAGAAAATCATGCAATATAAATAATATTCTTGTCTACAGTTGTCTTTGGACGCTAGGACGTGGCATTGTGTCTTTTCTTGGCCACTATTATCTATTTTGAATGAAAATTTGTTATTTGGTTCATCTCGTTGTTATAGGACTATAGTCTTAGTCTTAGGACTATAGTCTTAGGACTATAGTCTTAGGACTATAATCTTAGTATTAGGACTATAGCCTTAGGACTATAATCTTAGTCTTAGGACTATATATAGTCTTAGGACTATAATCTTAGTCTTAGGACTATAGTCTTAGGACTATAATCTTAGTCTTAGGACTATAGTCTTAGGACTATAATCTTAGTCTTAGGACTATAGTCTTAGTCTTAGGACTATATATAGTCTTAGTCTTAGGACTTAATAGCCTTAGGACTATAGTCTTATAAATTTAGTCAGGACTATATATAGTCTTATAAATTTAGTCTTAGGACTATAGTCTTATAAATTTAGTCTTAGGACTATAGTCTTAGACTTATAGGACTATAGTCTTAGTTTAGGGCTATAGTTTCTTTTTTAATATTGACTTTGTATGCTCTTTCGGTGTGTCAATACTTAATACTACAGTACATGACTACAGCCAGGTGAACTTTGCCAATGAATTTTCTTTGATGTTATACTGGTTTGTTTCTCTCTTTCTATTCAAAATTTTTCAGGCTGTTAATTTTATTATTACATAGACTAAATATAAAAACTATAATAGACTTAAATAAAAAACAAAACAACCAAAACCAGAAAGTGTGTGTGATGGTGGTGGTGGGGGTGGTTTACAAAAATGTATATATTAAAAGTGGGCGAGGGGTTGTTGCGATCATGTATTTCTAGTTTTATTCTTAAATAAAGACATAGTAAATTGTAGCTTTATATCATTTTCGATAAAATTCCATATAAAAGGACCTTGAAACCGTATATTAAATTTACCATAGTTAGTTCGTGCATTAGGGAAATAGTAAGATTGTTTTGCTGCAAGTCTAGTATTATAGCTATGGACATTGGTTACCCTAGTGAAAAAGTAACGGAATGGAAGGGTTATCTGACCTTCCCCTCTGAGTTCTTTGGTGGCCAAAGTAGTCCTATATCACATCTTGCATGAACCTTTGTGAAAGGACATACCGAAACCCTTCCGAAAGGAGGAATTTGATGTCTTCGATGTGGGAGTGGACGGAGATCTTGAAACCTTCGTAGGTTTGGCGAGACAAGAACATCTTTTCCCTCTTAGTTGGAGTGTAGTTTCCTTCCCTTGTCTCAGTACTTGCCCTCCAGTCCTCCAGATATTTCAGGAATGTATATCCTTCATCCATACCAGTCGCTCATCCTCAGAAGTGCTGTAGGGCTTGACGAGCTCGTTTCTCGTTCTTTGGTGCTCTGTTGTCGACCTTGCGTTGGTGCAATCAAAGAAACATGGAAAGCCGCAGTGCCAACAACTTCTTGATCTCCATTCTCCCCAGACAAGTTGAAACTGTTCTGCTTAATACTTGAACAGCAAGCTTCACGTTCATCGTTGAGTATCCAGTCAGCACAATGTGGTCGAAGGTCAGCTTTGGTAATCTGTGCAGAGCATACTCCTGATCAGTGTAAAACATATCAGCAATATGTCTAAACAGCTGGTACTGACCATTGTTCCACATGTAACGACTACGTGATCCAGATCCAGAGTTGCACAAACAATTTCTGGCAGTCTGGATCAGGTGGGGCGAATCAGCAAAAAAATAGATAGTGCGAATCATCGCAAGGAGGTTTGGTGTTTTGTAGACAACGCCACCTCTTAAGCCCTAACCAAACGAGAAGGCAAGTCATCGCAAGTTGGCAGTCAGAATTTCTGTGGCGGTCGTTTGAACACCCAAATTAACAAAATAAAGGTTTCACGAGTGTTTTAAACAAGTTTTAACTTTGTCACCGTACATGATGTTTTCGGGAAACTATTCATAGCGGGTGGCTGAGATAGCTTGACTGCCAACTTTCGATGAATTGCGTTCTCGTTTGATTAAGGCTTTAGTTTGCCAACCAGCTTTGAGTAGAGTGCAAAGAACGTCCGGTTAGGAGATGCTCCATCACTGACAGCAACACATACCCATAACTTCACTGTGGTTTCCAGCACTAACAACAACCCTCCAAAATAATGGGAGCAACTGATAGGATGTTACATTGCCAGTGAAGTAATAGGCAATGACATGCTTCAAATTAGTGCATAAACCCCTAACCAAAAATGCCAAGACATGGGATGCAATGGGCATCTCCTCTTCAAAATTGGCAAATGTTGTCAGTTGGTCTCCCAAATCGATGAAACCAACCAGTTCTCCAGATGACTTGTCGAAAACAAGGTTTGACTGTATCTTCATTTCATCCATGACGACTGCTACATATTTTTACGTTCTGGTAAACAATGATACTTTCTCTTTCAGGGAATCAACATTTTCTTTAGCGACGCCAGCTTTAGGTTTAAAATAGTTTTGTAGTTTCTCAGTAGACGCTCACATGGCAAGATGAGAGCTCCACTATCTCTTAATTCTCTATAGGCCGAGGGAGATTTACAATGAATTGACAATGCAAACCTGATGGTATCTGGGTAGCTGCGTCCCATCTTCGATTGCAGAAGCTGCATTTGTTGCTCCCAAAAAAATTACATGTGTGGTGTTGTCTCCAGGTTTTGTCCACTCATTATCTTCAGAAGATCTTCCTCCAAAGGCTCGCTCACACACACACACACACACACACACACACACACACACACACACACACACACACACACACACACACACACCATGCTTCTCTATCTGGGCTTGAATATTATTTACCTTGCTTACTAGCTCTTTGCATCGTAGGCGGCTTGCTATCACTGTTGCCCTGAGTTTTCTGGACCACACGCAGCCAGAGGGGCCTTGTCTTTTGCTGGAGTTAGAGACTTCCTCGCAGTTCGCGCGTCGATTTTCTTTTCCAATAATTTACATGGGTCATACGTTGTTTGTTCACCGTCTTCTCTCACAAGTACCAGTCATTCTGGAGACCGTAAAACAACCGACACGCTGTAATTTTTCTCGAAGTCGATTTCTTTTGGAACAGAGTGGCGAACAACATCGTCGACATGTAGCGTCTCGTGACTTGGGTCTTCAGGATCCGTGCGATGGAGCTTAGGGAGTCATCTTGGCGTAAACCTTCGCAAATCAAGGAGTTCTCAATGCATTGCAAAAGTTCTGGTATTCATGCAAACCTGATATTTCTTCTGCGTGCGGTGTAGATGGGCTGGTGATCAAGTAACAGCCAGTTGTAAAAACAAACAGAACATTGAAGGCATGAATCTACAAGTACAGCGTACTTGGCGATAGAGTGGTTTTCATCATGCAGTTCAATCCTGATTTCCTCATCGCCACATGTCCTTAAGCACCAAGGATGAGGAGCGGTTTCCTTTAATTTACTAGAGAACTTTTCGAAGCTTTCTTCTTCCGCAGGTGGTACGGCTGTTGATGTCGAAGGCATGTCGACATGTCGCACAAGTGGTCGACGGACGCTTTCTTTTTTCTCGTGACTTTTCTTCGGCAAGTTTTCGGTTGGGACACTTCCCGTGTCTAAAGGTTTTCGCTTGGGATCTAGAAAAAAAATAAAACACGACTTTAACGACAAACTATTTTTCTCTTCGCCACCTTGCACTCGTCGGTAGTGTATTTAATCCCCGAGCCCGGGCGGAGGGCCGAAGGCCCGGAGCCCGGTGAGGGTGCTAATCTCGGCATACGTGGAGTCCACACGCGAATTACATGCGAGAGAAAACCTGAAAGTAATTCTGAAACCTGTTTATATATCTATATATATATGTTATCAAATCCGCAAGTTGCGCAGCTCGGATAGCAGGGTACTGGTAACAAGCGATCAACTGTAATTATGTCAGAATTAAATATTTGAAATGACGTAAGCAAATATATAAACAGTTGGATTGCGAAAGCATTTTGACAACGACTTTTCGTCGGGTTTTGTTTTTTTTTACGAAAGAAAAAATAAAAAGAAAGAGAACCTTTGCAGATAAATATACAAAATATACATTTATCTGTACATACAATGGAAAATGAAGTCAGAGAGAAACGGCAACAGCGGAGCCGACTTGAAACCGCTGAAAAAAGAGCAGAAAGACAACGAAAAGACAGGGAGCGAAAGCGAGAAAAACGGCTGAAGGAAACCGCAGAGGAGAGAGAAATTCTTTTGGCGAAGGCAAGAGAAGCTTACAAACAACGGTCAGAAAAAGATAGAGGTAAGCGAAATGAACATGTAAGAAATTATACCAGGGAAAGGAGACAGCGAGAAAACAGAGGGGAGAGAGAGAGAGAGTAGATTAGAGGGCTTAAGACGAGCGTCTACTCAACGAAGAGAACTAGAGACGCCTGAACAACGAGCAACACGACTGGAGATTCTTAGGCAAAATGAAGCGGTTAGAATACAGATGGAGACCCCTGAACAACGGGAAGAACGGCTGGAAGTTGACAGACGAAGTGTAGCGGCAAGAATCATGTTAGAGACCCCTGAACAACGAGCAGGGCGATTGCTCATCCTTAGACAAAATACAGCTGCTCAAATTGATTCAGAAACGCCAGAAGAACGAGCAGGGCGACTGCAGATTCTCAGACAAAATACAGCTGCTCGCATTGATTCAGAAACGCCTGAAGAACGAGCAGGGCGATTGCTCATCCTTAGACAAAATACAGCTGCTCAAATTGATTCAGAAACGCCAGAAGAACGAGCAAGAAGACTCGAGCATGTCAGAGAAAATACTGCAGAGAGAAGAGCCCAAAATGTCTCTCTACAACAGGCACAAGTTGATAGTCGAAAAGAGTATCTTCACCAAAGGGGGTGGCAAAATGTCGAGAGACCTTTACACGAGCAACAATGGGCTAAAAATGAAATGCAGAGATTTCACACAACCCAAGAAGTGTTGGAGCACAGACAGTGCACTGTTTGTAAAGAAGCCTGGCCAACCAAGCAGAATTTGGCAGTGGAAAACTACCTGTGCAATCGATGTAAGAGAGATAAGAAATCCCCCAAAGTCTACAGTATGTTGAATGACATGGATCCAGGTATTGTACCACAGCAGCTAGAGGGGTTAACCCAAGGTAGAGGAAATGTTAATTGCCAGGGTCTGTCCCATTATGAGTGTATACAGGAAACATGGTGGGCAGAGAGGGTACAAGGGGCATGTACTAAACTTACCCCAAGATATCCAGAGTTTCTTATCTAGGTTGCCATGTCATGTAGCTGATTTACCTGTTTTGGTAATAAGAAGACATGGAGTGGATAACACACATCGAGATTTCACTGTTCGTCGACACAGAGTTCTCGAGGCTGTGTTATGGCTAAAGACCAACAATCCCTACTTCAAAGACGTAGAGATTGATCGAGAGGCAATACAGAGCTTGCCTGAAAATGGTGTTCCAGATGATCTCAGGTATGTTGTTGAACCAGATGTACAGGTAACAGCTCCTGAACATGAAAATGAAGGCCCACCACAGGAGCCAGTAGGTACTGACAACAGTGTTGAAGAATCTCTTGTAGGTTGTGGGAGCAGCTCATTCATTCCTCACCGACAAAGGCAGAGGAAGGAAGCTGATGCAATTAGAGAGACAGTGAATGAGAAGGATCCACTAGACTGGCCATCTACAGAAGGTAATGTAGTGAATGAGTTTAAGACAGATGGTCTAGCGACAATGGCTTTTCCCACATTGTTTCCATTTGGGAAAGGTGATCCAACCACACGGGCCAGGCAACATGGTGTCACTTTGACTGAGGCATTTAAGCACCTGGACAAATTTGCTGAAGTGTTGCCAAATCTTGAGTATAGATGGAGGTTTGCTTCTCACCCACGTTTTCCATACTGGGCACTAGATATGAAGCAAAGACATCAACTATTGTCACAAGCAAATATTTACTTGCGACAACATCCAGCTGATGCCAACTTGACCATGGAAGAGCTAAAAGAGATGGTTAATTTAATGAGTGGTAAGCAAATGGTGACTCGATTGCAGCGTTATGTGTCCAAGGTGCAAGGTACAAATCAGTACTGGTATCAACGCTTGCAAGAATTGCTAGCACTAATAGAGCAGAAAGGTTGTCCAACTTTCTTTTTTACATTTAGTGCTGCTGATAGTCACTGGCCAGATCTGCAAAGACTACTGCAGACAGGGGAAGATGCTACAAGGTCACAACGAGCACAAGCTGTGATTGACAAGCCCCATTTGACTGACTGGTATTTCAAGCAGCGTCTGGATGACTTTATCAGACATTGGTTGAATGGTGTTTTGGATGCAGAGTGGCATTGGTTGCGCTACGAATATCAGGCCAGGGGAAGTATTCATGCCCATGGTTGTGCTCGGTTAAACAATGCCCCTGATATTCCATTGTTACGAGCTCAGGCTGCCCAGGGGTGGGGTTTCAGCCAAGCAGATACCACAATGTCAATGGAAGATTTTGATTTCTTTTACCAGGAAGATATTGACCGTGGAAAAGAAGCCGAGAGGCAGTTAGTGAAGTGAGTAACATATATTGAATATTTACAATTGTATTGTTTAAATTGGCTTAATTTGGACAATTCTTGTGACTTAAGATTTTTTTTTAAATTATAGTATTTAATTTTTTTTACTTCAATTATTATTATCTTGAAGATATGTTGACTGGCTAGTGACAACCGTCAATGAGGAATTACCAGGTGAACAATGGCAAATTCCTGAACCACATCCATCAGCTGTCAAACCGAGTGCAGTTCACAACAGAGATGATGACTACCACAGATTGGTGAATACTGTGGAGAGGCACACGAGATGCAGCCCAGCCTACTGCTTGAAGCAGAAAGGTTATGATGTTCCTGCAGAATGCAGATTTGGTTTCCCAAAGGCATTGGAGGAGGAAACAAAACTGTGTTATGAGAAGTTGCCACATGACAAAGTGAGTACAGAGTTGGTGACAAAAAGAAATGACCCTAGATTAAATTCACATAATAGGGTCATGCTTGAGAATTGGAGAGCTAATGTTGATTTGCAGGTAATTGTTGATCAGAATGCTTGTGCTAGATATATGGCCAAGCATGCTGCAAAAGGAGAGCCACGGTCAAAGCAAGCATCAGAAATTTTGCAATCATGTGTGTCTAGATTACACAATGATGATCAGGTATCATCAGCGATCAAGAAGGCAATGATCCAAGTTGTTGGAGATCGTGACATGGCAGCACAGGAGACTGCACATATGCTGCTGAGCTTGCCTTTGGTAGGATGTACTTATAACTTTGTTACTGTGTCTTTAGATAACAGTAGGAGAGTTGTCATGGACACTGAGGACCAAAGTGAAGAGGTCTTGCAAAAATCCACAATTGAAGATTATGGTAAGCGTTCAACTGAGAATAGCAAGTATCATGGCCTATCTCAGTTGAATTTGATGCAGTATGTGTCGCAGTACACAAGAATCAGATCTGAAATAAGAAAGCGACCATTACCATATGTTGTAAGAACCTTTCCAAAGGTGTCAGCAAACCCCCATGGGCCTGATTTTGGCAGATATTGCAAGTTTCAGTTGATCAAGTTCAAATCCTGGGAGGGTGAATCATCAAATGCATGGGACAATAACAATGAGAATGATGAAATGTTCATCAACACCTATTACATGTTTCTTGAGACTGATTTTGCTTCAGAGAATGTTTTAGGTCATGAGGAAGAGCGGGACAGAGTTTTCCAACACATGTCAGGTGAAGGAAATGAAGAGGATAGTAATGATGATAACACAGGCAACAATAATGATGATGATGAATATAATAATGATCCAGAAAATCAACTTGATGACTGGATGCTGTTATGCAGATTGAACCAACGGTATGAGGAGTTGGGTGATCAGCTGTTGGGGACTGGGAATGACTGGTATGCAGCTGCACGAACAGTTCCAGTGGAGATGCTCAGAGAATGCCCTGGGTGGATCTACCGGCAGAGAAAAGATGCAGAAGAACGAGGGCAACGACACAATGTACAAGTGAGCAATGAAGTTCCCATTGATCCATCAACCCTAAATGAGAAGCAACGACTTGCATATGATATTCTTATATCTCATATGCAAAATGGTGAGAAACCTGACCCAGTCAACATGATTGTATGTGGTACTGCAGGAACAGGTAAGACGTACCTAATCACTGCTTTAAAACAGGTTTTGGGTGACAGTTGTATAATAACTGCAACAACAGGTATTGCAGCATTTAGTATTAATGGCCAGACATTACACCCTGCTGCACAACTTCCTATACGTGAGTATAAAGACCTACAGGGTGAGTCGTTGCAACGCTTACAGTTAAAACTGGAAGGTAAGGCTTACCTCATTGTCGATGAAATGTCAATGATTGGTCACAAAATGTTGTCGTGGTTAGACAATAGATTGCGTGCTGGTACAGGGAATGAAGATAAGCCATTTGGTGGTATTTCAGTGATCCTGCTTGGTGACTTTGGTCAGTTGCCACCAGTGGGTGACCGGCCATTGTATATTGCAGGAAATGGAACCACTATAAGTGATCATGGTCATTCATTATATCTTTTGTTTGATTCTATAGTTATTTTGAATGAGATTATGCGACAGGCTGGTGAGAATGCTGAGGCACAAGCATTCAGAGCCTTGCTGATGAGAATGAGAGATGGACAGGTAACAGAACAAGATTGGCATCTCCTACTGCAACATTCCACACCTAATATTGCAATGGATCAGTTTAATGATGCTATTCGGTTATACTTTGACAAGAAGAGTGTAGCTGAGTACAACTATGAGAAGCTGAGAGGCAATGGACAGGCAGTGGCAAAGATTCAGGCAAAGAACTCTGGCCATGGAGCATCAGCAGCAACATCTGATGAGGCTGGTGGCTTAGAAGCAGTGCTCTTCCTGTCTAAGAAAGCAGACGTCATGCTGACATCCAATCTGTGGGCTGAAGTTGGCCTTTGCAATGGTTCATTTGGAGTGGTTGGGGAGATTTGGTTTGCAGAAAATCTTGGACCACCAAATCTACCTGTCACTGTGTTGGTACATTTCCCTGCCTACACTGGCCCGGGATTTATTGATACATGTCCCAAGTGCATACCAGTGCCACCAAAGGTATTTGAATGGATGGCTGATGGGAAGTGCATGTCAAGACAACAGGTCCCATAGAGATTAAGGTATGCAATGACTATTCACAAGTCACAGGGACAGACTTTACCAAAGGCTGTCGTTGACTTGGGTAAAAGTGAGAATGTAGCTGGATGTACATTTGTTGCTACATCTAGGGTGAGATCCATTAATGATATTGTGTTTGAGCCAATGACATTTGATCGTTTAAAAGCCATTGGTAGAAACAAAAATTTGCGAAAGCGACTTGATGAAGAGCAAAGGTTGCAGTTGCTTGCACAAGAAACTGCAGGAAGATATAGTAGTCATTAGAAGTTAATAGATGGCCTGGTGAACTTGGTTCACATGTTGGAAATTACTGGGCACATGTCAAGATGTGTGCTTTCGAGTAATACATATAATCTCGCCTGTTACCTAGACATAATATGCAGAGGCAGATCCAGGTTTAGAAATTTATGAAAAGCATGAATCAGATTAATACCAAAAGCACAATAACTTTTAGAAATTCTTTGGTTTCAGAAAATTAATAAACTGTTCCAATGATTTTGGGCTTTTGAGTGAGATTTAAGAGAAATACAAAGTCATTAATATCGGTGTGTATACAGTGTACATGTACTGTATGTGCAAAATGGGGGCCCACACCAACCTTGGATCTGCACCTGATATATGTTTTTGAGGCTAGTGCACTGGGTACAGTCATCAAAAATTTTGTATGATTGCACTTTCGAGTGAGAGATTTGCCTGGAGCCTACTAACACTATATGTGTTTTTGAGGTTGGCATACCAGGGCACAGTAAATTTGATTGTGCTTTTGAGGTAACAAGAAATGCCTGCAAGACACAGTGATGTGTAATTTTGGCATATGAAAAGTCTGTACCTGGGTACATTTAACCTGTTTCTGCCTGAGTCTATCAAAACAATACTCCATGAATTTACCCTGTCTAACACCAGATAATGTTACTCATCAAAGAGTGCATGACCTTACACAGCATAGGCAGCAATGGTTAATGTGCTTTTGAGCGTAGACTATAATGTGAACAGGCCAAATACTTAGTTACATAAAAATAATTGCTTTTATCTTTTGTTCTACTGTATTCCTAATTTAAAAAGAACACTACACATATGCGGTACTGCTCAAAAGTAACCAATACAACAATAAGCTAGATCAAACCAATGATGGCCTCAGTTTGAAACTGGGGTTCAGCTGGACCATTATATGAAACTGACACTATATACATTTTGTACGTTTACTTAATGATGTCAAAGTTAAGATAATGATCTGTTTCTTGCACAAAGCAGCAACTCAACCATTGTTGAACTGCAGTAAGTTATATTAAGGACTATTATAAGACTGAATGCATGCTGTAGGATACTTCTGAGCAGTACTGTATTTATATAATTAATACAATATGTCAAGAACTGATCAAGAAATTACTACATGTATATACAGTTTAAAATCAAATAATATAATATTGGAGAATTTCAGTCCATTGTTATCAAGGAAAACTCTTGAGAAGAACTGCCTAAAGAATTTAATTAAGGTAAATGAATAGCTGGTGCATTACCATGCATGGTGTTTTATACATCCCATTGAAAAGAGTAGGACATTTCAAAAGAATGTGGAATTATTGAAAGCCGATATTTGTGTGATATATTTCTCAAATCTCAACATAGTAGTGACACTTAACTTTTTTTAGTATTACAGATCAATAAAAACCTCCCATGGTCAGGAGCCAAGCCCACCAGTGCTTTAATAGTATTAGATGTAGATTGCCTCAGACATGTTCCAATCAAGTGAATCAACCTCTCGATCAACCTTAATTGCTACACTTAATACATTACCTGTACAATGTCATCAATGTTTGATATCATCAACTGCTGTAGTGGTCGATTCTGGCACAAAAACAATGGCTGCATAATACAAGGTAAAGTATCCTCACGCAGAGCATTGCTTTCCGTCGTTTCTTTCCCGTGTTCATTTTTAGATTTCATTCGTAAAGGATACAACATGGTCTCTTCCTACGATTTATAATAATTATAAATTACACATGCTCTTCGATTTACAATAATGCTAAAGAGAAGGGGCTTACTTGGTCTCCCCAGTTTCCCAACATCCTAACAAAAGCGCGTATCGCTTCAAAATGGCGGATAAAGCAGCGGCGTCATTGTCAGGTATTTGAATAAATGAATAATGTATTTTGAGTAATGAATAATGTTGTTTTAAGTAGATGTAGGTGCACAATGCGTCAGTCTTTGCACAAGAGAAGTTAAACGGGAATGTTACTCGTTAAAGTTTTCATTTATTGACTGAAATATGTCATGGTTTTTTTCGGTTTGCCTTGATTTTAAGATACAGGTATATTAATAAGACTTAAATCAATATAGAAATCGGTACTTTATTTTCATTTTATTTTAAGAGATGAATGCAGTATTGCGCTGTTTAATACTTTAGACCAGCTCTAAAGGCGTCAGATTATTTATGCACTTGAACATGGACTTTATAAAAAATACATCTGAAATTGTGAATTAATCGCTTGGTAGCCTTCCTGCTGTAATTTTATACTTGTTGTCCGATGCAACAAAAGTCCACAAGTATATAGTAATTACAGTATATACAGTATATAACAACTCAATAACAACTATTCAGCACTTGGCTCTTTGTTTCTCATGTGTAGCCCCTTTGTATTGAATAATGTTTTGTTAAAGTCAGGTTAATTATCTGTCGATGTCTGGTTATTGCGAGCACACAGCACACTGCATGTCTGCATCAGTGTAAATAAATATTTTTTTATTAATAAAAGTGTGAAGGGTATATTTAATTCAATTTATTTACAGTATATAGTGTAATTGTATACTATATATATATATATATATATATATATATATATATATATATATATATATATATATATATATATGATAGATGAAACCTCTGGTAGCGAAGACTTTAAGGTAACCATACTTCATACTTTGTGTGTATATATATATATATATATATATAGTATATATATACAGTATATATATATATATATATATATATATATATATATATGTAATGTTTACAACACGGACATGAATGTTGTAAACAGCTTAAAACACACCGAGTCTTTGATGTTAATATGAGTAATATTTGTTCAGATTAATTCAGAAAAAGCTCAATTTCAATGTTTTAGAGCGGAGATAGTGACCTGATATACAACCACTAGTGGTTGTATATGTGATACAACCACGTGTGGTTTGTATCAGATATACAACCTCCTTCACGGTCATGATTTCTTTTGTGTTTTCTTCATGAATTATTAATGAGTGTTTTAAATATATATATATATATATATATATATATATATATATATATATATATATATATATATATATATATATATAAAGCAATATATACGACAAGCAATCGTTCGACGCAAGCACTCGCCCATATCAAGAGCGGCTACAGCTATAACCCAGCTAACACACAACGTTGTCACAACGTTGCTAGAAAGTTGTAGTTTGGTTAGGTCCGACCTAACGTTTAGATAACCTTTCCACAACGTTTGGTGAATAATCGGCAATGTCGTAACGTTTTAGCGACGTTGTGGCGACGTTGAAATACAACGTTATATTGCGACATTGTCACAACGTTGTGGCAACGTTAAACCAACGTAACAATACAACGTTATATCATGACGTTCGTGCAACGTTGTGGCAACGTTCTACTGGCATTGTAATACAACGTTATATCCTGACGTTCATACGACGTTGGTGCAACGTTATACCAACACTGAAATACAACGTTATATCCTGACGTTCGTACAACGTTGTGGAAACGTTCTATCAATGTAGCAATACAACGTTATATTCTGACGTTTGTTTAACGTTGTGGCAACGTAGTTTAAACATCGATGGGAATGATGTAATCGTATCCAGACTTATCAAAACAACACAGCGATATAGCAATGCTTGTGTTAGTCACTCGAGATCTCGCCATGTTACGTTCGATTTCACATAAACGTTTAATTTGAGGAGGATAAGTTACGAATATCTGATATTCTGCGCAATAATACGGTATATTATGAATCTTTTGAATTAAGCTCTGTGATGACCGCTGTTCGTATATGAGGTATATCCTATCCTGTTTTCGTTTATTGACTGTTCTTCAGTTTTTGTTTCGTGTGTGTTTGGAGTGCAGGGTAAGCTCGTTTTCGCAAACTCATGGTTTGATATAAGTGCTGTACGTACGTATTTCCTGTATTTTGCAAATATTTTTTCTTCCTTCACGATCGAGTCGTGAACGAACAGGCAAAATCAATAATATGGCGTGTTCAGTTGTTAAAGTTTAATGACTAAAACTAAGCAAATTAATTAATCATACAATTAGGTATATATGCTATATGTAATATGAAAACGGTCTAAATTAAGAACGCAAATTCAATCAATATAAAAGCATTTGTGAAAACGTTGTCGAAAGGTCACTGTTTAACGTTGTCACAACGTTGCTGATAAAACGTTGTCAGAACGTTGTCAAAACGTTGCTGTTTCGTAATTTATAACGTTGTCACAACGTTGCCTGCTGTCTACAATTTTTCGTTGCCCCAACGTTAACACGCAACGTTGTCACAACGAAAGTCTAACGTTGTTACAACGTTGTCACAACGTAAATTTGTTAGCTGGGAACTTACACTACGATCCACAACCCGCACAAAAAATCCGCCGCAGAAGCCGTAATATCACCTGGTACAACCCTCCTTTCAACTCAAACGTCAAAACCGATATCGGACATAAATTCCTTAAAGCAATCGATGAATCCTTCCCCAAAAACCACCCGCTAAACAAAATATTCAACCGGAACACATTGAAACACAGGTTATTTTTTTAAACCCCAAATGCGGAAAACAAACTGAAACTTTGCAGAATTCCCAAATGACCAATGTTTTATAGCTTTGGACGTAAATGCAGACAACATGAACAATATTATACCTCATCTGTGTGAATGTATAGCTACAATATAACGGTTTCATCAGTAGTTTTTATCCTTAGATGCAATCAGCAGTAGTTTTTAACTTGTAAAACAATTTTTGTAATTTTGCTATTTTATGTTTCTAAATCGTAAGAAAAGAGTTTTACTACATTTATAGAATCCATATACAGTAATAAATAAAGGTGATTATAAGTTCAAATTGAGTGTGAAATTGGTAGTCTCACCTGTCGTGACGTTTCTTGATATACATATTTCAAAGTGGTTAATTCCTATCAAACGTTTCGGTGATGTCCGCGCGTTTATGTGATAGATAATTCCTATCAAACGTTTCGGTGATGTCCGCGCGTTTATGTGATAGATAAGATATGAGCGGTCGATCTTTATCTGATATACAAACTCGTGTGAAGGCGAGCGTTTGTATGTCAGATAAAGATTGGACGCGAATATTTTGTATGGCTTATCAAATGAATACACACAAATGTTCATAACTATCTTGAAGATACAAGCTGTTTTAGATGAGGAAATCGAAGGAAATGTTCATGTAAGTCAGGACGAATCTTTATCCGATTTAAACCTCCGCCATGCCACTGATTTCCTTTGTTTTTTAATGAATTTGATAAGTACTATTTAAACAACGAGCAGTCGTGCTTTATTGCGTTTTTCGAACAGCTGAAATTAGCGTTGATGTGTTTATTCGTGTTCTTAAACGTTGTGAACTTCGTCAAAATGTTCCGCTGCGTCGAAACGTTGCTTATATACAGTAGCGCCACCTATACGGAACGATGGTTTAATCCAAATTGAGTTTGGAGTGTTACTGTAGTTTGAGTATGTATCCAAACTGCATATATTGCTCCATTGTCTGTAAAGCCGATGCGGGTAACATCTTTTTAAGCAGTAATTGCCATACTTATGAACGTTGTGTGAAGGTTGCAGGCTCGTCTAAAATTTACGTAAATCGCAACGTTGTTACAACGTTGCCTGCTGTCCACAAACTTCCGTTGTCGCGACGTAAATCGCAACGTTTCCACAACGAAAACCCGACGTTGTCACAACGTCGTGACAACGTTAATGTGCTAGCTGGGGTCTTACACTTAAGTGCAATACCTGTAAGATAAACTTCTGACTCTAGTGTACAGCTCTTACTCCTAAAATGTTTTATCCGACTCATAATGCCAGATCATAGGCACTCATACTATTATAATTTGGGACAATTGCACTTTTAAATGGTTTTCTATATGAGAAAATTGTAAAAAATACAATCTGTTTGGCAAGTGTTTTTTAGCTAGATTTCTCCTTGACAAAAGTTAATAATAGACTGAGCAGGATAAAGCTTTGTTTCTTAATTTTTGGGTACTGCACTTTTGATGAAGGGGAAGGGTGCAGTGCAAATGTAGAAATATTTAAATTTTTTATAAAGCTTTATCCTGATCAGTTTGTAAAACATAAAATTCCTTTTAAAACAGAAATAAGCCCTCCCAAACAGTTGGTCTTCTTAAATTATAAGCTTATATTTCACGATAAAGTAATTTGAAATATTTTATTATACATTATGGTGTTTTGTTTAATACTTGTATGTTTGCCAGCCAGGCTTATACACGTTTTTAATGATATTACAGTATAAAGTTAACACAATTCCTGTTTTAGAAACTTATATTGCAATGTAAAAATTATATTTGACAGGTAACTGTTCTTCTGGAACTAAAAAAACTATCAAAAAGGTATTGTAACTAAGCATAATTTTCTATTTTGCTTTTTATTTTAGTCTTTTACTGTCAGTTTTCTGAATTAGTGTGGTAGCAAACACATGGAAAAAAATAAACCAAATAAAACACTGATATTAACTTGTTAATGACCAATTTGGACAAGCATGCATGCACTTGACTTAAGATTGTTTACGTTTTGATTTGAGTCTTTATGGTTTGATACACTTTGATAAATGTGTCTGGTAAAACCACAGATTCTCCAGACACACTATATGTGCATGTTTAAATTATTTATTCAATCAATTCAATCAATATTATTGTTTAACGAAAACCAATCCAGACTGTCATTTCCTCTGTTATTACTGGAGGAACAAGCAATTAAATTAAAAGTTTATGGCAAGCAGTTTCTCTGACTTTCTCAGCTATAATCAGCTCACTATAATGAAATCTTGTGTATGAAGTACACTGTAGTTGAGACCACTATGACAACTGTGTCTGTGGGGCTGTCTGATGAGCTACCGTACCATTATTTTGTTAACAGCATGTGCAATATCCCACATCTCCGTAGGTATCAGAAGGTGACTGGCATCTCAGTTAATAAACTGACTTGCTGATCTGACATGCATTGGTGCATTAGGAAATTACTATTACATTTAAGTTTTTAATTTTTCATACTTTTCAACAGAACTATATATATAATTTTACAATTGTAAATAATTTAAATTCTCAAAAATGATTTGCCGATACGGATTTTATAACATTTGTATTAGATAAATTTTTATAAAGTTTACACTAAAGAATAAAGGTCTTTGTTGCAATATGTAGTTGATATTCAAAATAAAACTAAATACCAGACAATATAATAAAAACCGTATTAACCTTTATGGCAAAATTATCTCGTCTTTGGTGTTTTTACGTAGACTGGGTATTGTTTTGCATCTCAGTCTGTATTGACCGCAGGCAGGATAGTTTTGTTGTACAGTATTTGTATAAATATTAAAATTTCTGATATTTTATTATTTACACTTCACAGAGAAAGTCAAGTAACACAGAAAGTGAGAAGAGGCGGGAAAAGGAAGAATATTTGGAAAACTTGTCAAAGAAAAAACTGACAAATGTTACTTACCAAAAAAAAGCTCTTCAGCTTAGGGTTAGTTACTGCAGCACAACTCTATCTGCTTATATTTTTGAGAAATATCAAATGTAAATTTTTGTTGTTTTTAAATGTACAAGTTGTATTAAGTTGTTAAGCCCCACACACATGACAAAGTTTTCCTTAACAAGCTCCTTGGTAGCTTTACTTCCTTGTGTGTACAATGAACAAGTTTTTTCCTGCAAGTTTTTCTTGACAAGCTCTATATTCTCCTGTGTACGGCTATATAATTTTAAGTCCCGTACAGACGTGACTAAGTTTTCTTTTAAAATTTTCTTCTTGTGTGTACATGTCATAAGTTGCTAAAAAAATTTTTCCTTGATAATTTTCCTTGATCCTTGTCATGGAAAAAAACTTGTCAATTTATGCTGTACACACAAGCAAAAAAATTTCATGTGAAGAGAAAACGTGGTTGTGTGCACGAGGCTTTAGTGTTCCAAAAATCTCCTCCAGACAGAATTCAAACTGGCAACTTTCTGAAAACTAGTTAGACGCTCCAACCGTTGAGGTAATAGAACTCAGAAGGGAAATCAAGGTTAATCTCGGTATTTAAACCTAGGAACGAGTGAGGTCACAAGTACTTATTGGACTGAAAGTCACATTGTAACAGTTAATTTCCAGTCAAATGTTAGTTTCTTTTGAATGCTAACAACTGGACACAGCTTGTACAGTAAATACAACAAGGTCACATAAAGGCATTTCAAAAATTAAATCTAATGTTTTGTTGCATTAGCTTGGCTACCACTGTAGTGTATTATTTGTTATAGATTTTATGAAGAGCACGCAGAATTATTTTGTTGTTATTAAATAGGCAATGGCTGTATAATTATTATGTAAATTATTGTGCAATCATAATAATTACTTAGCTATTAGGCTACCAGCTTACAGCGCTTATGAAGTACAGTACAGTACAGTACAGTACAGTACAGTACAGTACAGTACAGTACAGTACAGTGCAGTGCAGTGCAGTGCAGTGCAGTGCAGTGAAGTACAGTACGTACTACAGTGCACTGTACACTGAATGTTTAGTACAGAATGCCTACATGTCGCTAAAATGTTTTGTGATTTTTCAGTTGGTTGTTTATGACAAACATGTACGATTTTCGCTATCAATTCACCAAACTTTATAGTCCTCATTCTAAAATGGCAACCGGTTTATTTTATGTACATATAAATTGTTCTTTATGATCTTGTTTTAGAGTAAAGAAGTCTTTTAAATTTAAGACATGCTAAATAAGACACGAAAATATAGGGTTAAATAAAGGGACACTTAAAAACTAGAAGTTATTGCCTCGTGTTTTACACGCTACTCTCGTTCTATAAAATTTAAGCCATTCAATTTTTTCTAAAAATATTATACATTACTACAAACAAATTAATGCTGAATTTGTGAGATTAGCATGGGTTACTGACACTTGGTTAGTATTAGAATTGCCACTAATTGTTATAACGTAGTATCATCTACTGCTGAGCGTTTATATTAGAGATAAATTTTATCTTTTTATTTCTTGTGATAAATTTTGTCACAAGAAATCACTGACATTGGCATTGACAAAAAATTGTGCTTTCACATCTCTCTACTAAGTGAGTAATTAAGATTAAGTACTTATTACTTTTATTGTTAAAGAGACGGTTTTAACACTTTTAACACTTTTTTTTTTGTTTTTAATCTGATACAACACTTATGCTCGTGTTTTAAATATTACATAAAGTGGCGAAGCTATCCTTCCGCATAATTTCGCCAAGTAAGTTTCAATTTTAATCTTTTTTTTTTTCATAGAGATATACCACGTAAGCCTATGACGAACAGCATTTATACAACCCCTCTCCTCTGTTAACTAAAGTTTTCTTGGCAACAGATTGCAACTCAACATCATGTTTCTCTGTCGGTTTATTTAGTTTGTGAATGACTATATCAAACATTTCCCCCCTTGTCATATAGGCTGATGTTCTTTGGCAGCAACACAACTACGATGTCGTAGTTATGTATCACTCCTGCAAGCCAGGAGCGCGTCCACGGCATATATTTGACTTTTATGCCACAGACGGTTGTGCCCGCCAATTCATGGGTTCAGACCTGGATGACGATAACAAATCTTATGGTGCTGTCTTAATGTCGGCTTTTAAAACGTTTTGTAAAGGTACTTTTTTATACTTAACTCCAACTTCATGGGCACTTTAAATAACATTGTGCTGTTGTTTTTATACAACCTTAAATTACATGATTTATAGCCGTCTTCCTTTGCGTATTTATTCTTTTCATAGAGCGCGTGGTGTGAGGCATTGCGATCCACAAACGTCTACGTCTCCGAACCAAATTCAAGTACCATGTGATCCGCCTTTGCAACCCTCTGATGTTTCATCCGTGAATCCTTCGTCTATTCCCGCTTCCGTTCATCAACCTTGTACGCCGCAACAACTACAACCTACAACCGCACCGTCTGGCCCTCCTCTGCAACCCTCCGTTGTTTCTTCCCTGACTCCATCTATTCCTGCTTCCGCTCATCAACCTTGTACCCCGCAACAACTACAACCTACAATCGCACCGTCTTGTCCTCCTCTGCAACCCTCCGTTGTTTCTTCCCTGACTCCATCTATTCCTGCTTCCGCTCATCAACCTTGTACCCCGCAACAACTACAACCTACAATCGTACCGTCTTGTCCTCCTCTGCAACCCTCTGTTGTTTCTCCTCTGGTGATGCTTAGAGATGATCAAGGTCCTATAGCTATGGGCTTTTTACAGTCTAACCGAAGGACGCTTCATGGACATGATATTCCCTCCGGCTATGATTGTGTTTTATTGAATTGGGTAAAATGCGAAGGAATTGCAGCACCTCTCCCTGTTGGTGATTTAGAGGAAAACTCTGTCCTCATAGCAAATCAATACTTTTCCTTACCGAAATCTAGTCTTTCTAAAGTTTTAGTTAAGGGATGAGTGCCAGGGTCATGCACTGCGCTCTTGTATTATTGTTTTAATACGGGAATTCTTCAAACTTTTCTCCATAAGCAATGTTGTCAAGTTTACAGCAAATCGCCATAGAAATATCCAGTTTGGTATATTTTCACTTAGAAAAGTGCGAAGTAACACATTTACTGAACACATTTACTGAAAGGATTCATAAGATATCTACGGATTTGAAAATAAACTCACCTTGTCGGCCCATTAAATGGCCGCCAACGCAAATTTTACCGCGCAATGCATGACCATGATACTCATAGGTTATAGCGCACTAGTAGTGAAAGAAGTTGTTGAAGACCAATTAATCTTGTCTTTTTTATTTGCTTTGGAAGTTTTCACTTGGCCATTTGCACGATGACTTTTGATGGCGCTGTGTGACATCATCTACCAGAATGCTTTGGCAGTATTTCAGGCTAAAAAGATAGAGGATACTGGCAAAGTTTTCTGGTAGTTGTAGTCACGAAACACCATTAAACGTCATCATGCAAATGGCCTATTCCATCTGTTCGTCACTTTGATTAAAATGTATAATGATGTCAAGGAATGTTTAACAATTGTTGTATGGCATTATTATAAGTAATAGCATAACATATAGGTTGATTAGTGATTAAATGTACCCGAAAGCCGAGGGAGGTTTACTAAACCTCCCGAGGCTTGAGGGACATTTAATCACTAATCAACCAATATGTTATGCTATCACTTTGTAATATTACGGTTACAGAGGAAGAACGAGAGTAAAAGTCCCGAGGGCGAAGCTCGAGGGAATGTATCTGGCATAAAAGCGACATCCAAACGTGGCCATGTATCGTGTGTATAAAGGCTGACGATTTTTTACGGTAACTATCTTTATTTGAAATGCAATCGCCATTTATATATCGATATCTGTAAATAGTGCAATAAAAGTAGCGTGCTGCGTAAGCAGGGTAGAAACAACAATCGAAATATAGTAAGGTTTGATATACTGCCGAAACAGAGAACGTATAGGAGTCTAACGTTTCGAGCGAAGGCCCTTCGTCAGAGAGAAAGGGCCTTCGCTCGAAACGTTAAGGCGCTGTTACACGATGCGATTTTTCTTGCAACTTGCAACAAATCACTGAATGTTGTAAGTTGCATTAAAAATCGCACCGTGTAACACCCCGTAGCAACTTGCGATTTCGTGTTGTAGTTGCAAGAAAAGTTGGATGGGTTCTACTTTTTGATGCAACTTACAACAAAAATCGCAAGTTGCTGAACGTGTAACACCCTTCCTGCAACTTGCGATTTTTTTTCCATATGTAAATTTGTTGCAAGTTGCAAGAAAAATCGCATCGTGTAACAGCACCTTTAGACTCCTATACAGTGTGTATCAAAAAAACCGCTACCCTTGGAAAATGAATTAGCATTCTTAAAGAGACCTATTGTAATTTTAAAAAAAATTATACACCTTGGAAATTAAGATAACCTGTAATCGCATGAACCGACATAATTTGCTGGTCCAAGCGCTGCGTTAATCAAGAAGAGAGAGAGCAGTTTTCAATAGGAATGCAATCCAAGTTATTTTTTACGCATTCGTTGCTCAGAGGTGTCTATAAGCCTTCAAACTATTACAATGGGTTCTTATGCTAATTCACAGTTGCTTCCGGTAGCAGTTTTTTTGATACACACTGTAGATCGTTTTCACTCACGTGATCGGTGGCCCCATTGGGGTGGTGAAACAATACGAAATATTTGAATAAGAAAGAGCTAATTCCCATACGTACACCAATATGGCCGCCGTGACGTCAGATGAAACGATCTATACGTTCTCTGTTTCGGCAGTATATCTAACCCTACTATATTTCGATTGTTGATATCTGTAAATGTATTACACGCGCTTTTAAATAACAATACATGTATATGATCGGTTCAATGGATACCATTGACCTAATGCAAATTCACGGGAATCGTACCTTGTGCATAAACATTAGGTATGATTAGTTACTAATCATACCTCATCTTTATGCATCGGGTTATTTCGATATTAAATGCGCGTGTGGAAACAATGAAAACCGAGGTGGCCGTGATATTACTATAAGTAAGGCATTAGCTATAGTGGTCAATTTCAAATTATGCCTTCTGATTGGCTGAGATACTCGTGCCTATTGGTTATAACTAGCCTGCGTAGGCAACTTTTTCTGCTTGCCGAAACGGCAAACTTTCAACTGCATAGGCTATATTTTTGTTTGAGATCTTACTTTTTAATTTTACCTGCCCAGTCCCTTTCTGTCCGTTCCTTGCTCAGCCTTGCTCGATATCTCGGCCAAAACATTGGCCGTACAGCTGGACAGCGACAGTTTAGAAAGCCACATGCAGAGTTAAGGAAGCAACAGAGTTGCCTGCGGAGGAGGCTAGGTTATAGCGCTCTAGTAGTGAAAGAAGTTGTCGAAAAACTCTTTTTTATGCTTGGTTTCCAAAATATGTTGTTATTTGTTAAACTACGATTTTGTCTGACTAGTGTGTATATTCTAAAACAATTAGACAACTCGGGCTCGTTGTCTAATAGTAGGACTTCTCGTGCACCAAGTGAAACGCCTAATTTCCACTCCAGTTGCGGTTTTTAAAGTAATATTTAAAACACGAGCAGCAGTGTTTACCAGATTTGAAGGTTTAAAGACCTAGGACTCGTGGCTACGCCGTTGTATAGTAGGCTCTAAATAGCTAACGATTTACTGCGCGGAAACTGAGTTTGAATTGCTCTTGTGTAATTTCGCTTTGGTTCGGTACTTGATTGTTTGTACATGAATTATGTTCCATGCACTTTTTTCCGCGTTTCAAAAAATTTTGTCAACAGAAAAAGAAATTAAGCGTAAATTTTAAATATACTGTATGTTCCGTTAAATTTTCGACAGAATTTTGTTGAACTTGACTCGTAGGTAGCTTACTAGAATTATAGGCCGTGTGCAAAATTTAAAAATATTTCACCGTCGAATTTAAGAGATAATGTTTGGGGCCATGTTTTGAAACTCGTCAGAGTTGCCACTGAAACAGACTTCCAAATATTCATATATGATGAACTCAATTACCCTCAATACTACCTAGAGCTCTCTAATTCTAACTTAACTTAATTTGGTTTCGCTCCTTTAATGCATCAAGAAAACAAAAAAAGCATCTTAAACACAATAAAATACCATGAATACGCGTAAATTGGCATGTGGCTTTAGGTTTTCATTCAACGGTGGCCACTTAATAATACAGATGAAAATGACAATGAAAGAGAAACAAACATGGGTCCACTAGAGGATGGCCGCGTACAGGGCCGTTATATAAAGGTAACATTGTACTCGTATAGATAGGCCTAGACCTTACACTTACTACACACCCATATTACAAAAGATGGGAAGACTTGAACAAAGCGGCTGAAGTTTTGATACGAAGTTAGTTTTGTAGAGTTAGAGCCATGTTAAAAAAATCAGGGGGAAATATGAAGTCAAACTACGCCAACCAAAAACCTGCCATCGCATATGCTGTCAGTATGCAGTACTCACATAGGCCTTGCGCATTATATACCCCTATATTACAAAAGATGGAAGGACTTGACCAAATCGGCTGAAATTTTGATATGAAGTTACTCTTGTAGAGTTAGAACTATGTTCCAAAAATCAGGGGGAAATATGAAGTCAAACTATGTTAACCGAAAACACGCCATCGCATGTGCAGTCAGTATGCAGTACTTATATAGGCCTTATGCATAATATACCCCAATTTTACAAAAGGTGGAAGGACTTGACCAAAGCCCCTTTTATTGTGAAAAACACGTTTGATTGCGATAAAGCCCTCCTGGTTGTGATAAGCTCATTTGCTTGTGATAAGCTCCTTTGATTGTAATATAAGCCCCTTTGATTGTAATAGGTCCCTTTGATTGTGATAGACCCCTTGATTGATATAATAAGCCTCTTTGATTGTAATAGACCCCTTTTATTGTGATAAGCCGCTTTGATTGTAGTAGACCCCTTTGATTGTGATAGGTCTTTTTGATTGTGATAAGCTCCTTTGATTGTGATGAGCCCCTTTGATTGTCATAAGCTCCTTTGATTGTGATGAGCCTCTTTGATTGTAATACAATAGGCCCCTTTGATTGTAATAAGTTCCTTTCATTGTTATAGACCCCTTTGATTGTAATACAATAGGCCCCTTTGATTGTAATAAGTTCCTTTCATTGTTATAGATCCCTTTGATTGTAATACAATAGGCCCCTTTGATTGTAATAAGTTCCTTTCATTGTTATAGATCCCTATGATTGTAAAAAAAAAGGAGAGCCTGGGGCTTTGGTCAAGTCCTTCCACCTTTTGTAAAATTGGGGTATATTATGCATAAGGCCTATATAAGTACTGCATACTGACTGCATAGTGATTTTTTTTTTTAAATTTTTTTAATACAATTAAACTCGCTATAAACACGTAGTGAACAAATTCAACTTAGGTAAATATTAATTTACTTATAGTGATGTTAGTTTGCTATACTAGCTGCAGAAATCTCAGGGGAAATCTTGAGCCCCAGACGGGGATCGAACCCGCGGCTACAAGTCACGCAATGTCGGTGAACGTTGTTAGTCGACTGATCCGACCGGTGTTCAGGAAGGCGGCGGGTTCGATCCCCGTCTGGGGCTCAGTCTTTTCCCTGAGATTTCTACAGCTAGTATAGCAAACTAACATCACCATACAACTAATACCTAGCTGCAACTTACCAAGTTATACCAACTTGAAAACAATATTAATCTACTTATTAAAATAAATTGTTTAATTGTGATAATTAGTGGGCTTATGCTTCACGTAAAACTACTAAATTTCCATACGTCTCATGTTGTAATTCTCCGACATTCCAAACACGTTGGCAAAATTCATTGATGTTGTCTCGACTGCCTTTTACAATCACTGCACCATTTGGAACATGACAGTGGCTATCAACAAAAAGGATAGAAGGTGGACGTAAAATAAACAAAGAAGACTTGTCAGAAATGGTAAGAACAGCGACTTTGTTGGCTGAGTCATCGAGGAGCAATTCAAGTTGTGCTGCAACAGTAGACTGATGATGAGAATCGACAAGACGTACAGGCAAGGGACTGTCTGCAATTAAAGGAACAATTCCTGATAAAATGTCACATGCTTCTGCAGTCGACAGATAACGAGAAGGCAAGTTCTCCCGATAGTGATCGTACACATTGTTTCCTAGCTCCATACAACGAACAAGAAGAGTAAGCCACTCCTGAGAAAGAGGTCCAGTATCTGGATCTGGAATCTGCTGTGCCTCAACTACGTGACCTATAATTAGCGCAATTAGGCTACAAGCATTGCTACCATTCCGTCCGCCAACGCTTCCTTGGTTGATCTCGAAGGGAAGTTTCCATGTCGTGCATTGGTCATCATGAACTTCGGCATTAACTGCATCCAGATGAACACTGCCTTCTCCAGTTTCTGCGAAATTGTCCAAGTTCATAGACACATCTTCGATATTGTCATCTTCATCAAGTGTGGCATCTTCATCGTCGTTACTATCTTCATCATAACCTGTAGTCAAAGCAAGCTCTAAGTCCTCCAAAATCCCTTGGGGCGAACTGGTATCTATTACTTCCCGGAAAATATCTACTCCAAACGATAGCTGGTTGATGGAGTAATCTATACCTCTTCGTAACAGCGCCACTTTACCACTAACTATGGATAGTTCCCTTGAATCAAATGAGTATTTTCCCTAGAAAATATATAAGTAATTGTAATTATTACTGATATGACCTGCTAGTTATACTTCAGACAAGACCGTACTAATGACAATTAAACATTTTTAATAAGTAAGTTAATATCATGTTTGCCTCAATTTCTTTGTTTTCCTAGGTTCCATTAACGACTAAATTACCTCATTAAAATGTATTTTCACTAATTATATACCTCCACCGGGTCCATTAGTCACCCGGCTTGACGTCACTCAAGCTCGGTGGAGAAACCCTTTCAAATGTTCTGTCGTCGCTTACAGCATCTCCAATACTGAGGACGAGGAAACCTGGACTAAAATTTCGGCGAACGTGATATTACAAACTAATAGCATGAAATGTCAGGTATTAGCTAATAAAGATCCCGCTCGATTTGGGCCGTTTAGTAAAATTCCCTCATCGAGCTGGAGTATTAGCTATAATACCCCTCATTTCATGCTATTACTTATAATAATATAACTAGTTGTACTAATGTAACAACAAATTACGTGTCCTCGTTTTTATCCTCAATTATTGCCTTATATATAATAATTCGCACACAGGCCATAAATGAGGACAAAAACGAGCCCATTCCCTAGAAATATCAAATAGTATATGTCCAAAGGCCAATAGCGGGCACTAAATTATTAATGGTAAAATAAAAAATAATGAAAATGAATTTCGTTTTCATACCGTATTTGACCCAACATCATCTTCGTCAATATCCACATCACATGTTGGAGTTACGTCTACACTCATTAAAGATAAATTTTGGTGTAAGTACGTATTTAGTATATTGAATCAGGTGTAATTGACAAGATTAGTTAACGAATTACAGTACCAGTTGAGAAATGCGATGTTAAATGCTCTAGCTGAGATTCTAAATTGGGAATTACGACATCTTTGTAGTAGTGCATATAATTCCCCATCTCCTTTCTCACTATATCAATTTCTTCAGTGTATCGTCTGCGTTCCATTTCCTGTTCTGCAACTGACTTCTTTACGCGAACAGGGATTCCTTATAAAATACATTAACAGACATACTGGCAACGGGTCAATGCAAGTGCAAGTATTATTTTTAGTGCTTAAGAATACGAATAAAAAACCCCATAGAAAATCGCGAAGAGAGGAAAACACCACGAGTAAACATATTCACATTATAATACTTAGGTTTGCAGAAGGTAAAGGGAATACGATATGAGTTTTAGTTAATTAAATGAATAAATTCGAAGAAGGTGAAAAGTAGAAGCCATACCGTTTTTCTCGTGTTCTTCGCGTTGCCAAGAAAACTCTCCATATTCCACATCTGTCACCAGCAAACGACATGACGGTCTTAGGAGGTTATAATCAGTAACATATTCCTTTAATGCAGTTTGACTAGATGACATCTTTCTGCGAAGGCGATTCCGCTGCTTGGATGTTCCTTTGAAAAAACAAACAAATGGAACAATATATCAGGCTGCTATTGCTTATGCTTATCTCGAGCAGAAGAAAAAATTTGACGACGATGGTGGTGATGATATTGTGGTGGTTGTGATGATGATGATGATGATGATGATGATGATGATGATGATGATGATGATGATGATGATGATGATGATGATGATGATAATGATGATAAAATGGATTATTATATACATAGGAAGACTAACCAGCCAGTTTACTCATGTTCATTACTGTCTGACTTATGGTGAAATGTAAACTCTGCATGCTTCTTTCCAAGTACTTTAAAACCTGTTTCTCAAGCAACTCTTTTCCTCGCTGAAGAGTGGCGTTCCAATCCTGAGCCAGCTTTTCCTTGGTGGAATCTCTAATCAGTGAAGCGTCCTTGTATGCCATGTTTCTATAGTACTTTGGAAATAACTTCGTAGCGTATTTAACAAGAGGCTTTTCATTCTGGCAACATGTCTGCGATACAAGTCTATCGCACAGAAACGCCTTCTCGTCATCGGATAATTCAGTTTTCTTTCTTTGTAACGATTCTTCTTCTACATGTAAAGATATTGAGTATAAATCAACAGAATATTATTTTCCCCAACTCTACTTGTGTTAGCATCATCAAATTAAACACATACATAACTCTGCATGCTTCTTTCATGTATATGCTTCTTTCTTTCATACGCGCCTTTTCAAATATATATATATACATATAGTTAATCACTATATACCTTTAGCTACTAGTTTCACTTCATCTATCCATTTCGCCACAACCGACAATTCGTCGATGTCAATTCCCAGGTCCAACAAGCTTCTTTGTACCTTTCTTTGTAAAACTTCAGCTTGCTTTTTGAACTAGTTTTTACGAGAACAGTGTGAAATCGGTGAAATTAATACGAAATAGATCATACACATGTACACTCTACACTTTATTTCGATACCAAAATAAAGCTGCAAAAACAAAACAAAATACTCTTAAAAAACCCTAATTATATTACCTTGAGATATCGCTTCGCTAAAGCGAGAGGCATCTGTTCGATTTTCCACTTGTTCCACGTTAAAGCGTGCTCAGTCAGCAGCTCTTCTCTACCTGTAGCAAACAAGAATTCGAATCAGGTATTAGCCACATCATTTAAAATGTATAAATTAAGACTAAAAGCCAAACGTTCAACGTCTACAGTCGAAGCTCTCAGGGCATGTGACCGCTCTCGTAAGCGACCAGCTCTACTTATGACTTCCATTGTGAAACCCGGCCGGTTTGAATTGTCACTAAACGTCTGTACTTAAAAGCTTATGCGCTTGTGCTACATATTTACGAGACACTGTAATCATATGAATAAGAGAAGTTTGGAATCTCTGTGGATGTATGACCTGAACATTCGTGAACCTCTTCTGCGATAGGCAATAACTATTTAATATTATACTAATACTATAATGTGTATAAAAACCCACTTTAGAAGTTAAATAACTTTTTTAATAGCCTAGTTACGACCACTTTTTCTGATTTTTTCCAAGGTGGTCGCTTACGAGAGTTTTGTATTTATTTACTGTACAGGATTGTCATTTTATGTCTACAGGATTATAATTTTGGCTTTTCGAACGCTCTATCCCTTCGAAAATCGTATTTCACATGATATGCTTTGTAAACTGGTTTTCATGGATTAGAAAAGCCATATGCCCTATCCACGCGCATAAGAAAGAACATCACTTTCAGGGGAAAATAAGCAGGCAGATAATATATCTTGTACCAGATTCGTTCATTTTCCTTAGAAACGCATTTTTCCTTACCCTCCGGGCGCATGTGCTTAGTACTGTTTCCCAGTCTAGAAAAATGACTGTTAATTTGCTCCACTTCTTCCCCTGTTGTTCCAGCTGCAGATTTCTGCCATCGACCGCCCATATAACCTATGCAGAATATAAGTCAATATGAAGGAGAAAAAAAAAAGATATACTGGGATTTTTAGCAGCGAATTATCGACGTTTCGAGCGGAACCCTTTTTCAGGGTAAAACGTTATGAAATGAAATGAAAAGGATTAATTTAGCCACAATATACAAAGCCTGACATGCCTGACAACTCCAGCTGTGAGCTTTTGCGTGCATCACAGATAAACCACGTTTCATCACATTCGCTGTCGCAGGATCTTGTTTGATGAGCCAAGGCCAATACTTGCAAATCACATCATACCACATGAACTTTACTTTGTTGGGCATCATCTTTTTCTCTTGCAGATAATGGGCATATCCGTACATTTCTCCATAAAACATACTCACAGCAGCTTGAGCAATACTGTGCCTACAACCAAGGATTTCTAATCCCGTCTCATCTAATTTGGCTTTCTTCCGCCCGGTGTTACCAGCCGCCCTCCAGTTGCTGTCTCCACATGTCGAGTCTCTCATGCTTGCCTAAAAAAAGAATCGCTATAAATTGTCATATAAACACACTGCATAGAAATTTATCACAACTGCTGCAGTCTGGTCTAAAACAAACATGTGTGTGCCATGCAGTTAGTTAACGTGCACACTATAAAAGAAGAAACAAAGCTGTTTCTTAAAAATACTTTTGGTTTACAATGTCTTGGGAAAGTACAGAGTTTTTGTACTAGAAGATGTTACACTTCATTTCAGTATTAAAATAAGTATCGCACCTCGCACTTCTTTCCATCCTTATATATTTGTTGCATATGACCATCTACTTTATCACAAGATGCAACAAAAGTTTCGTCATAATAGCATGGTCGTTGACGCCTGTAAAAATAGACAATTTAACATTATAGAATGCACTTGTCTATAGACAGGGTTTAGGGGCCCGGCAAGTTTAATACAGGACTACTTGTTTGGATTCGCAGAAGTGCGCTGCCACTGCTGAAACTAACTCACCTATCAACCGACCGACAGACCAACCAATCGATTGATCAATCGATTAATCAATCTATTGATCAATTTAAGAAATTAATGCTAAATTGTGTTCGATGAACGAACACAAGTAATGCTGTGTGCATTTAACTATTTAGCTGGAAAATTAAATGAAGGGGGGAAATCAGCACTGCATATACTAGAACGAAGCTGGTGCATTGTAAAGGAAATGTAAACACATAATACCGAAGATATGCGGCACGGGGCAATAAAAACATGACCAAAACATTGACAAATTTGCCGGCATTCCCAAGGCTTTGAAATTAACACCGTGAAATCAGTGAAATATGATTGGTCTATTTGCCACTTTTGAGTTTTCCAGCCATCATATTTTACTGATCCAGCAGTGTAAATTTCAAAGGCTTTGAGAGTAAATCATAACGTGTTTTTCTCACCCTGTTCCAAAGATCATCGGTTTTGTAATAGCAGTACTTATAAATATTTTGTATACAAAGTATAAATTAGGTCATTTACAAAAGTGAAGCGATAAAAATTAAGGATGAAGTTCTTAGATGTAGTTCTTACTGTCCAGCAGATTTAAAACGGTAAAGTTTCATGTTGCCATCCACGTGCGCAGAATGCTGTTCCAACGAACATGCTGGGCATTCCATCCAGTTCTTGTTCTCAAGTTTGTTCAGCTCAAATTCGCAAAACTTCCATTCCTTGAATGCTCTGTTAAATGTTGGTATGTTTATGGTGCCCGTCTACAACAAAAGCAACATTTACATGTATGACACAATTGCTTCAACAGAAATTAAATTTTTAAGATGATATAAATAGTAATAGATGAGATCTCAAGTTTACAAAGGATCTAAATAGGAATGAGTTCATTGTATTGCATTGGCTGGGAATTGAACCCAGACCGGCCGCTTCGAAAGCAACAATGCTAACCATTACACCATCAATGCACCTTCATCATGGAAAATATTACATTACAAAAAGACATAAATATATGGTAATGTAGGTTTCGAGAAATTTATAAATATACATACACCACAATTTGCATTTATCAAAACTAGTGGGAAACAATCCTAGCATGGGATAACACATATAAATCTCATATACAGAAAATACAAACTAAACAAAATCGAGTGGTTAGTTAGTGGGAGTGGTTAGTTAGTAAGAGGCGTTTTTAGTGGGTCCTGAAACCACGAGTGTCTAATAAGATAACCTAACGGTTAATAATTTAGCTACTTAGGCATTAATGTAAACATTTATAAACATTTAATAACTGAAAAATTCTACAAATACACTACCTGGCTGGTAGTTTATTTTGTTTGTTTGTTTATTTATTTATTTATTTATTTATTTATTTATTTATTTATTTATTTATTTATTTATTTATTTATTTATTTATTTATTTATTTATTTATTTATTTATTCATTCATTCATTCATTTATTTATTTATTTATTTATTTATTTATTTATTTATTTATTTATTTATTTATTTATTTATTAGCTTTGTCATCAAGATATATACATAAAAGTAATAACGCTAACTGGACAATGGCTGGGTATCCGCAACAGCATGGCCAATTACTACTCTTCCACACAGTAGTAGAGAAGAGTAGTAGCACAGCAAATGTTTTAGTAGCACAGCAAATGTTTTGCTAGCATAAACACAATATAGCTATCCCTTCAAACAAATCCCAAGAACACTAGCACCCCCACTTTGTCCAATGACTGCTATGCATGTACTTAATATTAAATTAATTCCAGATTGTTTCAATGACTTACCCTGCCATGGTTTAAAGAAAAATCCTGAAGACCAAATAAGAATGATCTTTCAGATGCACCAGGCATTCTTTTTTGCAAGTTGTCCCAATACTCAAACAGGTCTTGGTGAAACAGATGGCAAATATTGGATGGTGTTCCAGGCCAAAAGGAACTTTCAATGCAATTTTCAATTGTGACTTGGCAAGGAAGCTCACAAGAGCAGCGAAGGCATTTGAAATATGAAATAACATCAAGTTCATATCTGCCTATAATATTAAAAATATATATATATATATATCTGTATTCGTATTTGTATCTGTATATACACTGTACATTATATCATCTACAGTACTGTAGCACCAAGCTAATATTACTAACAATAATAATATGCACATGCAGTAGCATAACAACTTGAATCTGCTTTTTCTTTATTACACAATAAATGGTCCAGGGATCAGGGTATTATGGTATAGTGGACTATACTATGTATTACAACTATAACTATTTACCTCTTAATGTAATCACAATAACTTGGCTACCACTGAAAAGAGCATCGAATCTGGCATTCTCACCACACAGTGGACATTCCTTTGGGTGTTGGTAAATTGGAACAGCCTTTTCTATATTCAATAATTATATAGCACAGATTTTAGAAGAATTCTAATAAACTTTTGATGACAGTAAACAGCAGTCAAGAGTCAGATTCACAAAATCAAATATGAACTTTGGACTCTTTAGAGCAACCTGGAAACAAGAACTTCCTTTTTCTCAAAGCAAGAGTATCTAAACATACATATTTTCAACACTAGTATGAAGCAAAACCTGCAGAATTTTATACTGTAGATGCTCTTTGTATAGCTGTTCTTTGAGTCTCACATTTGTTTAGTTGAATAGCTTATAGTCCCTTAGAGCTTCATTGAGGTGACATCGAAGTCTTTGAGTCTGTGAAACTCTCTGTTTTTCTCAGCACTAGTCAGCAAGTGTATAATATATAGTTATAACTTATGAAAACAATTTTTTAAGTTCATATGTTATTACCATACAATTCCCTCTACCACTTAATAAACACTTGACAATGCCTGCAAATTATAACTTACTAATGGTAATTAGGTTTCCATCATCACTTATACCAGTGGTTGGTTGCACATATTCAAAATAACCAGAGTGAAATATCTCTCTGTCATGAAATGGTAACATTTTATGTTCTTCCAAATCACAATTTCCACAAATGTTTTGTAGTCCTCCAAAACACTGATTGCACCTCACTAATGCAGGTCTTTCCTTACAGATATGGCACAGTTGTTGGCTTTGAGCTTGCATATGCAGCATTGCTTTGAATTCTTGGCCTAGAAAACTCCCAATTAATATTGACATTTGTCATTCTTTTCTTCCATGACATAGGCTTCTTCTTCTTTGCAAATTTCTGCATAAACCTTTGCGTATTGTTGATAAGGTCATTTAGAGTGTCTAGAAAATGACAAAGAAAATAGTATGTTAATGTAATTAATTAATTAAAATTAAAGCTACAGTACTTTATCTACAAGTGGATCTCCTTACTACAAGCATTACAGTCTCTTGAGGTTTACCTTCCATCACCATTTTATGTGTGAACCTTAATGTAATTTGTTTATGCTCATTGTGTACAATAGTTAATCTCACTGTACATTACTTGTGACAAACTTTTTAATAAACAAATAAATAAATAAATAATAAATATATAAATATCTATCTTACCACTCTCTTCCACATTACTGTGAGTATCAAAGTCCATGCTACCTTCACCATTATCATCTACATAAAAAAATATTAAAGATTTAAAAAATAGATTGTAGATGGACTACCATACAGACACTCCTCCACAGGTGTCTCTTCCTTTTTTAAAATCTATTATAAATGGATTCAGGCAAATTACATGTGCAAGTGCCTTCCTTATAAAAGAGAGACATCTGGGTACGAGGCAGAGAATATATTACTATTAAATAGATATGTATGCATGACAGAGAACATTAACTAATTCTTTTCACATTACTACATGTTCCGGGACTAGTAATTGCATTCTGGTCACATATTTACTACGTAAATATCCTTACATGTAACTGGCTCATCAAACCCCAAATGATTTACGACAGAAATGCGTTGATACATACTACACACAGTAATTTTTACATATTAAGGCACTCGGTCAGAAGCCTAGACACTTTTTTATCTGCTGATATAGGGTATCTTTTGGCCAGGACAAGTTGATATATAAATAATACCAAACAATTTGTACCGCTATTTATTAATTGGTAATTTACATGTACTAAATCATACAGATACTCCTAGCGCATTCAAACGGATAACCGATGAAGTTACAAATGTGGTACGTACCAGATATATCATCAAGAACCTCATCACGTCTTTCAGTGTTTGTTTGTCGTTTGTGTTTACATATTAAGGCACTCGGTCAGAAGCCTAGACACTTTTTTATCTGCTGATATAGGTATCTTTTGGCCAGGACAAGTTGATATATAAATAATACCAAACAATTTGTACCGCTATTTATTAATTGGTAATTTACATGTACTAAATCATACAGATACTCCTAGCGCATTCAAACGGATAACCGATGAAGTTACAAATGTGGTACGTACCAGATATATCATCAAGAACCTCATCACGTCTTTCAGTGTTTGTTTGTCGTTTGTACAACGATCGCTTGCCAGAACTAGTTCGCGGCCTGTATTTCGATTTGGAAACACGTTCTCCCGTTACTGGATCACGTTTATAAACAACTTCAATTGCTTTATTCCTTTTTGCATCTTCATTTTCCTTTACCAACAACGCCAGATCGGCCATATATTCTGCCGAAGTTTTCTTTCTTCCCTTCTTCCCCACGTTTCCTTTCCATGCCCGCCATATTGTGGAAAGGAGCCAGAGCGGAGGAGATGGTATAAAGCTGAAGTAGACTGGGGAGACCAAGTAAGCCCTTCTCTTTAGCATTATTGTAAATCGAAGAGCATGTGTAATTTATAATTATTATAAATCGTAGGAAGAGACCATGTTGAAAGGATAAGAGTCGAACTAATTGACGAAGAGAGGATTTGGACTGGGTATGAGTTGGGGACTGTGTTACTATGGGAACGCAGGCAACAAATATTGTAATCCCCGAGCCGGGCGTAGGGCCGAAGGCCCGGAGCCCGGTGAGGGTGCTAATCTCGACATGCGTGGAGTCCACTTTACACGCGTGTTCAAATGCGAATCAGTTTGAGCGATCTGAATATTTGTATATATGTATATATATATGTGTGGACGGACCACGCGCGGTGAAGATTGTAGGGCACTGAAAACAATATAGTTCTTGACAAAAAAGATTTGAAGTAATATATTCTTGACAAAAAGACTTGAGAAAGGAGTTTTGGGGATACGTACATTCATTTCAAAAGAACAGAAACAAATCAACGTCTTTACTAAAGGAAACCCGTCAAACCGAACCTCGGAAGAGGGAAAAAGATAGAAAACCAACGATGATAAAAGCCGAAAAGTTTAAGCTCCGGTAAAAATATAGAGCAGTCGCTCTCAGTAATCACGAACACTTAGTAGCAAAACTGTTCGAGTTTCCCTGTTTACATCTATGACTGTTAATTTTGTTTTATATTATGACATTTTGTGTGTCCTTGAAGTCCGTTTTAAACGTATCATATCCATAATTGCATGTTTTTTCTTGCCGATGCCCGTTGTATTTTTTACCTGTGGCTGCCGTCTTATCTTCTTTTAAATAGTTTTCTTTTTGCAAAACTACTTAATATGACTTAGCGGTTGTTTATAATTTAGCATAAAAAATGGAAAAGGAACATTTTTTTAAAACGTACCAATGCTGTTGAAATATTTATTAAGGCCCATTGGCATTAACATGTATGTGAAAACATTTTCAGCAATTCAGATTTCGAAATGAAAAACTGTTTTTGTTATATTTGTTTAAATAAATTTAAAATATCATAAATGAATACCAGCCAGGCAGTTAATTTGAGTAGTTTTCAAAATGCAAATATTTTTAGATACCAAGCAATGGTCTTTGTAAACATGGAAAGAAATAACTGTACAATATAACCCTAATGTTTTGATAAAATTTTGACGCCTGCTTCAGTAGTGTGGTGGTAACATCGTCGGCTTGCACGCGAACGAGATCGAGTTCGAAACCTGGGAGGCGACATACAATTTTTTTCATCTCAATACATTTCACGAAATATCATCCTTAAATTTTTCTTTGTTTTTTTGTTGCGTTTCTCTTTAAAAAAATAGAGTTTTTGTTTTTTATTTCAAATATTCTACCAGATTAAAACTATATTTTCATTCCGACAGGAGTAGCTATTTCCAGGCCTCCAATAAAAAAAGAGTGCAAGGGGGGTTGCTGTAAAAGCGGGCGAGGGGTTATTGCATTTATGTATTTCTAGTATTATGTGAAAATGCTATTTAACAAATAGATTCCATTTTGCCGTTGTCTGTTCAGTTATAGATGCACAGATGACGTCACAACGTGGTAAGAACAAAAAAGTGGCCCACGAGACGCAGTCGAGTGGGTCACTGATGTTCTTACCACGTTGTGAAGTCTTCTGTGCATCTATAACTGAACAGACAACAAAAAATGGAATCTATTTGTTTTATACAATATAAAAATTACACAATACTTCTTGCCGGATTTTGGGGCATGAAGAAAGAAAAAAGCAAGTCAGCTGACGTGATCTGACGTGATCCATGTGTCTGTCCTCTAATAGATCATGGGCAACAACCAATGAAAACACACATAGCAACCAGGGTATTGTATAAACTGATATATTTTTTATTCATGATTGAATCTTTCTTAGTATAAATTTGCATCATTGCATGTCGTTCATCGTCTAAAAGTTCCAATGTTAGTGGTCTGGGGTCATTTATAAAAGAGACTATTAATAAAACCAGCAGTTGTGTTATTGATGGTAAGAGATTTCTGGCAGCTTTCATTGTTTAATACTGCGCAGAATTGCCTTTGCAATTTGATAAATTGGAAAATATTAAAATACGTCCTAAAATACGTCTTGATACTCTTGTTGTAATATAATCCTCTGTGGAGTTGAAGGCCAACATTCCATAACCATTTTACCGTTCTGCTGTGTAGTAATATTCTGTGTTCTTTTCTGATTTATAGGAATTGAAATCTGATAATAAACAAAACTAGCTGTAACTACTTTAATATTGTGGAATCATCATGTTAGTGATTTTCTATGATCAGGTAAGTAATCAATTTATATGCACACAATCCAACTCACACCCATGCAGCTGAATTTTGCTGGATGAATAGCTATTTCACAATGATGTACAATGATTGTCTATTTGACTACATGTATGCAGGCATGTACAATTGCTGTACCTGTATTGTCTACAAAGCTTGACCAGCAACCAAGTTTCTTGACAAGTAAAATCATCTGGTATTAGCCAGATATTAACAAAGAATTTATTCCAGACTGGTAGTTGTATATAAATCAGTCAAATCATGCAAATAGTCCATTGCATCATTATATCCAATATAAAGAAATCACAGCTTTATAGTGCAACTGCCAACTGATAATTTCTTCAATTGTTTTACTCAGGCGAACAATGTTGATGGTTATGTTCTCAACTTTAGCCAAAAAAATAAGGTATTTTCCAACACTTTCAGAGACCATGGTATGGACTGATTTGGCCCATGTGAAGCACTTTATGACAGACTGGGGTACACCATCAAGACTGCATGAATCTTTCAACAGTGGTCTTTCCAATGTCACTACACTATACTGTTTTTTAAACAAGTAAGATTTTTACTTTTTTATTAGTCAAACTTATATTTTAATTAAAATATGTTTTTGCAGTTTCACAATTAAAACAATGAGCTATTGTGTCATTGATCAATCACACCTAACATTCTCTGATATATCAACATCTATATATTTTACATAATTATTAATTGTCTCTGATAAGTTTTAAATGCTTTATCTGATTGCAGACAAACAAGATTTTTACACTTGTCATTCCATTGGAGCAAGAAGTATATTCAATATAGTTCAACCCAAACAGTTTGATACATGTACAAACTGAGGCAGTAGTAGAAATTCTGGTTACCATGCTATTCAATTTGAGGAATGTCATTTAGAAAAAATACAAACTTTATTGATCTGTAGAAGGAAAATTATGACCTGACAGTGCATGTTTATTCATTGTAGTAATTTAAATAAATGTATATTATTTGAATAAGATCTGAATTGTTAAGGCTAAGCTTTATAATGATTTGAAGTAAATTGATTTCATGAAAAATTGTAAATTAAAATTGATTAAAAGTCACAAATTCAAATATACTACAACTGATTTGAAAGAAATCAAGTGAGTATTCAAACTTGAAAATGCTGCCTTGCAAACTATGCAATACAACTTTTTATTAAATGCAATATATTATCGGCTATCACTGCATGTGCATTTTCCCATAGCATGTTGGCTCAGATTTAGATGGAAATATTAATTTGAAGAATCTGATGGCTACCGATCATTTCGGCTATAAACAGAAGTCTATATACAATAAATTAAAGTAGAGTTATTCTCTAAAATGTCTTATTGACCCATTTCTTACCCAAATTTCAAATTACAAAAGGTTTAATCGGTTTATATTATTTCTGAATCCACAGTCTACAACAATATAAACAATACAGCGGTAAAGACCATGGGAACCCCTAGCAACAGTGCTGAGTGCTTTTATAATGGCGGACAACTTAGAACCCAAAGTTATCAAGCAAAATTTGGATTGCTTACGCTAATTTTGGTAATCATCTTGGTGTTTGATGGATTAAATTGCAGCTCTAAAACTGTATATTTTAAGCCATTTGGGAACCTGTTCTTAAATGTAGAAATGTCTTTAAAAGTTTGGCAAAACAAAGTATCGTTCTCGATCAATGTATTCAGACGTGCACATGGAAGACATATCTAAGCGATTTAACAGATGCCAATACACAGAGGTAAGAGATAAATATAAGCGTCTAGAGAACTCGTTTAGGCTAGACGAGTTGTTACTTGAAAATGTATATTGTCAATTTTTCCCTATCAAATCTATTACAATCCGCCATCTTAAATTTTGTTTTTGTGAACCTTACTGTCCTCGATTCCTCGCCATGATGGTTTTATGATATTCCTGTTAGGATTAGAGTTACAAGGTTATGCATATATATTTTATTAATAAAACCAATATTATATTTGCCACAACATGCTATGACTGCGACGCGTGGGCGAGGGGATTGCGTTCACGTATTTCTAGTTACATATAGTTGCGCAAAACAACGACTTCAATACTTACGATGAATAATCGATTCTGCTTTGAAGTGAAGTTCACAGATGAAAATGTTGTTGTCCTCAACCCGTTTTTTGTATCTACTGCGAAGCAGTAGATATAATGTTGTCGTGCTGTTAAGTTAAGTTAAGTTAAGTTAAGTTAAGTTAAGTTAAGTTAAGTTAAGTTAAGTTAAGTTAAGTTAAGTTAAGTTAAGTTAAGTTAAGTTAAGTTAAGTTAAGTTAAGTTAAGTTAAGTTAAGTTAAGTTAAGTTAAGTTAAGTTAAGTTAAGTTAAGTTAAGTTAAGTTAAGTTAAGTTAAGTTAAGTTAAGTTAAGTTAAGTTAAGTTAAGTTAAGTTAAGTTAAGTTAAGTTAAGTTAAGTTAAGTTAAGTTAAGTTAAGTTAAGTTAAGTTAAGTTAAGTTAAGTTAAGTTAAGTTAAGTTAAGTTAAGTTAAGTTAAGTTAAGTTAAGTTAAGTTAAGTTAAGTTAAGTTAAGTTAAGTTAAGTTAAGTTAAGTTAAGTTAAGTTAAGTTAAGTTAAGTTAAGTTAAGTTAAGTTAAGTTAAGTTAAGTTAAGTTAAGTTAAGTTAAGTTAAGTTAAGTTAAGTTAAGTTAAGTTAAGTTAAGTTAAGTTAAGTTAAGTTAAGTTAAGTTAAGTTAAGTTAAGTTAAGTTAAGTTAAGTTAAGTTAAGTTAAGTTAAGTTAAGTTAAGTTAAGTTAAGTTAAGTTAAGTTAAGTTAAGTTAAGTTAAGTTAAGTTAAGTTAAGTTAAGTTAAGTTAAGTTAAGTTAAGTTAAGTTAAGTTAAGTTAAGTTAAGTTAAGTTAAGTTAAGTTAAGTTAAGTTAAGTTAAACACGGAGCGGCCGCATAAGTCTGTGCTGAGGGTCTCAGAATGCCAATCATAATAAGGAAAGAGCGCATCTGATTGGTCGGATATGTGAGAAGGTTAATTTTAGACATTGTAGGTTGTAGCAGTGAATAGTAAATTACGCCATCAAAGCGTGTCTCGAGCAGCGAAGCGAAGGCGATTGAGTTGGCTTATAATCATATTACTATTTTATGAGATATGTCACGGGAAGACTTGGTCAAAGTAAGACGCTCATTTTTGTTGCTCAACTGATTTTGAAGAAACTTTTCTCTTGCCAAATATCACCCATTGAAAGTCAAGGTATGAATGTCGTCTTCCTTACACTAAAAGAGCGAACGTTATCCGTGTACACAGGTAGTTCTAGTTAACCTATCGTCCGAGAATGAATCTCTTCGCTCGTTCGTCAATCAATGTGACGGAGAGATTCTAAGTGAGACAAAGCCGAGAAAAAGGAAGCACGACCCAGCGACAAAGAAAGAAACATATGGTAGCAAAGTTGTGACACAAGGTGAGATTATGATATAATTTTATAAAATGTTTGCTATGCGAAGGTCGATATCACCTGGTGTTTATTCGCTTCTGGATGACAAATAACATTTACTTCTACAACTTACTTTCTTAATTATGGTTTGTTTATAATAGAGCACAATGCACCATCGTATACGCTTCGAGAAATTGGCGAACGCCCTACAGCACGAAGGCATGAAGACAAAGAGGAAACAAATGCCTGTCAGACTGCTTGCAGTTGCAAACCCCTTGCATAATAAACCCTCCCAACATACCATACAAGGGACATGTCCCTACCATGACACCCAGCTAAATAACAGAGTCAAAGGTATGATATAATTTTATTAGTGTTTTTCAATAACTGTTGAACTGTAGTTAGCTCCTTCACCATCATCTGCAGAAACCATGAAAGGTTGCCCAGATATCTTCCTTGAACTTATATGTTTTTGGTTTGAGAATTCTGTATGGTGCTACTCTGTCGGGTCTCTTAATGCTTTGATAGAACTTTCTGCAGTACACATCTCTGTCCACATTCTCATTCTACATAAAATGAAGTTGTGTAGGTATATAATAATATTATGTCAGTTTATTACTTCTGGGACAATTCATTAGCACTGAATCTCACTCAAACTGTACATACCCAGTCCAGGCAGGCAAGTTTAACCCTCATGTTGTAAACACTGTCGCTAAAGTGTATCCTCTTTGGTGCATAAACTAATATAACGTTGTGAAAGCTTTCGATGTAGTATGTGTCTCTGCACTACAAAAGATGAAGTAAATATTTATGGTAAAATGATAAATTGATTTCCATTAGCAATATCTTTCATAGTTGAGCTCAGGCTAGATGTAGAGTTGAGCAAATCGAGAAAGTTGTAAACTGCTGAGAATTTAAAGAACGAAAGGTTGATATTTACTGTGCTGAAGGGTCTGCTTGAAACGTCAGTATTTTGTTTTTCAAATTCTCAGCAGTTTACAACCTTTTCAATTTGTAATATTCTTACTGCTACAATACCGTTGCAAAATCTTCAGCATTCTTATAGATATTTGTTTCTTTAATTGATTTTGTCAAGGCATCAGCAGCAGCGATGGATTTAATGAGCCTCTTTGTTGGCACATAGTCATCCTGTGTCTTACATCTGGCATCACTGTTGCAACAAGTATGGTTACCCTGCAAACAACAGAGGTTTATAAACATCTAGCGAGAAACTACCAACTAGCATGCTGTAAATATGGCGAATAGAAAGGAATAGCAACAAAACATACCTTGTAATGTTCAGGAATATTTAGAAGCTGCTCACGAAGATTTTTGGGATCTCCATTGCAATGCTTCATAGAAAAGTAGAAGTGGGTTTTGATGCTTTTTGCTAATAAAGAAAAAAAGTAAAATAAGTCCTACAAAAATTATAGTAACTTATTTGGCAGTTTCTCTAGGTCTGGGGGGTATTGGAGTTTGTTACTTAGCTATAGAAATATAGCAGATATTATTTGATGTGTGCCATACATGTACCTTTGTCAGAGAGTTCCATGAACCACACTTTTCCTTCATTCTTTAAGGCCCCTATTGTTATTTTTTTTATTCCTTTCTTCACTCCTTTTCCTCCTATCAAAAAGTCATTATGCATGGCATGTTAAATACTGTAAAAATCATTGTGTTATACAAGATAAATTATGTGAAGCACTGTAGCTCGACTTTGACAGTAGTATGAATATAACATGCTATGCTATTGTTCTTACCGTGCCAAGTGTCAAATGAATTTGTAATTCCACGTTTGACAAGATCAGTTTTAATACTTAGGACGGAATCATGGCTCACTTCAGTGATATTTAAACCTGTCTCATTTAAAAAGAATATAATGATTATAAGAAAATTCAGTTTTTTTAGTTGTTATGAATGTAATTTGACAACACTGTGTTTTCAAACCTTGATCAGTCAGGGAGTCAATAAGTCCAAGTGTCATTGGTTTTTCCCTGGTTGCTGCACTTGCAATCTCCTTTCGAGAACAGTTCATCACTCCAATGATTTTGTGGTTGCTAGTAATTTTCACAGAGTCAGTAATAAGTTTTACACAGATGCAAATGCACAAACAGACAGATAGATATGTGGATAGATATTATAAGCTTAGTTTAGCCACAAGTATCTAAAGGAGAGACCGTTCCCCAAAACATACATGTAGAGCAAGATGCTCACTAAGTAAAAAATATCTAAGCAGATGTCTTCAGTTCCTGATAGTGAAATGGACACTGCATAAATACCATATGCCATTTACCTCATGCTTATAGCTGTGACTGTTGTGTGGTAAGCCAACCGCACAGAGTCGTACCTAGCATCCATCATTACTCCCTGAAAATATTGTTTAATACAAATATATTAGAAAAATAAATTGAGAAGAAGAGTATAACAATTTCTGCTTCAGATTCACTATCTTTGTTCCAGAAACACAAAAACTTGTCATACTGCCCCCTTTCTTGGATAATCAGGGTCTTCCTTTACATCAGACATTATTTTCTGAAAGCTGTTTTGTGCTATTTTATCCACTGCTTCAGAATAGCGCATTCCAGTATATACTAAATAACAATTTGAAAGGAAAATTTATATAATAAACTAGTGCCATCAATTGCCAGCACTGATTTGAGGTTTGTATGACTAATGCATTGAATAATTGTTAATAAAATGTGCATTTCATTCTGTAAATCAACTTACCGTTTGCTATATAATGTTCATCGAGATAACCAAGCTGTGCACTTTGGCAGAAACTTTCATATTGTGATACCAGCATACCAGATGAAGTTAATCCATGAACCATTCTAAATGTGTAACCAAGAAAATAATTGTAGGTATACAGTATTGGCATATTGTAAATGTACATGTATAAATTGTAGTCATACAAGTCGTACAGGTGACATACCTCAGATTTACATAATATTTTCCAGCAGATGGACCAGTAACAATTGATGAAGAGAACCATTCAGTTGTGTGCTTACTCTCTGCAACACAATTCCAGTATGCCTTCACACAGTGGTTGTTTTTGGTAACCCTCTTAACCGAAAAAGTTGATGCATCGTAAGGCTTTCCACATTTGCATACTCCATTTACCAGATGATGAAATAAACGCTGAAGCGCAGACCCACAAACCAAGTAAATTTCATCATCCTTGCAGCATTCGCTGTGAAGCTGTGTTTTAGTCTGAACTAGTGTTTCCGGCGGTCGAAATTCTTTATCAACAGAGGAGAATACAGTTGAGTGTACCTGATAGTTAGTTGTTTGATTCCGATGCACTGTAGGATCAGGACCATGGTTGTGACTAAGCCAGAAATTTGTTAGGGCCTCCATGATATCAGCATTGCTTGTTGTGCTTTTGTTATGTGGTTGTATAGCGCGCCTGACCGTAGCTATATTCTCTCGTATTGTCGCTAGTCGATCTTCGTTTTCTTTACGTACTTCGATCTTAAAATTATAGCTGACCTTAGAATTTTTGAGGTGGGCTTTATGTTGCTGATAATAAGCCTGATTGCGTTCACATTTGCTCGGCAGAGATGATAACGAATCAGCGCAAGATGCTGCGAGCGGTATCGAACCGATCATGGTCGAGGGACGTTTATCCTTTGCAATATTTTGAAAGTGGCGCCTATTTATTACATAAACAAAGCGTTTGGGCATGTGCAAATACGGATATAGATGGATATAATTATATTGACCGCAGACTCTGATAGAATCGCTAAACAAAGGGTCAGATACTGATTTAAAAAAGCATGCATAATTTATACAAGGTCACAGTAGCAAATAATGCGACAAAAGGACGGTTTACATTTAAATATCTGAGTCACTAGATGTATATTTCTCTGTAAAATGCTTACAGATGATCTACCAAAGCATAACGAAACTGATATGATCAAAATACTCGGACAATAAATGCCCGGTTAACGCTTGCCATTTTGTAGTTCTCGCAGTTCGAGAACGCCCGCCATTTTGTAAATTCACAAACCGTCACGCAATCCCAAGAGGGGGAGGAGCTTCCCCTTTTATAGGGCCGTTCCGTGTTTAAGTTAAGTTAAGTTAACAATAGAATGCCTTCGGAGCCAATCAAAACATAGAATTCAACGATTGACTCACGACAAACCACCGAAGCCAAAATTGTAAACGAAGTACTTCATGTAAGTCAATGCTATGGCAGCATGGAGTTACTAAAGGAATGAAGGATCGAGAGTGAGATATTCAGGGAGCGAGATATTTATTTCAAGAATAGAAGTGTTTGCAAGTTTAGTAAGTATTTTAAGTATGAATCGTTGTCAATTTTTAAATGTGATGTACTATAGACGTTGTTGGAATGATGATATGTTTCTGAAAGCCTTTTAAAATAGTCTTTGGACAATTTCATATTCAGACGAGGCTATTTAATATATGACCAACACGTTGACATGTATTCAGCAGTCGGGTAGTTTACACTTTACCATACCCGAATCACATCACTGTGTCAGGTTAGCGTATAAAGCTAGGCAATAAACACGTTAGTAGGTCGGTAAGCGTATAATATAAGCGGTAAACACAGTTACTGATTAGGGTTAGGGTTTTTGTTTGGGTTAGGTCATCAAATTAATTAAGGTAAAAACACAGCATGGCTAGCATTGACAATCTTGACAAAAATCTTGTTCAGCTCTGAATACAAGGTCACTACAAGTACATACAGTAATTACAGCATTGTTTTTACCATAGTAGCTATAGGCATGATTGAATGCAGTAGATACATGCATGTCTAGATATGCCTATTTTTAAAATCTGGAGTCATCTCTCTTGTTCTGAGAATAACGCGGAGCCATTCTTTGCTAGTGTTGTTCTTCAATGCCACTGTGTTCTCTCCATTGCCACGACCAGGCAAAGGTAATTTAAAAAGGGAAAGACTGCTTTTTCTGCTCGTTGAACAACCGTAAATGCACAGTTGGCACTAGGCATGGTGCGTCAACTGAAGAACACTCCAAATTTTCATAAACCAAAGTGTTTTATTGGATTCTGCTGAGCGAAACCGATATTCCACATGTATTGCGTATAGGAGGTTTGTCAGCTGTGTACTAAACTCGTCTTGTGATGCGAAAAACCGGATTGAATAACACCGATTTGTCACGTGGCACAGCTAGCCAAACCAGGTAAATTATATTAACTGTGGACAAACTTAATTTTCATTACATAGGCACTTTAATTGATGTAAACGTTTTTCGTAATGTTCTGTTGACGGATTTAGAATTAAGTTGAATTACATGAAATTAAAGTGAGAATTCAAGAGCAGCGAAATTTATATTACTTTCATTTTTTAGCTTCTTAATACGGAAAAAACGGAGAGAACATAAAAAAGTAGCCAAACGGCTTGAAATTCAAATAAATTGGATTAAATATTAATTTGCGGCAATTTTGAAATATCACTGTTGGCATAGCAACAAATGAACATATTATTGCAAAGTTGTTACGAACAACAAGCAGGGAACTGATGTTCTGATATATTTTTTTCATAAACCAAAAATTAGTATCGATAACTTGTCAAAATTATTAGTATCTGATTTAGCTTCCTTAGTGACATTTTTATCTGTTTTCGTCACTAACACTTGGTTACATCTTGAATTATAGTAGTATTGCAGAATTATGCAAAAAAAGCTGCGCAATTCAAAACTGAGGAATCATCCTAAAAGGTCTCTCCCCATATTTCCGCGGCTTTTCCAAAAATATGTCGGCAAATATATTTTTCCAAGAAGCTATACGGTGAACTAGATTTCTGTCTACGGTTGAGGTTTTTGTTGTTGTTGTTGTTAGGTTGTAAAGAGCGGTGAGCTCGAACGAACGAACGAACGAACGAACGAACGAACGAACGAACGAACGAACGAACGAACGAACGAACGAACGAACGAACGACTCAACCAGAATACACACATTTATCACAACATTATGATCAATTTTTTCAATCAACACGAAAAGAACCAGTGTAAAAATTTTATTTACTTGTTGAATACTTTGTCAAAAAGCCGTCAAAATGATCCCTGGCATCAAGAACGTCGCTTGCATTGTCGTTCCCAGAGCAGTGGCCTAACGCTCATTAGATAGGGTTAGATAAGCGATAATTCGACCAAAATTGTTAGGGTTCATTTCTTCATAAACGTGTTGAAGACATCTTCTGGGTATTTGGTCACAGATACTGTCGAATAGTACTCGATGTTCTTCTAGACAATGTTTAAGGTAATACGACAGAGTGTCTTTATCGATATTAATAGCAGAGTAACAGAGAAACAGAGTTGAGTAACAGCTAGGGTTTCGGGGTTGGATAAAAGTTAAGGTTACTACGTCCCAAAGGAACCTGAGAAGTAATGACGTATGCATAAATAATGACAGGGTTAGATGGTCCCAAAGGGGTCTGAGGAGGATATTCACAGAGCTCATTGAAAATTCAATTTACCTAAGGAATAATTAACAATTATTCACCAAAGTGGAAGTAAATAGTGCTGGATATAATATCCACACTATTCACCAACACTGAGGTGAATAATTGTTTTAGCATATACCTCATAAGTGAAGTAACAAGTTTAACCTCTAAGCACAACTTCGTCCCCAGGGCCTTTTGCGGAGGGGTAGCGCGAAAAGGCCATGGCATCGGCTGGTTTTACACCCAGAAATTCTGGGTGTGATAAATTATAATACATTTGGTATCTCTGAGGAAGTTGACTGTGCTTCGTCGATCTTAGTTCAGTTAGCGTTCAATAGCGGCAACTTCTCTTCGTATTGTCTAGAACCACTTCAGGTAAAGTGTTTTGAATACTTGATGCATAGAGATCTCTTCATCGTCCATAAGCAGCCATCCAAACGACCAGCTCAAGCTAAACTAGTGAAATCAGGTATTACGGTAATTAAGGTGGCTCCATACAGTTTCTTGAAAAATGGAAAATACAAGTTTGAGAATCCAAAACACGTGCATCGACAATTCGGGAAGAAATATAAAACTAAATGTTATGCATAGTTAAATTAAAAAGTCTAACAATCAAAAACTGTTACCAAATAAATACCAACTGTTGTTGCTATGGCAACAATGACGTTTCAAAATGGCTGCCAATTACCCTTCAAATGAATTTAATTCGAAAAAAGCTTTGGTGACCCCCAATTTTTTTTTCATGAAAACTTTTCTTAAAGTATGAGTAATCAATAGGCCAATTTTAAAAAAATTCTTTAGATCCAAATTTTTTAAAAATTAACAAACCTGATTTTTCCGAGAGAAAAAAGTTATTCGTTTTACAGAATTTTTTTAAAATCGGCCTATTGATTACTCATACTTTAAGAAAAGTTTTAATGAAAAAAAAATTGGGGGTCACCAAAGTTCTTTTTGAATTTAATTAGTTTGAAGGGTAATTGCCAGCCATTTTGAAACGTGATTGTTACCATAGCAACAACTGTTGCTATTTATTTGGTAAGAGTTTTTGATTGTCAGACTTTTTAATTATGTTACATGTAGTTTTATTCTTTTTCCGAATTGTTTATGCACGTGTTTTGGACTCTCAAACTTGTATTTTCCATTTTTTAAGAAATTGTATGGAGCCACCTTAAGAAGCTAACTTTTCAAGCCGCTTATATAAGAAATTCAAGAAGTAACAACAGCAGAAGCTCCCGCGCCTTTTCTTCTACCAAAATCACAGGAAGAGACAAACATGACTCAGCTTCTTGGAATTCACGAGTTTTTCTTGACCGAAATTTAGAAGAAAACAACAATGATAACGGCAAACAACGTGCTTTCATCTGTTAAGTCACCCATCGCAGACGAGATAAAATCAGCCCGCAACGTCTTTGCAAATGTTCGGATGGTTCAGGGTTGTGTGGTAACAGCTACGAGAATCTTAAGGAATTCGATTTTGATAACATCTGGAAGCAGGCATATTTTTTCTCATAGATATTTTTAACGCCGTGTCTGGCCGCACGAATACGCCCGTCAAAACAACAAATCATGAATTAAGTGTAAATATAACTTTCTTTATACTCAGTCTTCGTAAATCAACGGTGCTTAATTTGTAGATTTTTTAGTCATTCTACTTAAAATTGTGTTATATGAAAAGTTTACTATAATCCGCAGTCTGTCAGGTTTTTCCTAAGTCGAAATAACATAATATGATGTGGCAAATTGAAATTGACAAGACGTCAAAGCTTGCCAAGAGAAATTACTAGACTGAATGAAGCGTTCTAGTTGTATATTTTATTATTTGGCGTAGATATATGTATATTTTTAAATCAGGAAAAACGACATGCTTAAAATATAGCGTTCATAAGATTTTCTGCGCAGCTATTTTTTTTGACAATTTTTGACCGGTTATTTTCCTTGTCACTCTGCATTTGTGATCTTAGTTGTGTGACTAAAATGTAATATTAGCCACTATAAATATAGTATTTGAGGACCACATTTCAACTGCGTTTCCGAGAGGTTTGTTCTTTGGGATTTTTCGCTTTGAAACTGGAAAATGAATATATATAATTATATACAACCTCGAATTTGCAGATTGACTAAATTCGAAATGTGATACTCGCGAGTAGTAATACCCCCCCCCCCCCCCCCCATCGGAAGTACAAAGGGATGCCGCCTCATTAAATATTCAACCTATTATTTATTCATTCTCATGCTCCTTTAGGACCCTCTAACCCTAATTCCCCCCCCTAAACCCTAGCTGTTACTCAACCCCCCTGGTATTCACTACGTCATAACCGACTATTATGTATGGATACGTCATTATTTCTCAGGCTCCTTTGGGACCTCTTAACCCTAAGACGCTCGACTTATATAAGTAATAGGAACCAAAAATTCATTATACACTTTACCCTACTGATAGTCAACACCTGTGGGACACGTAGACGTTGAGAGCATGCGTACACTAAACTTTAACATAATAGACGTTCTTTACAAGGAACTAAAGAGAAATTGATAGAGGCACTTTATATTTTTATCTGAAACCTTGTCTCGATGAGTATAGAGAGTTTTCAACAGCCTAAGTGTCTGAATTGGCAGAGACAACTGCTCTGGCGAAACCTGAATATTATTTGAATAATATAGAGACTTTGAATATTATATTAGTTAGAACCTAAATGATCAAACAGTCTTATACACGTTTGGTGGCAATAAGTGTTAACTATTTTAGAGAGTTATCGTTTACCTAGTGTATAGAGTATACGAATCCTTGGATGAAGAATCAATTCGAGAAGCGGGAAGAAGAACGATCAATGATTTCATGAGAAAATAAACGGAATAACTCTTCAAGCTGGTTGCTACGCTTTCTGTTACTAAGTTTGATATTTGCATATTTATTCTCAGTGCACGTGCAGGAGACAAAAGAGAAACTCATTAGGGGCAATTATGAAGATTAGGCAAGTCTGGGCGAGAAAGCCATTAGCGTGTACTTTGTATAAGACAGAATTCACAACAATCAGTTTAAAATATTTATTTACACAAAAAACTCTTGATTATTTAGTGATCTATCGGTAACACTAGCATATGGGCATACAGTACATCTTATAATCCGAAGGCATGGATCATGAGTCTTGAATTCTGTACCACAAACATTACATATCAGATTTCGAATAACGCATTTGTTAAAATATTTCCACAAACACCTACGTAGGACACTCAATTACATGTGCAAAATTAACAGGATTCTGACAACGTTCGCAATCAACAGGTTCGTCAATTATAGAATTTTCTGATTCTATTTCGGTGTAATCCTTATCGTGTTCTGAATCTTCTTCGGAGGAAGTTTCTTCGTTTTCGCTCTCTGATTCTGTTTCTTCTTCTGCCTGCGCCAACATTGTCAGCAAAGGAACTTTTTCGATAAGGTTTTTGTCAATGTTAATGTCGGCGAGTCCTTTTACAAATACATTTAGACCAGCTGGTTCGGGAATTCCTGAGACGTAAGGTGATACGCAGTATTCTACCAATTCTGCTATTTTTGTGTTTGGTGTAGTTCTTCCTTGATACACAATTTCTCCTTTGGGATTCCATGTTAAGTTGACATAGGACGCGAGTAAACTATTCAGCAAAGAAGACGCTGTCGCTTCATCGACTCCGTAGTCAAAGTGTGACAGTATTTCTTTAACACGAAAATCATCATGTAATCTTTCTCCCATCGTCTTCAGGGTTCGAATGAGCGTCTTTACAAAATATCGTTCTTTTATATTAGTTCTGCGAGTCCTTCTCAAACAGGACCAAGTAAGACATCAAGAAATCGTGCACCTTTTTGAAACAGTATCTCCTTTTTTCTCATAAAACTACTTCGGGGACTAGCCGAAGTTGATATGTCGTCGCTATAAAGCTTAACGTCTTCAAGAAAAGCAGCGACAATGCAAGTTAATGGATGCTGCATGACTGTTGCTCCATTGATAACTGGGGAAACATGCCCTGTATTACTTTCCTGAAGGGAATTTTTAATATGACGTTGAAGATTGCCTCTTGTCGAAAACGTTTTTCCACAAGTGTTACAGATGTACGACATGTTCACTCTTTGACGTTTAGGAGTAAAATGATTGTTTCAAAGCATATTCGGACAATTTATTTCAATTTCTTCCCTATTTCTCTTTCCTTTTATCTTCCTCTTATCTTCCCGTTATCTTCCTCTTATCTTCCTCTTATCTTCCTCTTATCTTCCTTATCTTCCTTATCTTCCTTATCTTCCTTATCTTCCACTTATCTTCTTGTTATCTTGCTCTTATCTTGCTCTTATCTTGCTCTTATCTTCCTTATCTTCTTCTTTTCTTCCTTATCTTCCCTTTATCTTCCCTTTATCTTCCCTTTATCTTCCTCTTATCTTCCCTTTATCTTCCCCTTATCTTCCTTATCGTTCTCTTATCTTCCTCTTATCTTCCTCTTATCTTCCTTATCTTCCTCTTATCTTCCCTTTATCTTCTCCTTATGTTCCTAATCTTCCTCTTATCTTCCTTATCTTTCTCTTCTCTTCCTTATCTTCCTCTTATCTTCCTCTTATCTTCCTCTGATCTTCCCTTTATCTTCCCTTCATCTTCCTTACTTCCTCTTATCTTCCTCTTATCTTCCTTATCTTCTTCTTATCTTCCTTATCTTCCCTTTATCTTCCTTTTCTTCCTCTTATCTTCCCTTTATATTCCCCTTATCTTCCTCTTATCATCCTCTTATCTTCCTTATCTTTATCTTATCTTATCTTCCTTATCTTCCTCTTATCTTTCTCTTATCTTCCTCTGATCTTCCCTTTATCTTCCTTTCATCTTCCTTATCTTCCTCTTATCTTCCTTATCTTCTTCTTATCTTCCTTATCTTCCCTTTATCTTCCTTTTCTTCCTCTTTTCTTCCTCTTATCTTCCTCTTATCTTCCTCTTACCTGTCTTATTTCCCCAATTTTCAGTCCCAGACCCCTCAAGGATATCTGTCACAAATTTAAAATGCATAGACATGCTCTGGCGGAATTCGATCATTTGCAACCTCACTTTCATTGAGTGATGTTTAACAACGAACAGCGAGCATTTCTTCAGTTTTTGTGTCTTTCAAAACCCGTACAACAGCGAGCTGGTTTGGAGTCTGCGAGCCCTGAGCAGGTTCGATGTATATGCGAGTGTGCGCATAATTTATGGCAAATGCACTACCAACTACCTCGTCAGGTGATTGAAACACTTAGCCCTTACCAGGACGATCTACACATTTTGGTTGATCCCCGACGAAATTTTAGACGAAAAAAGAAGACACTGGTTCAAAACGGTGAAGGATTTCTAAGCCTGTTACTTGGTCCTGTTTTAGAAGGACTCGCAGAAATGGTATAAAAGAAATAAAAGTTTCTACGATAGTCAGTTTAAGCGTGAACATCATGGAAGAAACAAGTCTCGCTAATTATCGCGTCCAACAAATAATATCACATTTACACTACGAAATCGATGAAGAGAAAGTGTCTTCTCTGCTAAACAGTTTGCTGATATCCCATAGTCGTCTCACGTGGAATTCAAGAGGGGAAATAGTATATAACGGAAAAACTATATCAAGAACAAATATCACTGATTTGATGGAATATTGTCTAACAGAATACAATGCCAAGATTCCCAAGCCCCTTGGTTTAGATATTTTTGTGAAAGGACTAGCAAATTTGAAAATTGATAAAAGTCTCATTGAAAATGTTCAAGTTTTGACCATGCTGGCACGTCACGAACATCAAGAGCCGGAATCCGAAAGCGAAGACGAAGAAACTAACTCCGAAACTGAACAAGAAGAGTCGGACGCGGAGCAATGGAGTCATTGGAGTGGAGAGGACTCGGAGAGAAATGAAGAACTTACTGGAGAATGCGAACACTGTCAAAGTATTGCACGTGTTATATATTTTCTTCAGTGTCCTAAATGTTCATGGAAAGATTTCTATCAGGATAAGAATCATCATTGTAAATTATGTAAATTAGGATCTCCCTTATCTTTTTTACATTCAATTGGTTTCTGTACTGCGTGTCCCAAGGCCTATATTACCAATGGAGTTAATGAAAATAATTTTGAACCGAAATAAAAATAGATAATCTTCAAACTCAGCCTCGGAAAAATACACCAAATTTGACACCGGAGATATAAAGCAAGAAACTGACGATCTACCGTGGGGTTTCCCTGCTACACCTAAAACCTATTTTCTAACACCACCTCCTACCGTTGAACAACTGACGCTTAAACATAATTTCTTTCATAACTGGGAAAGTTTGGGCGACCCGACAGACTTGGCAAAAATGACTCCGAATGAAAGAGAAGAGTATGAACACCATCTAATGATGACTAGATCAAAATATTTACCCATGACAAAAGAAGATGTGTCCCAATTATCATCAGAGAACAAGAAAGATTATCATGCTACTTTTAAAATAAAAACACCTAAATATAATCTAAGAAGCAGACCTTACTAAAACTTTTTATATGTAACCGTAATTTGTTTTGATATGTGTAAGTTTAAACCAAACCCTAAATAAATATTTTAAACTGATTGTTGTGAATTCTGTCTTATGCAAAATACACGCTAATGATTTTCTCGCCTGAACTTTCCCATGCATTAATACCTCTTCATGCCCCTTATTATCCCCCCAAAACTCATGATCACCCCTAAAATGAATTAAATATTCTAATTATATGCAAATGCAGTTATGTTTTGGTCATTAGTAACTTTAACGAGTTTTCTCTTTTGTGTCCTGCACGTGCGAGAATCTTATTGTTTATATCGTTCTTATTAGCAGAAAGCCTAGTCACCACGATGTATCTCAGTTATATATCGACAAGTCTTTACCCTTCGCTTTTCGAATTGATTTGTGTCTTCTTACGGCTTCTCGAAGTGATTCCCCATTCTATCTTCTTACGATTTCCTCACTTATAAACTAAGGTTAATCTTAATAATTATGTGCTTGATTTGTTTCCAAGTGTCTTAATATACTCATATTGAACGTTGCTAAGCGTTCTCTATATAAGATTTACGTTGCCATGTACCAATACGTTTGAAACTCCTTAGCTTTTCGAATCGACTCTGTTACGCTATTAGAAAATGGTTTTTTATTTATTAAAAATGAACTGCAAAAGTGTTTGTTGTTTTACAACAGAACTCGTTCGATCGCCATGCTCCCAAGTCACGTGAGCTATCTTGCACAGGGAGCCCTAACTGTCCATTCTAACATCGTTACATCTCTTCTCCTTAGTTCATAAACCCTAACATGAACTCAACTATGTAAACAGATATCAATGTATGTACACATAAACAAGTACGATAATAAAAAACATGTTCGAATTTGTTGGGAAAGTTTCACAAAGTGTGCGAAGGTATTAATCGTGCTCCTAGTCATCAAAACGTTTTGGTGCACGACGATTCCGGATTGAGCGGCGTACTTGAGTCTCCATGTCAATTTGAGGAATCACTTGTATCTCTGTATCAATGGACTCTCCAGTTGGTTCTTCAATTGGTTCCTCAATGGACAAATCATCTGTACCGGGGAGTTCGGTTTCAAGGGATGGTTTATCAGCGGTGGTACGTAAGTGTCTTCGGTTTCGACGATATGTTCTTCCATTGACCTCTACAAGGAAGGATCGAAAACCCAACTCTTCAATGACTCGGCCAGGGGACCACTTGGAATCACCTGGACAGCGCATCCTGATGACATCACCTGCAGACAAGGTTGGCAACTCCTGTGACTGTCGATCATAAAATCGCCTTTGTTTCTCTTTGCGTTTCTTTATCTTCTGCTGCACCCCTTCGATTAGGCGAGGCTTTAACTGTTTCCGTGCAACTGGAAGACATGTTCGTGTACGCCTACCATACAGCAGTTGGGCGGGAGATGCATCTATTCCTTCGGTGGGTGTATTTCACCATTCTAGTAAGCTGAGAAGTGGATCGCGCTTGTCTTCACGTGCTTTTCTTAGTAATGACTTGCAGGTCTTCACCGCATTCTCCACTCTGCCATTGCTCTGTGGGTGATGAGGACTGGAGGTGACGTGATTGAAATCCCATTCCTCGCTGAAATTCCTGAAACTCTCGCTGTTGAACGGTGGTCCATTGTCACTCATTAGCGTGATAGGAATGCCGTGCCGAGCGAACCACGATTTGAGTACGGTAATGACACGAGATGCAACTGTACTCTTCATGTCTTGAACCTCAAATAATCCGGAGTAATAATCCACAGCTACCAGAAACGTTTGTCTATCCAGTTCGAATAAGTCTACACCGACTTTCTCCCAGGGAATCTCCGGTGCGTGGCGAGGCATCAAAGGCTCTTTGCACTGCTCAGGTCGATATCTGTTGCAAATTCCGCATTTGGATATGTGATCTTTAATGACAGCTATAATTCCAGGCCAATACACGGTATCACGTGCTCGTCGCAGAGTGCCTTCGATCCCGATGTGTGATTGATGCAAGCTCTTTATGGTTTCAAAACGTTCTGCAGCAGGTATCACCAGACGGTGTCCTTTGTACACAAGGCCATCTTCAGACGTCAATTCATCACGGTTGTTCCAGTATAAATCAATAACTTGTTGGCTTGGTTTGTCAAGTTTGCGTGGTTCCTTGCGGCTGTCCGGCCAACCATTGGTGATCAGCCCGATTAAAATTTGCAGCTCTGCATCTTTGGCTGTTTCTTGGCGTATCTTCTTCAACTTTCGTGGGAGGACATTGAGATCTTCATCATGTTTTAACTGTTCAAGTTCAGCTGAGAATACTCGCTCTTTTACTGCTCGTACCACACTGGGTTCTCTTTGATGTGCACTGACATTCAAATATGCTCGGCTAAGCGTGTCAGCCAAGTACATCATGGTGCCTTTCTTGTATTCAACTCTGATGTCGTAGTTTTGTAGTCGTAAACGCATGCGTTGTAGCCTCTTTGGTGCACTGTGGATCGGTTTTTTGAAAATCGTCTCCAATGGTTTGTGATCTGATTCCACCGCTACGTCGCTCTTACCAAAGATGTATTGGTCAAACTTCTCACAGGCATAAACTATGGCTAAGAGCTCTTTCTCTATTTGTGCGTAGTTACGCTCGGTGCTTGTTAGTGCACGAGAGCTGTAGGCAATTGGGTGGCCATCTTGCAAGAGAGCAGCACCAAGACCGGTTTGTGAGGCATCGCACTGTATAGTTACTGGTTTCGTAACATCATAGTAGGCAAGCACTGGTGCAGTGCTAATCATTCTCTGGATTCGAGCCATGGCTTCTTCATGTGCTGTTAACCAACACCATTCTGCATCTTTTTCTGTGAGCTTTCTCAAGACTTCGGTTTCATCAGAGAGACATGGTAAAAACTTAGCTAAGTAGTTCACCATATACCCAGGAATCTACGCAAGGAAGGTACATCTGTAGGATGTGGCATTCCGCTGATGGCTTCCACTTTGTTTGGATCAGGCTTAAGTCCTTCTGGGGTTAAGACATGACCAATGAATGAAACCTCTGATTTCCTCAACTGGGCCTTTTGCTTATTCAGCTTCAGGTTCTTCTCTCGACAGCGGTTTAGGAAGGCACGGACATTGCGGTCATGGTCGGCATTCCACTCTTCTGGTGTATTTCCAAAACCCACGACAATGAAATCATCCGCAATCACCTCCACACCTTTCAATCCTTCTACATGCTCTTGCATCCTTCGCTGCCATACTTCAGGTGCGCTGTTTATGCCAAATGGCATACGTTTCCAACGATATCGCCGAATGGTGTATTAAATGTGGTGAGTAGGCTGGATGTGGGATCAAGTTCCACTTGCCAAAATCCATTGCTGGCGTCGAACACACTGAAAATCTTGGCACCATTCATTCTTGTAGCAATTTCTTCGATGGTTGGCATAGGAAAGTGTTCACGCTTTATTGCACCATTTAGATCTTTGGGGTCAAGACATATACGTATCTTGGCTTTTTCATCTGCTCCAGACACCGGTTTGCGCACTGCAAGCATGCTGGACACCCAATCAGTAGGCTGATCTACTTTTGTAATAATGTCATCCTCTACCATCTGGTCGAGTTTCTCCTGGACTTGGTCTATCAATGCGACAGGCAAACGGCGAGGTGGGTGTACCACGGGCTTCACAGATGGATCAGTCACAATGGTATATTGTCCTTCTAGTTTGCCAAGTCCCTCAAAGACATCATTAAATTCTTGCAACAAAGGGTCCAATCCTGCCTTCAGTACATTTACCCGGGGTGTTCTGTCAGAGTCGAGGATCTGTATCAGGTTCATGTCAAGCATGGTTTGCTTGCAGAGTATTGGCTCATACCCCTCTCCTTTTACCACATTCACAACAATCTTGTGTGTCTGACAAGCGCGATTTACAGACACTATGGCTCGACCCTCAATGGGCTGTTCATACCCATTGGCTAATATAAGCACTGAACGTTTTTTTGTATCCAGGTTCTTGAGCTCCTTGTCACCAGTTACGCTTTGGTAAGCCTTCAATGGTAGTAGATTACACTCTACCCCAGTGTCCATGAGAAATTGAACGTCCATGCTTGGTACACCACTTATCTCACTTTCTACAGTTAAAGTCACAGTTTCACGGTCTTTACTTACGCTTGTTCTTGTGGTGCCTAAATAATATCGCTCCTGTTCATGCACAGCAGCAATTTTATTCTTAGCCTGGCACTTAATTGCAAAATGATTTCTCACACCACATTTCCTGCATATTTGACCAAACGCTGGGCACTTACACTTCTCGTGATCGCGACCACAGTATTTACAATCCTTGATTAGAGCTGAATGGCGGCCATCTTTGTGTTGTTGCTCGTCTTCTCTTGAATCGTCTTTCGGTTGTTTTTGTCGAACAGCATGCACTCCAGCTTCCAAATCCATCGCTTTCATTTGAGTGGCTGTACTCTCAGCAGCTCGTACTATGTCTAATGCTTTCTCAAGAGTAAGTTTATTGTCTCGAAGTAACCTTTCACGTACCTTTGCATCTCTAATACCAGTAACGAGACGGTCACGAAGTAACTGATCTGGTGTAAGCGATTCCAAATCACAGTTCGATGAAATTTGTCGCAGCTACCATGTATTGGTCTACGGTTTCTGTAGCTTCTTGATCTCGGGTAAATAAACGGAAACGTTCATAGGTAACATTCTGCCTCGGAATACAATAATCTTCAAATTGTTTTAAGACTAAATCAATTTCCTTTACGTCGTCTTCTGAGGACCAAACAAATGTTCGAAACACTTTGTTGGCCTCCTTTCCTATTACTGATAAAAGAGTAGCTACCTGCCGTTCTTGGTCTTCTTTATCGAGCTTCGTTGCTAGCATATAATTCCTCCACGCCGACTTCCATACACGCCAATTCGAAGCCGTCGAGCCATCATTTAATTCCAGCACGTCCGGAGGAGGTATCTGAAAATTAGCCATTCTCGTCGAGTTTCTACTAAACTCGTCGTCGCTGTCTGCCGTATTAAGCACAAACTGCACAGATTAGTTCTTCTTAGTAGTTTGTTTTACTCCTGACACCATGTTACGCTATTAGAAAATGGTTTTATATTTATTAAAAATGAATTGCAAAAGTGTTTGTTGTTTTACAACAGAACTCGCTCCATCGCCATGCTCCCAAGTCACGTGAGCTATCTTGCACAGGGACCCCTAACTGTCCATTCTAACATCGTTACAGACCCCTCATAATATCTTAAGTTTGACTACCCCAAGTGATTCCTGACCCCATATTCTTACGATTTCCTCGCTTATAAACGAGGTTTAGTAATAATTCTGTGATGACTTACTCTGTTTGAATATAATATTCACGATATGCTATTAATTCAAGTCGATACTCCAGCCGTCCCGCAGCTAAATAATATTTCGTTTATATATTGACACTTAAAAACGTTCTTATGGCTTTTAGAATTGACTCCTCATTCTATCTTCTTACGATTTCTTCACTTATAAACAAGGGTTTAGCTAGCAATGATTCTAGGGTGATTGAATATTTAGGTTCTTAACCTAATATAATATTCATCATATGCTATTAATCAAAGTCTATAGGTGGTGTGCAACCAATCCCTTGAGATTGACAAAGATATTTTCGCCATGTTGGATGATATTATAATTGCAGATGATGAAAATCTTTTGAAAACGTCAACCAACATGGCGGCAATGACGTAAGATGCACACCAGCAATACGAGCTCTGCCAATTCAGACGCTTAGGCTGCTCAAAACTCTCTATACTCATCGAGACAAGGTTTCAGATAAAAAATATAAACTGCCTCTATCAATTTCTCTTTAGTTCCTGTAAAGAACTCTATTTTGTTAAAGTTTACTGTACGTATGCTCTGTACGTCTAAGTGTCCCACAACTGTTGACTGTCAGTAGGGTAAAGTGTATAAATGAAAAAGTGGTTACTATTGCTTATAAGAATATAAGTCTGGTACCTTTTGATAATGACGTAACTTCGGAAATCAGTCGGAGAGCTATCGGTTATGACGTATTACACGGGGTTTGAGTAACAGCTAGGGTTTGGGGGGAAAGTTAGGGTTACTATGTCCCAAAGGAGCCTGAGAAATAATGACGTATGCATAATGAGATTAGGGTTAGGAGGTCCCCAAAGGAGCCTGAGGAGGATATTGACAGACCTAATTAAAAATTCAATTTACCCGATTAATTATGAATCCGCCGGATGGGGGTCTATCACTACTCTCGCGTTATTGTACTAAATTTCTCACAACTATTTTTTATCTGAATAGTGTAATAAAAGTAGCGTTTGTTTCTCTCTGACGAAGGGCCTTCGCTCGAAACGTTAGACTCCTACGTTCTCTGTTTCGGCAGTATATCTAACCTTACTATATTTCGATTGTTATTTTTTATCTGAACTGACTGAACAGTATAAAACTCGAAACTCGTATTCACTCGCGCTGTCGAACCTTTCTGCTCTCCAAATTACCATTTAATTTGGAGAGCATATACTGCTCCCAGCTCGCGCACTTCGTTTCAGTGTGGCTACACAACGTTTATTCTAATTTGCATATTTTGGCTCTTGTCTAAAGTCGCTCATCTTGTAAAGAAATACCTCGCACTTTCTGCATATCAACTTTGAACTCGAATCGTCCACGGTGATCTAAATAATTTCACATGAAGTATTCTGCCACATAAATCCTTGTCTTGCTGCTTTTACCGAATACCGAACCATATGTCGACTTTCGAAAGACGGCTGATTAAACTCCGAGCAAAGATTTTTATCCTCGAGAGTCGGTTTTTCGCCATTGAATTTGCCAAACGTTATCGGAATCCGCAATTATCTCTTCTCATAAGTATAAGAACAGATCAAACTATAAACGCGGAAGCTTATGAGCTAGTGTCGAATATGAGTCATGACCAAAATTCATTGAAACTTTGCACTAATTGTATTTGCGAAGAATATCAGAGATAAGCAATCAATCAGTTCCTTTTCGCGCTACCTCTCCGCAAAAGGCCATGGGGACGATGATGCTCCAATGGGGTTGCTCTAAGCCCAATCTCGTACCCAGAGCCTTCTCCCGCGCGCAAACGGAGGCTCTGGGATAATCCATCGCCGGAAACATGGCCAGAAATTTAGGACGTCAGTCCAGCAAAGTATGCGCACAAACTACCGTATTTAGAAATTCAATATGGCTGAATCATTAAGCTTTCAATATAAGCAATTTCAACTTGCTATGCGTAGAAGATAACAAAAACGTACTATCATCTTCCCCACGTCTATGACATCAGAAAATATCTCAGTGAGTACTCAACTTCAGTTTCAACGCTCAAAAATGTGCCATCACTGTGCCAAATGAGTTCTAAAATTACTATATTTAACATATAAATCTGCCTATTGAGTGTTATTAAAATCGTGAGTTAAAAGAAAGTCACTTTTATTTCCGTATATAGTACATTTGTAAGCGTCGGCCGACAACTTCCCCACGTCCAGATCTGTTGTGCGAGGGTAGATCCCAATTACGATATTTATTTGAAGGCATTTGAGTCTTTTTCCGTTGTGCGAAATGAGTTCTAAATCGGCTTATTTTCAGGGCTTACGTTATTAAATACCCGGTTTATCTCTTAAAGACTTTAACATATTCATAAATTGGGTGACAAATGTTTATAAACAAAATAATTTTTATTTATTATTTGGTCTATTAATCGTTGGAATTTTAATTGCTTCCTCCCTGCGTCCGCGATGTTATGCGGTCTTCAGAGCGCTGGGTGTCTTTCATTTCTGGCCATGCCGAATTTTATGAAACTTGTTAAAATGTCAAGAATGTGCGCGAACCACTTCCAAATATTATTACAAACAAGACGCCTGCTTAGGCGTTCACTCGGGCTACTGATTTCTGCAAATATTGGCGCAGTCTTCGCACATCTAGAAAACCTGAGGAACAGCGTGTACATATTAAAAAGTACAAAACTCTCATGATCAGAAGGGCACTCGACACAAATTCTCTATATATGGTCTTATATGAAGTACTAGGTTCCATGAAGCGATTTGGTGCATTAGTCGTCTCCCTATCATGAAGGTGTCGTATTACATTCGGAAATGTGTTTCAAAAATGCATGTTTTAATATTTTGTTGGTAGGATTTACATGAATTCCATATCGGAACCATCGCTTGAATCTGCCGAATTCAGCACTACAGGTTTTGTGGTTTTGATTAGTCTACTGAAAGTATTAAGATCGTTTAATTATTCGGCTAAACGGGCTTGTTGTTTACATCTAAACGTATTTCTTGCATTATTCGGTGTCTACCACATGTGTTTCGTAGTTGTTGGACCAAGCAGCAAGGCGTTTAATATTAGGTAAACAGTACGTATATGTTCTTTGATATTATGTGGCTCTTTCTTGTATCTCTAGTCCTCAAGTCAAGGTTTCCTAGGTACTGATGTCAACACGGCATTTTGAACATTTTCTCCCGTCTGTAATATACTCGTCTATTCTGTCTTCATGGACAAACCTTGTCAGCAACATTACTGATCAACGACTGATGAATTCACTTATACCGCGGAAATCACCTCAACCCAACTCGATCGAAAATCGATCCTTGACGCCTTACAGTTTCGCAAGGCCTGACGGGATGATGCAATAATGCCATTTTGTGGAACCCAAAAAAGAAAAAAAGGCCGAAACCCAACCTCGTACCCAGGGTCTTATCTGCTTTAAAAATGGCGAGATGCAGGTCGACCTCACATCCAAAATTAAGGATTATCCTTAATTGTCAACTCGCCTAAAATTAAGGATAATCCTTAATTTTAAATGAAAACTCTCCCCCATACCCCCAACCCCTAACCACAACCCCCTCGGAAACCCTAAACCTAACCACAACCCCCTGGAAACCCTAAACCTAACCACAACCCCCCGGTAGCCCTAAGCCTAATCACAACCCTCTGGAAAAAAGTCCCGCCTCTCAGACCCCGACCGCGACACCCCTCTAGAATTTTTAGCTTTAATTATGTGTTCAAGTTTAACATCCCGCTTGTGGGACAGATAAATTAAGGCCATGTCTTAATTTGAGCCCTATTTTAAAATTAAGGCCATGTCTTAATTCGAGCCCTATTTTGAGCTTCGCCCGTCCTGGGGGGAAGCGGTTGATTGGGTTCTTAACTTCTTATAAATGTAGAAGGTTGTTGCAAGTCCGGTAACATTAAATTCAAGCGGTAAATAAATTAGATATATTTCAAAATTTACGACATTTGCTGGATAATTCATCTTTGTTGCCGTCAATCGCCAGAAATGAAGCCGAAGGTGACGAACGATCATAAACTGATAAACAGAAACCGCTTTCAATAGAACTACTGCGGTTTAATACAGGTACTGCTACATACACTTAAAATATTCAAATGCTGTTGATTGTTGGAAGTTTATTTACCGTCCAGTATAGCACATTTATGTTTTTTGTCCACACGTTTGGGATTTGTGGAAATTTAATTGTTGTATCCGTCGATTTAATATACTCAAACGGCATATTCGAATCTGCTGTCCTCGACTCGACTCCTCGTTGACTTTGAGGTTGTACATTAATACAAATATTCGATCAACAACAATACTACTACGATTGACGAACATTATAGATTAGCACTGAAGACTTTGGCTCTGTATATTTCTAAACTTTTTAAATTAGATTCGGAAAGTCCAGAGAAACGGCCGAAATATTAAATACTTCTTACTTGCATAATAAAGCAATATGTTGTAGTGTAGACGCTTCTTACTAAAGATGGTCATTAACTGATTTTATAAATTTGTTAAGATAATGTCTTGTTGTTTGTATGGTTTTTGTTACTTGGTTACTTAAATAGTTCGCTGAATAACAAACTATACTTGTTTATTAGTAACTGTGGCGCGCCCCCTGGTACAGTGTGAGTCACTCATCAAAATATTCCAAAATTATTGGTGTCACGTGACCAGCCTTTGCCAGGGTCTTCTCTCCGCCCCGCCATTTTGAGAAGGCCCTAGGTACGAGGTTGACCGACACCTAGACTTGGTCGACCACAGGTCGCCCGAGTAATAAACAGGAAATCGACGCAATGAAGCAAAACGACAGACGTTTTTCCATTTTCAAAATATTCCCCGTTTAACTAGAAGCTTGAAATTTCCACCCCGAATATAATTTTTTAATAGCTTCTGTATGATATATATCAAAATGTTGTGCGTTAAAGGTGACTTGAAACGAATTTTTTTTTTTCAATTTCTGAAAGCAGGTAAATCGTTCTATACAAAAAAATTTTTTTTTATAGCTTTCGCACTTTTTTCATGAAAATTTCAGCGTTTCAATCTTGACGTTTTTCGTATAAAAATGGCTCGGGGCATGGAACGAATTCGTGAAATCACGTGACCCAAGTGACGTCATTTTGTCATGATTGACAACCAAAGAAATAACAAGACACCTGGGTCAGGTGTGCACTCGTGCTACTGGAAAGTGCATAAGTCTCTATAACGCATGAGCAAAGAGGTGGGAGTGGGCTGAGGAAGATCAGATCGAACGCTGAATGTGGTGCAGGACTATCCTGAATTGTCAATTTAAAGTGTCTAGAATTCAGGATAATCCTGATGCCTAGGGGACTTCTCTGTCCCAAATGTGGGATGTTAAACTAAAAGCATATAACAAAAAACAGTAGGGGTGTTGTGGTCAGGGTCTGAGTGGTGGAACTTTCTCCCTGGGGGGTTGTGGTTACATTTAGGGTTACTGTGAGGTGGGGGTCAGGGTTGGGTTTCATTTTCTTTAATATTCAGGATTATCTGGAATTCTAGACCACTTCACAATTCAGGATAATCATGTAAACAAATACAATAGATTAAGTGATTAAGATCAGTAGCAGTAAAGTTTAGAAGAGAGTATGTTACAGGTCGGGATGAAGAACATTTTAAACATTGATTTCCAAAGAAATGTTTTTGACGTCGTAAGCATTGACTAATAATTACAGCATTAATTAGTGATTAGAAAGTTGTTGAAATTGTTTTTGCTGAGCTATTTGTATGTGTGGACCAACAGTCCACAAAATGTTAGGCTGATGACCCACTGCACAATTTCAAGTATTGTGCCATGATTGATTTCATGATAAATTTAGTACATTATTTGTTGTACATATGTAATCATTTACTATAATTACATGAACTTGTGAAAGTAGCGAACAAAAAATACTTTTGCATTTGGGGATTTCATGTCTACTAACATTGGGTAACAGGCAACTGGGTTAACTTGACCAATGTTTGTCGGCAAATGGTGAAAAACTAAGTCGTTCGACTTCTGACAAAATCCTGTGAAAATGTTTTGTACCCTGCTTTTGGGTTGTGACCATAGTTTGCAGACCATCAGCGTAGACAATGTTCAATGAAAGGACAGCATGATTGTTCTATAGTATTGATATACATGTAGTACATTCATGATAACAATGTGACTCCACCAACATTCTGTGTACATGCTGACAGCTGTGAAAGTAAACTTAACTTCCAGGTTTTTAGATTTATCTTCCAGAAATATATCAGAAACATCAGATTTTACCAGCACTGATCATGACAGGTAGTGATTGTCTAAACCGGCTCTGGGCCTGGATCTACAGATTATAAAACGAAAATTAGCAAAAAAAAGTACTGTATAAGAGAAAATAGAGCCATGGTCCACGATTTTCATGAGTATCAGCCAAAGTTGATGATGGTGGCAGATAAAAAGGGATTGACCCACTAATTCTACATGTTAGGTACATAAAAGGCAAGTAATAAAGACCCTGGGTATGGGTTTGTGATAGTTACAGTAATTCAACCTGGGGTATAAAAGTGGAATTTCAATTAATATCAGGTGGATGAACTAAAGAGAACATGTGTTTTAAACGTTGCTCAATACTGTAGCATCACTATCTGTTATGTATGCTCCATTATGATTAGCCTAAAGACAGGTAAAATGAATTAGTAGATGACAGTAAACACAGGAGGCAGCTGACACTGAAGCATTAAAACTTGTACCAGTAGTCATCTAGAACTGGATATACTGGAAGCGATGTATGTCTGGAAGTCATTGTAACCAGGAATGGTCTTAAAATGAGGTGCCTAGGGCTCTTTCTCGATATACAGTACATGCACAACCAAAATGGTTATGGGTTAAGGTCTGCATTGTGCACGTTATGTATCGAGAAAGTGCTGTGCCTTGGGTCCTTGGTCCCTAAGTAATATAAGATTTAAATTAATTATATATGCATATGTTGGTGTCTTGTGTGGGAGTCCATCTTTAATATAGTTTTGTCAAAAGTTTTTTCAAGAACACAAAGAGTGGAACTATACTTTTGCCTCACTATTATGCTCAAAATCATGTTGACATAATGTGGACAACCCTAAGGGTCCAAGGTCCAAAATCTTGAGTGATTACATGAGTCATTACATCAACAAATCCATGAAGCTATACCAGTATAGTAATCACAATGTCAATTTTTAAGAGATTTGTTTACATGTAACCATGTCTATGCGACTATGGTTATTCAAATGAGCTTAAGTTAATTGTGTTCAACAACTTTTCAAAATGTTTAATTCATACACGGATAACCGATTTCAAACTGGTCAATGGGTATGAATACCTTCTATCACATTCTGACCGCCGACGACAACTTGGTGCTGGATAATATCATCGAAATCTTCATTGTTTATACCTCCACCGGCTTCGTGTAGCTTATTTGCTTCTGTTTGGTATATGCTCGGATTGGCCTGAATCCAGTTTTCAAGAGCACTAATGTCAATCGTACTGTTTTTTTGACTTTGGTGTGATAATAGCATGGTTCTCAGCTCTTCTATATCGCATAACGCCTTTGCAGTTGAATTTTCGGCAATTTTCTTTCCAAAATATAAAAAACTGAAGAGCGAAGGTGTCTTCAAGAAGCAATTTGATTGGTCTAAATAATTTTCCGCTGCTCGGAGAGCGGAAAATGTAGAACGGTGGGCAACTTTTTTCTTGTACGCTCTGTGGAAACTTTTCCGCTTGTGCTACGTTGTCCTACGTCAGAGGTTGTCATTTACGCATGAGCAGATCATAATCCACTTGCAAAATTCCGCACGCGCGCAAAATTCCACTGACTGGAAATCAGCCTTTAAGCACGCAGCAGACCTACGACGCGAACCGGAGAAAATGGCCGAGGAAGACTGGCACTAGAACGCCGTCGGTCACGTCATATGTAAGCATTAAGCAAATTTAATACGGGACGGGGACGGCACTTTACGGTAATAAATAAAGGTTTGTTTCAACATGGCTTGCTTTCGAGATGTTACACGCACAAGACAAACACACAGGACCAGCTTTGGCCAGAACTAACTAGTTTTATTTGGTTTTAGTCTTTTTATAAACATACTTTACACGTGTGGTCTTTATCTACATTATCACTATATATCTCTAAGCCTAAGGTGCCGTCCTTATCAGTTGAATGCACTCGCACATCGTCTGCCTAATTTCCTTTCGTTATCTATGTTACATTATCCTCCTCCTTTTAGTTTTAGTCCCCGAAAACAAGCTATCGTTCCATACGGTTTACAAAATCATTTACATTAAATCTACTGTTTATATATATAATGACTGCGATTAGAGAAAACTCTTAGTCAACACCATAACGCTTGGGCGGCTGAACATTTTGCCGCAAACGAGCTGGCCTAACCCTGGGGACATTGTTTGTGCCACGCGTTCCATCGCAACCCACATTCTGTGCCTCAAATAAAGTTTCAACTACTTCAAAATCGCCGGATTCGGGAGTTGGGGGGACAATTTGTCCGTTTCCACTCGGTATACGGCTGAACTTAAGGTTGTCATGCTTAATCCTATAATTTACACCTAACCTCTCCAAAACCGTGTAGGGGCCGACCCACTTGGGACCAAATTTCCATTTCTTAGGCCGTTTTAACCACACTGCTTGTCCCGATAAAAACGGTTGCCAATTATTGCGCTGCGCAGCATTGCGTTTATCCTGGCGTTCCCTATTGGTAGCTAAGTTAGAGCGTGCGATATCGTGTATGTCATGTAGTGTGCGTCGTGTAGCATGAATGTATTCCGTGTTTTGTGCTGGGTTGGATAATGGCATACCAATCTCAAGCCCAAGAGGCATGCGAGGTGTCCTTCCGAAAATCATCTCGTACGGGGAGTAACTGGTAGAATCGTGCCTACTTGTATTGTATGCGAAAACGACAGGATCGAGCCATTGATCCCAATCATCGGCATGATTTGAAACAAAAGTTGAGAGCATATCTTGCAGTGTTCTGTTTTGGCGCTCTACTTGCCCGTCGCATTGCGGATGATACGCACTTGTCCGTGTTTTAGACATACCCATAAGGTCGCATAATTCATGCATGAGGTTACTTTCAAAATTAGCACCTTGGTCAGAGTGTAATACTACCGGTGGGCCAAAACGACTAATCCCCGAGCCGGGCGTAGGGCCGAAGGCCCGGAGCCCGGTGAGGGTGCTAATCTCTACATGCGTGGAGTCCACTTTACACGCGTGTAGAAAAAGCGAGGGAGACGAAATCTGTAAATAGTTTATATATTTATATATATGTTTGGTACGGTGTCACGCGGTAAGAATAGTTGGACACTGGTGACTAGCTACGAAGAAAACTAAATCTCCATATTTTGCGAAACAAAATGGTTTCGTTTGACGAAACGAAATGAAGCCGGAGCTACTTAGCTTAAAAGGGAACAGCGAAGAAGAGAAGAAGACAAACAGCTGGTTTAATATATGTTGAAGAGAAACCAGAGAACCTGAAGAAACCAAACACCAACATCAGTGTCTCAAAATCAAGTTAACGGTAGGGTATTTGTATTTATTTATTTTGCTGATTGGAATCAGTATTTATATATTCTGTAAACGCCAAGATCAGTTCAAAGTTTCAGTATACCTTGGGCTTGTCCTTTTATATATGTTGTTTCCAAGTTTTCGCTTACCTAAACAATATACAGGTTCGCGTTTTCGTGCTCGTCCAAACCATATGTCAGCTTAACTAAAGCTAACTTAAAACACTATATACCTTAAGCTTAAGTGGACGTGAGGTTTTTCATTGACTTTGCATGCACTATTATTAAAAATAATCATGGGCTTTGCCGATTTTCTTGGCGGTATTTCCAAATTTTCGACTGAAATGTTGTCTGTTCAATACTTCTTTCTGGAATCCGATTCTACTGACTCTGTTAAAAATGTTATTTTTGAGCTATTAACGTTTAATTCTGCCTTTGCAAAAGTACAAAACATGTATGGATATGGAAGCCATTTAAAGGCTTGCTAAAAATATTAAACCCTTTTGAAACCTCCTAAAAACAATATATTTTTTACAACAAGAATTTATTGAAATCTAAGTTTTGCTTTGATATCCTATCTATAAATTTTATAATTATCCTGAGGTTTATATCTGTTTGTTTTTATATTGGCTGTATATTAAGGGTGCCTATTTCAATCAGGGGGTGGGTGGGTGGGTGGTTGGGTGTTTGGGGGGTGTTTAAAAAAGTGGGCGAGGGGTTGTTGCGTTGATGTATTTCTAGTATTATACGAAGAGTCGCCGTCTCGCCGAAGTACGGGAAGCAACGGCGTCGAAAAGAACTCGCTGTAAATCGCTGCAAACCAACTCGACGACGGATAAAACATGAGACAAGACATCATATTGACAAGGTTAGTAGATTTTATTCACATAATGTTGATATTTAAGACAAATTCGTTCGTTTGTTTACGGGTTTATGTCAAGTCACATATTTTCAAATTACCGTTAAAACACCCGCACTGCGGGCTACCACACACCTTGAACTTGGGCCGCCTGTGGGTAAACATGCTGTGTTTTACATCTTCATCGAAGTTGTCATTTAGCTGAATTGACTTGTGTCTGTGAATGTTAAATGTATTGAGGTAACTGTATTAATAGTTGTGGTTTGCTTTATATTGCTTGTATTGTTTATTTGTACTGATGTCTTGCACTAAAAGTCGATGTTATTAAACAGTTTATACATTACTTTCATCAAGTGTGTATTATTGTTTTGGTACACCAATATGGCCCAACCATTTCAATGTTTTGGTACACCAGTATGGCTGGCATTTCATTGTTTTGGTACACCAATATGGCCACCATTTCATTGTTTTGGTACACCAGTATGGCTACCATTTCAATGTTTTGGCACACCAGTATGGCCACCATTTCATTGTTTTGGTACACCAGTATGGCCACCATTTCATTGTTTTGGTACACCAGTATGGCCACGATTACAATGTTTTGGTACACCAGTATGACCACCATTTCATTGTTTTGGTTCACCAGTATAGCCACCATTTCATTGTTTTGGTACACCAATATGGCCGATTGGCCACTATTTCATTGTTTTGGTACACCAGTATGGCCATCATTTCATTGTTTTGGTTCTATGACTACCATTTCAATGTTTTGGGGCATGTACATCAGTATAACCACCATTTATTTGTTTTGGTACACCAGTATGTTAGTTTTGTTCTTGGCATGGTTGCCATTTAGCAACTTCTTACTTTTACTCTGTCTAATGGCACATGATTTGAGACCTCCTGGTAATCTTGCCTGGTAAAGGGTTAATAGTTGCATAATGTTTACAGGAAATGATTGATAAATTTTTTGTGTGCCCAGAATTCCCACCTTAATAATTCTGTTGAACAAATTCAAATTTTTCTTGACAACTATCCTAATAGCATTTGTTAGCACACAGGTTAGAATCATGGTGTATTGGATTATTTGCATAGCATAATCTTCCCATACCAGCCTGTGCCACTGCCCAGTGCCCACTATTAAGTAGCCCGAGTTAACGCCTAGCGGGCGTCTTGTTACTTTGCAAATCTTTTCTTCTTGGAACGGGTTCTGTCATTGATCAGCTTATACAAGGTAAGAAGTAGTTTCAAAACTGTGACTTTGTTTATCTTATATACTATATACAAAATCTATAAATACTTGGTCGGAAACAAAGCCAGAAATATTCAGCTTATAAAGTTCGCTAGAAGTTGGGTCTTCATCTGTGTCCTATTTCAAAGTTCTTCTTTTTTCGAAGAAATTGTCAGTATACACCAAAGTCTTTGGTAGAAATTATTTATAATGATAAAATCGCTTTTTGAGTTTAATTAAGTTTAATTTTGGTTGAATTGTGTGTTTTGCTCACTGGTCAGTGACTCATGTAACTGCATGTACATGCGTATATAGTGAGAAGTGTGTTTTAACCAACTTCGAGTTAGGCGCTAGGTGTTTAATTAATATTACATCAAACACAACTTTCGAGTGTTTTTATAAGATCAAACAAATCACGAAATGAACCAGTTGTCAAATAAATCAGGATTTTGAGGTAAGAGTTGGCTTTTAAATCTATCCAAGTTTTTATCACATATCAAACCTTTGTCTCGCTTATGATTTTCCTGACTGTGTTTGGTTAATAAATTACTGATGATTTTGAGAAGTTTGTATCACAGTGCCCTGTATGTATTTAGTCTATATACATGTATATCAGAAATTTATGCTGAAAAAATATCTTTGCTGTTATATTGACATTAAAAAACCTTGACTTGGTGCTTTGTTTACTTGTTTTAGGTGTTGTTCAATATCTTGTATAATGAAATTAAGAAACCAAAGTTTGTGCACACCAGAGTTGCTACAGCGGTCTGATCGCAGAATAGTAGATACACCAGAAGTCTGACTCTTGTGAAAGTACTAAAATATTCTATAATCTGGTGTCTAAGTGTCACTCAATTGTACATTTTGATAAACTGTTGAAAAGCTGTTGGGAAACTTAAAGCCTTGAATATGTTGAAAGCCTTGAAATGAAGAAATATATCTGTTGAAACTACAATACTGAGTATTGTACTGTCTTATTTAAAATACTGGCAGAATCACAAAATATTAGTGATATGCATAACACTTGAATGCCACTGACAGCATATTTATGACAGGTAAAATGTTGTTTTGGAACACAATGTTGATGATGATCTGGGGTGAGTAATTCTTTGAAAGTTTTCATGGTGATAATGTACTATAGATTATTTTTCAATTTGTGGAAACACCAAGTAAAACATTTATTTGCTAAGCTTAGACCTGAATCAACAGGCCTCGAAAGCTTAGCAAATAAATATTTTATGTGGTTTTTCCACAAAAAATAATCTATATGATCTAGGGTGAGTTGTACAAAGCCGAGATAAAGAACAGCACTAATCATGCTTTGAACAACCTAATATAAAATTTTATCCACTGAATACATGTAGTCGCTATGTATGTGATAGTGCTGTTCAGTGGATAAAAGTTAAATTGGGTTCAAAGCACCACTAGAGTGGTTCTCTAGCTAGGATTTATCCGCCAGATAAACTATCCAGGCTTTGTACAAAAATCTGAATTTTACAATGCAAAACTTTGGGGCATGTTTATAATGCTAATATATGCTATGCCATATATTAGCATGTATGTATAGAGCGTTTTCACTCACGTGATGGGGGGCCCATTGGGGTGGTGAAACAATACGAAATATTTGAATATGAAAGAGCTAATTCCCATACCGTACACCAATATGGCCACCATTTCATTGTTTTAGTACACCATTTCATTGTTTTAGTACACCAATATGGCCGCAGTGACGTAAGATGAAAACGCTCAATAGTATGTGCCATGTTCAAATTTGCAACACATGTATAAAATGATTTAAAATAACTTATTTCTGTACGTGTCTGTGCTTTTCACACATTTTCATGCATTGCTTCTTAAGTCTATATCTCTCTGTGCTTAATAGCGGTAGTCACATGTACACATTGCGTACCTATATATATATATATATATATATATATATATATAGATAGATAGATATTACCAGGGTTAAGTCACGTTGGCCTGAAAAACAGAGAAAAAAATCTTCTCGACGTTTCGAGCGAAGGCCCTTCGTCAGGAGAAATTAGTAAACAACTCACATGTGGTCACGCGTATTTATAGCAGAGCTACAATGGGAATCACGTGAACACATGTAAGCCAATAAAAACAAAGTAAACAAATAAATTAATATGTAATTTTAGCCTGTGTGCAGGTGCTGACCCAATTTGTGGGTCAGCTATATATATATATATATATATATAAATATAGCTCACCCACAAATTAGGTCAGCACCTATATATATATATATATATATATAGATTTTCGCTTACCTCAAAAGTCTGCAACAGGCTGTTTCATCTAAAAAAGAATCTTCAGGCAGATGACAATTTTCGAAAACAGGGGTGCTTATATCCTTCCTGACGGAACGTGGGAGTGTGGGGGCGAAACAATACATGCATTCATGGCTTTTGTTGCGCTGTTTGCGCGGAATTTGTTCCGATGACGACATTGACTGATAATTTCTGCTCTTTTGTTGAGTAAACAATTCTTGTTTTTATCTTTCAAAATATGAAATTTTTCTTCTAAACATAAATTACATCGTTTTGAACCTCCCGTGTACGAAAGAGAATGTTTTAAAATTTGCCAATTAATACTAAAATCCTTATTGTTTTCTTTCAATGCCCAAATGTATTTCGAAAGTTCGGTGTCGTTTGCATGCTTTTTATGCTGAAAAGACTTAGTGTGGTTGGCCAATCGCTCTTTGAATGTGGTTGAAGTCATGCCAATGTAATTCTTGATCGTGTTTGTGTTGTTTACTGTGACTGTTGCTTTGTATACTATGTCCCTAGTCATGCATGCATTGTTTTCTAAGTGGACAATTCGTGTTTTTCCTACAATTGCAACTGCTAGTGTCCTTATCCTGTGGCATGTTATTCCTAGATATGTGTGCATTGTGTTTAGTGATTATTGACTTAACATTGTTCATGCAGCTGTAACTTACTTTGACTGTGTTTCTGTTAAAAATCTTATGGAGCTTGTGGTGTGGTGGGAAGTGCTTGTCAATTAGGTTTAGGAAATTACGTCCTATGTTTGTGCTTACACTCTTGCTAAAAGGTGGGTTGAACCAAGTGATGTTGCGTTGCCTATTCCTGCGTGGTTGCTGTGCTGTGTGTTGAGTGTAGCTAAGATCATGATCAAAGTTGCTGTGCCTAAGTGCGTTCTGATATATGGGTGCAGATTCCTGAAAAACTTGTTCATCTGATGAGAGAAGTGCAATGCGCTTGTTGATTGATGCAGGTAACTGTCTTGTGATGCTTGGTGGGTGGTTAGAGTGCTTATTTATGTAAAGCGGATCGTCATTGGGCTTCCTATAGGGCCTATAATTTCCATTGTTAAGGTCGAAAGTTACATCTAAAAAGTTTACTATGCGTAAATTTGATTCGGCGGTAATTTTTAGGTCAAACTGCTCGAAAATTTTGTGGATATATATATATATAGCTGACCCACAAATTGGGTCAGCACCTGCACACAGGCTAAAATTACATATTAATTTATTTGTTTACTTTGTTTTTATTGGCTTACATGTGTTCACGTGATTCCAATTGTAGCTCTGCTATAAATACGCGTGACCACATGTGAGTTGTTTACTAATTTCTCGTGACGAAGGGTCTTCGCTCGAAACGTCCAGAAGATTTTTTTCTCTGTTTTTCAGGCCAACGTGACTTAACCCTTAATATTTATATATATATATATATATATATATATATATATATATATATATATATATATATATATATATATATATGATATATATATATATATATATATATATATAAATGATATTGGGCATTTCACTCGACTACATAGCATGTTCTAAGGATTTAGGGTGAAGGAAAATTCGAGTGTAGAATATATATAGATTTTAAGACCAAACCGGGAGCAGTTGCGAAAAATGCAACTACACAGGCCCTCCGGCAGGAATTGAACCCACGACCTTGCGATTCTAGTGCAATGCTCTGACCACTGAGCCACGGAGGCCGTTGCCGAGAGCTTGATCGCGAGTTCTGTATATATAATAAGGTGGTAATGCCAGTTGAGAATTGTTTATATTATAAATGATATTGGGCATTTCACTCGACTACATAGCATGTTCTAAGGATTTAGGGTGAAGGAAAATTCGAGTGTAGAATATATACATTTTAAGACCAAACCGGGAGCAGTTGCGAAAAATGCAACTACACAGGCCCTCCGGCAGGAATTGAACCCACGACCTTGCGATTCTAGTGCAATGCTCTGACCACTGAGCCACGGAGGCCGTTGCCGAGAGCTTGATCGCGAGTTCTGTATATATAATAAGGTGGTAATGCCAGGAGAGAATTGTTTATATTATAAATGATATTGGGCATTTCACTCGACTACATAGCATGTTCTAAGGATTTAGGGTGAAGGAAAATTCGAGTGTAGAATATATACATTTTAAGACCAAACCGGGAGCAGTTGCGAAAAATGCAACTACACAGGCCCTCCGGCAGGAATTTACAACACGAGCGGCCGTGTTGTATTGAATATACGATCACGAGCCGAAGGCGTGTGATTGTATATTCAATACAACAAGGACGCGATGAATAAATAGTAAAAATCCCTTTGGGATATTAAGATATTAGTTACAAGCACTAGTGGTTGTATCAGAAGAGTATACATCCACTAGTGGTTGTAACTAATTAGCATCATTGGTTTTAGTTTGTATGGGGTTTACAGGGGTATACATGTGATGTAATTTCTGAAATTGGATTGGCTGCAAAACTCATGAATTAGTAATGAATTTCACAAATGTATATATATATATATATATATATATATACAGACGGTACCGTTTCGGCCTTTCGGGACTCATCAGTGTAGTGCTGATGAGCAGGATGAAGGTAACTGCTATTTACAGTCACCTTTGGTGCCTCACAAATTGTGGGACATCAAAACCATGCCAGAGCGCTCAAACTGCAAGCAGTGAGCGTGCGCACAATGCGTAAGCAGCAATGGCTCATCCTGTAGAGCGCTATATATATATATATATAGCTATATATATATATATAAGTGAATTTTGGTTCACGAAATGTTAGAGAGTGCTCAATACCATATAGATAGAGCAAAATATAAAGCATGAAGTATAGTTACCTTAAAGTCTTCGCTACCAGAGGTTTCACCCTAAACGGGATCATCAGGCGATATATATATATATACATATATATATATATATATATATATATATTTATATATATATATGTTCGGTAAGAATGGTTGGACACTGGACATATAGTATTTTGGTTTCGTTTATTAAAACGAAACGAAATAGAGCACGAAGAAAAGAAGGATACAAACAACCCGTTTAATATATCTTGAAGAGAAACCAGAGAACTTGAAGAAACCAAACGCCGTATGGTAAACAAAAACTCGATCTGAATTGCAGTATTTGTGGTCACTCCGTGGTCAAGTCATTTTAAGGTTAACAGTAGGATTCTTGTTGTTTTCAAGTTTTCGCCTTTAACTTAAACAATATACTGCTTCACGTTTTCGCGCTTTCCCTTTGCTCGTCCAAAGCATAAATCACCTTAACTAAAGCTAACTTAAAACACTACCGTAGACTTTATGTGGACGAGATGTTTTTCATTGGCATGGCATGCAGCTTTTATTATTAAACACTCATGGGCTTTGGCGATTTTTTTGGCTGTATTTCCAAATTTTCGACTGAAACGTTGTCTGTTTAATACTTCTTTCTACAATCCGATTACCGAATTTTTTTTATCTTGGACACTATTATAAATGTAATTTTTGAGCTGTTGTTAGTTGACTTTTAATTCTGCCTTTGCAAAACATGTATGCATAGGAAAGCCATTTAAAGCTTGTTAAAAATAATCCGTTTTGAAACCTCCAAAAATATATTTTGTACAACTAGAATTTAACAATGAAATCTAAGTTTTGCTTTGATATGTTAAATCCGTGTTTAGTCATCTTATCCATAAATTATAGAATTATCTTGAGGATTATCATTTGTTTTTGTATCTGTTTGTTTTATATTGGCTGTATATCAGGTGTACCAATCAGGGTGGGTGGTTGGTTGGTTGGGTGGGGGGTGTTTCAAAAAAGCATTTAATAAAAGTGGGCGAGGGGTTGTTGCATTCATGTATTTCTAGTTACTTTATGTACTAGGATATCTGCGACTATGCTCGCCTTTTGATCTTTGGTGGGGAATGCCTCGCACCATTTACTAAAATGATCCATCATAACCAAGATGTGGCGATTGCCACGGATAGTTTCGGGCAGGGGGCACATATAGTCCATTGCCCAGAATGTGAACGGTTCGCCTACTTCGATGTGCTGTGTTGGCGCTTTATTATTGCGCGTGGCAATTTTTCTTTGCGCACACGCGCGACAATCGTGAATGAATGTTTCGACTGAGGTGCGAATTCCAGGCCAATAAAAACGTTTCCTAATGCGTTCTTCCGTTCGAGCTACACCCATATGCCCTGCAAAAGGACTGTCATGCATGGCTTTGACACATGTAGTAATCAGTGATTTTGGCAGGACGATAACATAATTGGGGTATGACTTGCGTTGACCAACAGCACGGGCTAAAATCCCATCACGAATAAACAATTTGTCGTAATGACGCAACATTTGGCGAAAATATGGGTCCTGGCAATTTCGCGCTCTTGGTTTAGGCTTGTTTTGCAGTTTTAGGTTACGCAGTTTTGCGATACTGGCATCTTGCTCTTGCGCGTCGCGAATGTTGATAGACGGATTAAGTGTTACTGCACATGTTTTAATGGCATCCTGTTGGAGTTTTGTGATAAGCTCTGGTGTAGGTCGAAGCCGCGAAAGTGCGTCGGCGTTATTGTGCACGCGACCTGCTCTATGTTGTACTTCGAAATCAAACTCCTGTAGATCCATAAGCCAGCGCGCAATGCGCCCTTTTGGCTCCATAGAATGAAGCCATGACAACGCACTATGATCAGTGATAATTGTAAATTTTCGTCCTAACAAGTAAACACGGAAATGCTGTGTGCCAAATTGAATAGCAAATGCCTCTGTTTCAGTCGTTGAATAATTAGTCTCGCGTGGAAATAGCGTTTTAGATGCGTACGCGACTACATGCTCGTTACCGCGATCGTCAATTTGAGAAAGAACAGTTCCTAGCCCGACGTCAGAAGTGTCTGTTTGTAATATAAATTCGCGAGTAAAATCAGGGTAACATAGTATTGGTGCAGAGCAAAGTAATTGTTTTAGTTGTTCAAAGGCCGCAGTACAGTCATCAGTCCAAATGAAATTATTGCAATACTCTTTTGAAGTGAGTTTCGTTAAAGGTTGAGCAACAGTAGCGTAATTTGGTATGAAGCGCCGATAATACCCAGTCAAGCCTAGAAATGTACGAACTTCTTTAACATTTGACGGAAGCGGAATTTCCGCAACAGCCACAAGTTTTGTAGGATCTGGCGAGACGCCCTGTTGATTAATACGATGTCCTAAATATGTAACCTGAGGAGACGCGAAAACGCACTTAGCTAATTTCACGCGCAAATTATCTCGAAATCGCGTTAATACTGTTTTTAAACGGTCGTTGTGCTCGGCTAAAGTTTTGCCAAATACGATTACGTCATCAAGATAACAGAGACAAATTTCAAAAGTTAAACCCGATAAGATGACTTCCATTGCACGCTGAAATGTTGCTGGCGCTGTTTTTAGTCCAAACGGCATTCTAGTAAATTCATATAACCCACTTTGCGTAACAAATGCAGTTTTAGCGCGATCTTCTTGCGCGACTGGGATCTGCCAGTAACCCGAACGGAGATCAAGCAAACTAAAGTATTTAGCGTCTTTCACACTATCCAAAAGGTCCGAAATAAGTGGTAAAGGATGACTGTCGTTAACTGTAATTTGGTTAAGCTTGCGGTAGTCGACGCAGAATCTTAATTCGCCATTCTTTTTCTTAACCAAAACAATTGGGCTTGACCAAGGGCTAGCGCTTGGTGTTATAATACCGTTTGCGAGCATGTCTTGAATTTGTTGTTCTGACTCTTCGCGATAGGCGTAAGGCAAGCGCCGCAGTCTTTGCTTAATAGGTGTGTTCATGCCTGTGTTAATCTTGTGTGAGGTAACATTACATGTGCCTAATTTATCATCAAAAACATCGGCGAACTCACTCAATACTTGCGTGAGTTTTATTTTGTCTTTGCTATTAAGGTGTGGGCTAATATCTTCATGCACTTGACTTTTAAAGCTAATTTCACTGGATGTCGCGCCGCACGTCATGTTGGTTGCCTTAGTGTATTGTGCGGTTTGAAGTTTAGACTTTACTAGTTGATGAAATTCTGCTATCTTTCGTCCCGCGGTGAGTTCTACTGGCTCGTGCGAACTATTCATTATTCTTACTGGTACAATTTTACCGCAAGGATGGGCCACAATATGTGAAATATGAATACCAGGCTCATAAGCGCGTGCATAATTAGCTTTGACCATACCTACATCGGCTGAGGTTGATTTAACTAACTTACCTTCTAGGACAAGCTCCGTTCTCGCTGGAATAACAACATTTTCAGTGAGACAAACCTCAGTAGGTGCCTTATACCGGGATTGAAACAACAAATATGAATCCCCACCTTGCTCAAAACCGCATTCGGGCTTATCCGCAGTGTCACTCGCTTCGACAACACCAGATAAATGGGTTGCACTTGGAACAACTCTAGCACAAACCGGTGTTTTCCCGTGAGGACCCGCTAAAACATAGGAGCTAATCCCCCCCAACATGCCCCTTCTAAGATCTACATGGTTGTTGACTAAAAAGTCCCAACCTAACACGCAGTCAAACTGAATATTACTACTAATAAGAAAACTATTACTATAAGTGTATCGACTACCAGAAAAATTTACATTTACATTTATCTTACCGAAGAGTTCGAGCGAGTCTCCTGTAATGGAATTGCATTGTTCATCAGAATTATTTACTCTAAGACAGTCAAAATCAATGACATTCTGAATGTCTTTCCTAATGAAAGATTTCATTGAACCCGTATCTACCAAGGCTTGTACTCGTACGCCTTCTATATTACATATAACAAAAGGATGCGTGGGTATTTTCAAAGTACTGTTCGTTAATATCGGGGGGTGGAAAATCTGCCCACTCTCGAATCGACCCCTTGCCCGTTTAAATTTTTCGGACAATTTCGTGCTACATGCCCAAAACCCTGACAAGAATAACATTGTACTGTATTCTTACGTGCTCCTTGCTGTCTTCGTCTGCAGTCTTTGGCGAAATGTCTTGATTGCCCACAGGTGTAGCATACATTATAATCATTTCGGTTGGTTGGACGGCGTGGAGCACCTTCGGATTGGGTAGCGTTCGCGGTCGTTGCGGTTAGGGCCTCCTCCAACTGGCGTTGCTTTACTGCCATGCCTTTCACGAGCTCCATAAGTTCTGACAGTTTAGCACTTTGTCCAGAATCCACAGATGTTCCCGCCGCGTCGTATTTTACTTGGTGCTCCGCGATATGTCCTTGAACAGCACGGTAACGACGCACAAACGAAAGCATGTCGTCTAATTTCGCGGTAGGGTCGTGCTCGAGAAGCTTAATTTGCATGTCGTTTGGCAGTCCTTTCATGAATTGGCGGGTCAATAACGCGTTCTTCGCCCCGTCTTCGAGGGATGGGTCTGCCTATACTCTAACGCTTGCTCGATTTCCCACTTGTATACAGCTGGGTCTTCTCCAGGTCTAAGCGACCGTGCTTCGAATTCCCGATAAAATTTCTCACGGTGTGAAGGAGGACACATAGCTTCGGTCAAACCTTTAACGGCATCTTCGTAACTCTTACGATCGTCCGCGTCGATGGCGTAAAAATGGCTTGCTGCCGGACCGCGGAGAAACGCTGGTAGTTTCTTTATTTTGTCTTCGGTCTTCCAGCCGTTGGCGTCGCAACATGCATCAAACTCTCTCAGCCAAGTTGCCAAATCAGAACTGCCATCAAATTTTCCTGGTAAAATATACTACTCATCTTGTATCGTCTCTCTTCAGTTCAATCCCATCGCTGCCATCAGATTTGTTACACGCACAAGACAAACACACAGGACCAGCTTTGGCCAGAACTAACTAGTTTTATTTGGTTTTAGTCTTTTTATAAACATGCTTTACACGTGTGGTCTTTATCTACATTATCACTATATATCTCTAAGCCTAAGGTGCCGTCCTTAGGCTATCAGTTGAATGCACTCGCACATCGTCTGCCTAATTTCCTTTCGTTATCTATGTTACAGAGAGACGCGAAATTTAATTTTGCACTGTTTCAACGATGGCCTGCCCGACGACGATGAATTTGCTCTGTTGTACGACATGAATCACTCCAAAAATCCTGAATTCCCTTATGAAAAATGCGGACGTTTTGACTTTGACGACTTGGATCCTGCCGAGTGCAAAGCTGAATGTCGCTTCGGCAAGCACGATTTGTTAACACTGGCAGACGCTTTACAGATACCAGAAGTAATTAGATGCCAGCAGAGAAGTGTTTGTGGTGGGATAGAGGGTTAATTTGTTTATGCTTCTGCGGCGGTTTGCGCGTCCGTGTCGATACAGTGATCTGATATCTAGATTTGGCCGACCAGTTCCTGAAATAAGTTAGTATGATAACGAACGAAATGATGATTACACTATTCATCATCATCGCCTTACTACATGGAATGATTTGCTGCTGAATCCTGTATCACTTCAAGCTTATGCAAATGCAGTTCTCGTGAGAGGCGCTTCCTTGGACAACTGTTTCGGTTCATCGATGGCACAGTTCGGCCAATTTCTCGCCTTGGTCAACATCAACGACTTGTGTACAATGGCCATAAGAGAGTGTACGCTCTGAAGTTTCAGTCGGTTGCTCTCCCAAATGGGATGATTGCAAACTTATATGGCCCTGTAGGTAAGTTGAAAGCTACTTGTCATTTTGATAGCCTTCTCTACAATATTACACATTGTGTTTATTAATATTGCAGAGTTTTAAAACCCAAATTTGTAAAATACATGTATTAGTTTAATTTATATTTATTTTCTGTATACGTTATACAGAAAATAAATATATCAACTTATTTATATATTTATTTTCTGTATAATGTATACAGAAAATAAATATATCAATTTATTTTCTGTATACATTATACAGAAAATAAATATATCACTGATATTTTACGAAGTTGGATTTTAAAACTGATGCAACAATAAACCAGTGAGCTCTATAGCAGTTTATTGTTTGTGTATATATTTGATAATTTAAACTCCTCTACAAATATGCCACAAAGTCTCTACTTAAAAAATACAACTTGCTTGGCCAATGCAAGATAATATTTTATATTTATTTTTTGTATCAAACTATTCAAGTGTTATTTCCACCTGAAGTACTAACAAGCTTCATTTTAGTACTATGAGATAGTGAGGGCTTAGTGTTAATAACAAAAAAATACCATTACCTTTCACAAACACAATTGTTTAATTTACTTGTTGTTTTTTTTAAAATTTTCATAGAGGGAAAAATGCATGATGCTGGTATGCTCATGGCCTCTGTGTTTTTAGATGACCTGCAGCAGCATGCCTACTCAGTGACTGGTCAACCAATGTGTGTGTATGGGGATCCAGCGTATCCACTACGTGTCCACCTCCGGGCACCTTTTAGAAATGCTGTGCTTACTCACCAAATGGAGGAGTTTAATTCATCTATGAGTGCTGTTCGCGTATCAGTGGAATGGATGTTTGGCAACATCATAAACTATTTTAAATTTCTAGATTTTAAGAAAAAACTAAAGATTGGCTTTAAGTCTAATAGGAAAGATGTACATTGTCTGTGCTATTTTGCAAAATGACATGACATGCCTCTATGGCAATCAGACATCTTCTTTTTTTAATATGGATCCACCAACCCTTCAAAACTATTTTGCTTAATATTTAAAAGATAATGTTTGCATCTTATTTTTTTTCGGTCTGCATCCTACCAGATCCTGCTTTCTGATTGGTATGAGCTTTCCGTATGAGCTCGTACGGACCGCTCGAGATAATTTTTTTTAATGTGTTTTATAAGCCGTAAAATTGATCGATTTTCATAACTATTTCGCTTGCCACAGAAAAAATATATCCAACAGAGGGCTACGGGGATGCAAATTAGTTTTATTATCCAAATGGCTTTGACAACTTCATGTGAAAACAGCGAATTTTAGAAGAACGCGAGAATGCTGTGAAAAAGCAAAATTTCAGCGAGCGACATTTAAAAAGTTTTAAAGTATTATTGCTCAACGACGTATGAAAACAGTTTAAAACAGTAGGCAAAATATACATAAACTTTTGAACACAGTATTTTGAATCACTAAATGAAACTATACAGAAGTATATATAAAAAAAACAACATACCACGTCCACGAGAGGACAGAAAAGCTGAAACCTTTTGATACTAAACTGTTCTTCTGTTGTCCAACTATACTCAACAAAACCGCTACAAGTCTTTACCCTTTAGTCAAATATTTTCCACATGCCAACCTCATCGTGTCATGTCTTTGAAAAAAGTTACAATTGGTTTACTACAAGCATTTTCGTCTTCAAACTCGAACGACCCACTTTCAATTTCCATGCAGTCAGCCGAGTATTGAAAGCGATTTTCCAAGCGAACAGCCAAAAACGAGCAAGCGACGAAGAAGAACGACGAAGAATCTTTATCAACTAAACTTTAAAAACACTAGATCTTCAAGTTTTGACTGTTTTTTTTATCACAAAAGACGTTCCAAGCTTCCCTGTCAGACAGCATGTCGGCAGTTGTTTACTGTCGAACGATAAACTTTGGACTTTTGAATATCACGTGAATGTCATCTCGATTACGCAATTCAGTTATGTTAATTTACCTAATTATATCTAAATTACAAATCGTACGATTAATAAAAAAAAAAAAAATGTTATTTACCGTTTTGGTGGTCCGTATAGAGAAATATTTCCCTCGGTATCAAAAACGACACTCGGCCTGCGGCCTCGGGCAGTTTTTGAGACCTCGGGAAATATTTCTCTATACGGACCTCCCAGCCGGTAAATAACATATATATATATATATATATATATTTATGTACATGTACTACTAGAAATACGTAAACGCAAACCCCTCGCCCGCGCATGCCAGGTTATAATGTCAGGTCAATAGCCTGGTTAGGTGAATAGCCTGTTGCAATGTATCTAAAGTTTTGACTGTAATCTTAACAGTAGTGCTTGTGGCCTATTAAATAATCCTAAACTGTAACAGGTGTTAATTATACCCTCGTCCACTAATGTACATCCTACTACTTTAAATAATATACATTTATTTAAATTATATAAATACAATTACATGATGTAATGAACATGCACTGTCAGCTCATAATTTTCTTTCCACAGATCAATATAAAGTTTGTATTTTTTTCTAAATAGAATTCCTCAAATTGAATAGTACTAAACCAAAGTTTCTACCATTGCCTCAGCTTGTACATGTACCGTACTGTTTCAGGTGAACTATACTGAATATACAGCTTCCTAGCTTGATCCACTATCCAAAGTTTGGCTTTTAAAACGATTTTTAGGGCAACCCATTGAGGAATTGTGATAAAGTGTTTGCAGGTTGCTGATTGAAATGATCAATCCAAATTGCAACGTTGCATATCAATATATTGCAAAGTCACGTGCAAGAGAACATCTGGTTTAACTATAACACCAAATTGTGCTAACGTGAGTGGAATAGTGTGCATATAAATTACTTACATAATTATTACCTGATCATGAAAATCACTAATACTGTATGATGATTGCACTTGACTGTAAGTATAGTTACAGCTTGTTGCAGTACTTTTGTTTGTACAGAAGAAAATACAGACTGTAATATCAGATTTGAATTCCTATAAAGCAGAAGAGAACACAGAATATTTAACTGTAGAATGGTAATAGACCCTTCCAAGGTAGTTTCCGCCATTTCGTAGGGGGTGCAAAAACATTGGGGCGAGCGCGCGGTCACATATGGCGTCCATATTTACATATAATTTACATGTGGTTAATCTTCGCAAACGCTCGGTTGTTTCTTCTTAAAAAAGTTTTAATTCGTATTTTGGTGAAGTGTCTGCTTATCTAACGGGTTAGGGAAAGAAAATGGCTAGCAAACAGCCGGAAGAAACGCTTGAATACGAGGATTTTCTCGGTTGGACAGTGACTTCTCTAAAAGATTTCCTTGCTATCCGAGGTTTGAAGCAGGGTGGCAAAAAAGCCGAACTAGTGGGCAGGACATTTGGTGCCTATGAACTTGGTGTTCCTAAAAAATATACCCAAGAACAAATATTTGATAAAATTAAGGAAGAGTACGCCAATAGGCTAAAAGTAAATGGTATCAAGACTGATCCAAATGGTATACCAGACGAAGCATGGACCGACAACGTGCAATCCTGGCCAGAAGTTGATGATGGAAAATTATTCAGCTAGATCCTTCGTATCAAAGCTGTGGATATTGACTATATCGGCAAATACAAGGACCAAAAAGCTTATTCATTTTGGATGAGTGGTTTTGTCGATACTGTTTACCTTGCCAACTGCCCCTTAGACAAAACCCTTACATTTCTAAAAGGTACAGTCTGTCCCTCGCAGAAAGTACGAAATGACCCACGCAAGGTTTGGGTATGTGTGAAAGGAAAGGAAGACAGCAGAATAGTGACTTCTTGGTGTACTTGTATAGCAGGCACTGGTGAAGTGTGTAATCATGTTATAGCTCTGTTATACAAGGTTAACTTTGCTTATTGCAAGCAATACACTTCACCAGCAAGTTTCGTCAAGGATGGAATAGAGGAACAAAGAAGGAGGTGTCACCAAGCAAGTTGGGAGACTTATCTTTCCGGAAAGATAAGAAAACAAGAAAGGAAGGAGGAAGAAATCCAGGTATCAACCAGACTATGAGGAAACATTTTGACCCCCGTAAGCCAGAAGATAGAGCCATCAGCAATGAGCAAGTTTCGTCGTTACTGAACAATATAAAAGATGTGTTACCTTCAGCCTGTGTGCTTTATTCTGTTGAACATGCTAAGGATGATGGCCTTCCACCGCCGCTGACAAAGAAAGCCTCAGATTTTATGTCATCACCAGATATTAAAGGTAAACCTTTAGCAGAAGTCACTCCATTGTTCATTCAAAGTTGCCAAATGACATCAGAACAGGTACAGCGGATTGAACAATCAACTCGAGGCCAGCAATCCAATGAGCTATGGAAGGATCAAAGAACTGGTAGCATAACTGCATCAAACTTCCACCAAGTTTCTACCAAGACTCAGAGCCTTATGAGCAAAAGGTCAAGAAAGCCTCAGTACACACCACTAATAGCCAAGCTTCTTTTCAAACCCGATGATATATCCCACCTCCCACCAATTTCCTGGGGTATAACTCATGAAAAAGATGGAATTCAATCATTTATGTCTGATGTTGCAAGTCAACATGAAGGTGGTTTGCAAGGGTTTCGACAGTGTGGGTTATTCGTTAAACCTGGGTATCCTTACCTTGCCGCCTCCCCAGATGGGTGTTTTACATGTAAATGCTGTGGTCCAGCAACTATCGAGGTGAAGTGTCCAAATTCTGTTAGGACAGAAAACATTTTAAATGAAGATGTGTACAAGCGGGTTGAATTTTTGGAGGACAACAATGGTCAACCAAGGTTAAAGAGAACACACAAATACTACACACAAGTACAAGCTCAAATGTGGATGTGCAATGTTGATCATTGCTTTTTTATTGTGTGGACAGAAGGACATAAACCCTTTTATGAAAGAGTTGAGTTTGACCAGAACTTTTGTGATGGCGTTATTGGCAATTTAACCGCATTTTACAAGTCGTACGTGTTACCATGTCTCCTGGGGTACCGGGATGTTTTCGAATGCCCAAAATGTGACAAAGTTATTTTGGAGGACAATGAGATTAATGAGCCAAGCCAAGAAAACAGCATTTGTTGTGACAACTGCAATACCTGGTGGCATTTGCTGTGTGCTGGTCTAACCAATAAGTGTGCTACTGCATTGGAGTCGTGGCTATGTTTCAGCTGTCTCATTGATGCTGCAGCTACTGATAGTGATGAGAGTGAGAGTGATGGTGGTGAAGGCGATAGCCTGGAATCTGCTAGCACAGCTAAGGATATGTCATGTAAGTCAAAGGATAGCATTTGCTCGGTGTGTTTACTTGACAGTATTCCAGTAGGTGGGGAACATGTATGTACAATTTGCAATCAGGCTGTTCATGCATGGTGTAGTAATGAGGAAGACATTACAAGTTCTTCAAATTTAATTTGTAATTATTGTAAAACAATTGAATAAGTAATTGGTGCACTTTCAAAAATTAATGTAAATATGTACAGTAGAACCCACCAAGATTTAAATTTACACCCCGCCCTTGGCCAAGGGGGGTGCCGATTGCCTTGTCAAATCTAATTTTTTTTGGATTTGGCAAGGCAGTTGCAAAACAATTAATTGAGAGAACACTATATACCAATTTCATTATCTATTATGAACTGGACGGCCATACTTTTTCCTGTATAATAGTGATATAAAGTTGAACAATTGTGCAAATTAAAAATATTAATTAAATGGACTAACATTCATAAAACTATGTACAAAGTGGTGGAAGGAAGTTGCATAATGCATGCATACCCCTCACAATGTCATCAGCAAGGGGGAGAAGACTAAAGGGCAGTTCATGCTTCAGTACATGGAAGACTTTCATCCAATTGCTTGCTCCACATAAATCCGCACATTTGCTATGCTTGATGTTTTTCTAACATCTGATGGGAGCATCTGCATTGAAGCTGCTTTACTGGGTGGTATGCATAGGGTCACCATCCTTGCCATTAGTTCTTCTCTTATTTTAAATCCCCTGTCGGCCATCACTTCATCATACGGTTCAAGGTAATTTAAAAAACCACTGTCACTCACAACAAAAATATCAGTTGCTCTTCCTCCATATGCAGGGGACACATATGAGATAGCCCCATTTGGAGTTATGGCAACTAATACTTTGAAGGTGTAATGGTGTTTATACTCACTCCACATTGTGGCTGCAAGGTCTAAACCACTGGGGGTTTGTGTGAAGCACTCGAAACAGTCAATGATACACCTGACTTTCGGGTATAGTTTTTTAAAACAACTTGGCAGGGTTTTCTTGATTTGGTAACGGCTGGGCCAAATTATCAAAACAGAAAGTTCTTTAGAGCACAGTTTTACCCATGTGATGAAAATGCTGCTTATTGTGGTTGGCGATACCTGGAAACGAAATGCCAGATCCTCATTAAGTAGGGCAAGTCGTAGCTTCATCAAAGTGAGAAGGAATTCTTGCTCTAATGTTAGCTTTCTTGCTGGCACTTTTCTGGTATCACTTCGGCCTGCAAACTGCTGAAAAGGTGATGGGTTTTTGGGACTTCTTTTTCTGTTTGTTTTGTTCCTCTCCAGTACTGCATATTGCCAGCTTTGGGAAGAAGATATTCAAACAGACATTTGAATGTTTCACTACTAGGAAGGCCAGTATAGAATTTTACATCAAATTCTCTCGTCAATTGTTTAAATCTCATTGCAATCCTTAACGTGGGATCGTCGCTTTCTTGATCAAAATCATCACTGTTAGTAGACCCACTTGAGGAAGAACTGCTGTCATCAATGTCCAAGGTGCGTCTTGTATTGTTTGACCTTTCCTCTTGTAATCGATTCGGTTTACGTTTTTTTGGTGTACTGGAGTGAAAATGTTCTGATACGGTCAAGAACACGGAAGGGTAATCAGTTGCTCTATCCCTTCGAGTTCGTTTTCCAAGAGGAAAGAGATTTGAACAGACGAAAGTTCCCTGAGCGCCTGGCGCGGGGTTGAAGTTGTCGCTCCTACTCTTTGACACTTGTTTTCGCCAAATTTCTGCCAAAACGGGATCCTTGGGCCACTTGTGAAACAGCAAAGTTTCGACGTGAGACCTTTTAACAATTAAATTCGGATATCGTTTGTCGTTATCACAATATCCTATTGAACAACGAGCGTGAGTTGGCATTGTAAACAACGCAAAACATGTAAATACAATGGACGCCATATGTGACCGCGCGCTCGCCCCAATGTTTTTGCACCCCCTACAAAATGGCGGAAACTACCTTGGAAGGGTCTATTAAAAATTATTGGTTAGGGAATCCTCTTTTACAGGCAACTCTACAGAAGATTATAATATAGGACGGATTTGAAGACATGAGGGATTTGTGTTTGAATACAGAATCCGTTAACTTTACGAAGACAATTCTGTTATTCTGCCCTTGACTATTAATAAATATACATTATTAGTGAGAGCAAAATAAGCATATTTAACTATTAACTACAGTATTAAACGATAGAAACTGCAATAAATATCTTACCATTCAGTCCATATTCTCAATAGTAGAGGGTAATCACCACAGATCACTTAAACATTTATAGAACTTTGATAGAGGGATGATGATCAACACATACATATTTGCACTAAAACGATAGAATAAAAGCTTCCATATTCACAATTCACAAGTTCCCAACTCATACCCAGTCCAAAATTCCAAATCAGACCAAAAAAAATAAAACAAAACAAAAAATGGTGAAAGGGTTACTTTGTCCATGCTTCGCCTAAATCGTTGACAAATGAAATCCAAAAATTATTAAGGAAAGAAACAAAATGGAAAACAAGGCTATGCGTGATACTTACCGTGTAGGCGCCAGAATCGACCGATTGATGATAATTGATGATATACAGACTGTAGCAATTAAGGTTGGTTGGAACATGTTTGAGGCAATTTAATATTAACCACTGGCTCCTGACTTTAGGAGGGTTTTATTGACCTGTCATATTAAAAAAAAGTTCAGTGTCACTACATTACCACGAAGGAAAGAGGATACAGTTAATATGGACGGCAGGCTTTCATGCATTTAATTATTCCACAGTCTTTGAAATGCCCCACTCTTTCCAATAGATGTAATGAAATACACAAATTTAATTTACATATACCTTGATTAAATAAAATAAAACAAAACAAAACAAAACAAAACAAAACAAAACAAAGCAACGCAACGCAACGCAACGCAACGCAACGCAACGCAACGCAACGCAACGCAACGCAACGCAACGCAACGCAACGCAACGCAACGCAACGCAGCGCAGCGCAGCGCAGCGCAGCGCAACGCAACGCAACGCAACGCAACGCAACGCAACGCAACGCAACGCAACGCAACGCAACGCAACGCAACGCAACGCAACGCAACGCAACGCAACGCAACGCAACGCAGCGCAGCGCAGCGCAACGCAACGCAACGCAACGCAACGCAACGCAACGCAACGCAACGCAACGCAACGCAACGCAACGCAACGCAGCGCAGCGCAGCGCAGCGCAGCGCAGCGCAGCGCAACGCAACGCAACGCAACGCAACGCAACGCAACGCAACGCAACGCAACGCAACGCAACGCAACGCAACGCAACGCAACGCAACGCAACGCAACGCAACGCAACGCAACGCAACGCAACGCAACGCAACGCAACGCAACGCAACGCAACGCAACGCAACGCAACGCAACGCAACGCAACGCAACGCAACGCAACGCAACGCAACGCAACGCAACGCAACGCAACGCAACGCAACGCAACGCAACGCAACGCAACGCAACGCAACGCAACGCAACGCAACGCAACGCAACGCAACGCAACGCAACGCAACGCAACGCAACGCAACGCAACGCAACGCAACGCAACGCAACGCAACGCAACGCAAAGCAAAGCAAAGCAAAGCAAAGCAAAGCAAAACAAAACAAAACAAAACAAAACAAAAATTAGTATGAACATCATGCTAATGTACCAGCTATTCATTTACCTTAGTATTCTAAATTCTTTATGCAGTCCTGAGTCCTCGATCTCTGAATACATTTTCCTTGATATGACTGAAATTCTCAATTATTTGATTTTACATTGTATATAGAAATTTCTTGATCAGTTCTGGAGATATGTATTAATTAATACAGTACTGCTGAGAAGTAACCTACAGTACATCATACATTTACATTATCGCTCATTCCTGTAAGTGCAAGTGACTATAAAACTTAATTATATACTGTATAGACACAGTGGTTGAGTTGCTGCTTTGTGCAGCAAATAGATAATCTTATTTTCAGTCATTAACACAGAACAACCAAGGACCCCATTGGTTTGATCTAGGTTATTGTTGTATAGGCTACTTATAAGCAGTACTGTGTACAGTGTTGTTTCCAAAAATAATTGCAATTTTATAATTAACATAATGGCCTATTCACATTGTGTATGCTCATGTATATCAGCCTTCGTATAATGAATCTGTTAAAAATGATGTACACTTAGTTTTGTTTTGAATATAATTAATTTCCTGAAATTATACATAATTATACTGTATTTTATATCGTAGATATCGTTTGTGTTAACCCATTCCTGTCTAGATGACCTTGACCATTTTATTTATTAATTACCTAAATAATACAAATGTTTTGTATTTTTTGGGAAGGTCATCTAGCCTGTAATAAGTTACATACAGTAGAAAATAAATTGTAATTTATAGTCTATATTATAAAAAAATAAACCAAGAATGTACCGTAGGCCACCATGGAAGTACACATGTTAAGTGTATACCCAGGAAACAGGCCTCAGCCACCTTGCTAACACAATAATGTGTGCAGGAACAGGCTCTCATTTTGTTCATACTAAATATAGTATGAAGGCCACCATGGAAGTACATGTCAAACATGCACCCAGGAAACAGGCCATGCCACCTTGCAAACACAGTGAAGTGTCCAGGAACAGGCATCATCTGGCCATATATATAGGGAGCAGGCCACTTTAATTATCAAGTACATAATGTCTCCCATGTCTGGTTTAATATGTTAATAATTGATTGTTATACTGTAATTAAATGCAGAGACATAATTGTAATTAATAAATCAAAGCAATTCAATGTTTTTCTGCTCTTAATATTTTTACTGATTTTATTCAATTAATGCAAGATTGCCTATAACATTATGCCATCTTTTTAGAAAACATTGCCCCTAATTTTAGAACATTTCAAAATCACATATATTTTCAGACATTCGAGACACAATGTACACACTACCTTGAAAGTACATGAAAACATGCACCCAGGAACCAGGCAAAGGCCACCATGAAAACACATAAAAAAGAGTCCAGGAACAGGCCTATAATCAGTTACATTCTTGGTATATATTTGTTATCATACAGAACCTTCTATTAAATTGCATTGACAATTTAATCTGCTAGTCTTTCTAATGACTAACTATCTGGTACTTATCTCCCTGCAGTTCTCTGTGCAAGCAACTGCAACCTTTGCTCTTCATCAAGACGCTTTTGCAAATTTTTGTTTCTACCAATGGCTTTTAATCGATCAAATGTCATTGGCTCAAACACAATATCATTAATGGATCTCACCCTAGATGTAGCAACAAATGTACATCCAGCTACTTTCTCACTTTTACCCAAGTCAACAACAGCTTTTGGTAAAGTCTGTCCCTGTGACTTGTGAATAGTCATTGCATACCTTAATCTCAATGGGACCTGTTGTCTTGACATGTACTTCCCATCAGCCATCCATTCAAATACCTTTGGTGGCACTGGTATGCACTTGGGACATGTATCAATAAATCCTGGGCCAGTGTAGGCAGGGAAATGTACCAACACAGCAACAGGTAGGTTTGGCGGTCCAAGATTTTCTGCAAACCAAATCTCCTCAACCACTCCAAATGAACCATTGCAAAGGCCAACTTCAGCCCACAGGTTGGATGTCAGCATGACCTCTGCTTTCTTAGACAGGAAGAGCACTGCATCTAAGCCGCGAGCTTCATCAGATGTTGCTGCTGATGCTCCATGACCAGAGTTCTTTGCTTGAATCTTTGCCACAGCCTGTCCATTGCCTCTCAACTTCTCATAGTTGTACTCTGCTACACTCTTCTTGTCAAAGTATAACCGAATAGCATCATTAAACTGGTCCATTGCAATATTAGGTGTGGAATGTTGCAGTAGGAGATGCCAATCTTGTTCTGTTACCTGTCCATCTCTCATTCTCATCAGCAAGGCTCTGAATGCTTGTGCCTCAGCATTCTCACCAGCCTGTCGCATAATCTCATTCAAAATAACTATAGAATCAAACAAAAGATATAATGAATGACCATGATCACTTATAGTGGTTCCATTTCCTGCAATATACAATGGCCGGTCACCCACTGGTGGCAACTGACCAAAGTCACCAAGGAGGATCACTGAAATACCACCAAATGGCTTATCTTCATTCCCTGTGCCAGCACGCAATCTATTGTCTAACCACGACAACATTTTGTGACCAATCATTGACATTTCATCGACAATGAGGTAAGCCTTACCTTCCAGTTTTAACTGTAAGCGTTGCAACGACTCACCCTGTAGGTCTTTATACTCACGTATAGGAAGTTGTGCAGCAGAGTGTAATGTCTGGCCATTAATACTAATTGCTGCAATACCTGTTGTTGCAGTTATTATACAACTGTCACCCAAAATCTGTTTTAAAGCAGTGATTAGGTACGTCTTACCTGTTCCTGCAGTACCACATACAATCATGTTGACTGGGTCAGGTTTCTCACCATTTTGCATATGAGATATAAGACTATCATATGCAAGTCGTTGCTTCTCATTCAGGGTTGATGGATCAATGGGAACTTCATTGCTCACTTGTACATGTCGTTGCCCTTGTTCTTCTGCATCTTTTCTCTGCTGGTAGATCCACCCAGGGCATTCTCTGAGCATCTCCACTGGAACTGTTCGTGCAGCTGCATACCAGTCATTCCCAACCCCCAACAGCTGATCACCCAACTCCTCATACCGTTGGTTCAATCTGCATAGCAGCATCCAGTCATCGAGTTGATTTTCTGGATCATTATTACATTCATCATCATTATTGTTGCCTGTGTTATCATCATTACTATCCTCTTCATTTCCTTCACCTGACATGTGTTGGAAAACTCTGTCCCGCTCTTCCTCATAACCTAAAACATTCTCTGAAGCAAAATCAGTTTCAAGAAACATGTAATAGGTGTTGATGAACATTTTTATCATTCTCATCGTTATTGTCCCACGCATTTGATGGTTCACCCTCCCAGGGTTTGAACTTGATTAACTGAAATTTGCAATACCGGCCAAAATCAGGCCCATGGGGGTTTGCTGACACCTTTGGAAAGGTCCTTACAATATATGGTAATGGTCGCTTTCTTATTTCAGATCTGATTCTTGTGTACTGTGACACATACTGCATCAAATTCAGCTGAGATAGTCCATGATACCTGCTATTCTCAGTTGAACGCTTACCATAATCTTCAATTGTAGATTTTTGCAAGACCTCTTCACTTTGGTCCTCATTGTCCATGACAACTCTCCTACTGTTATCTAAAGACACAGTAACAAAGTTATAACTACATCCTACCAAAGGAAAGCTCAGCAGCATATGTGCAGTCTCCTGTGCTGCCATGTCGCGATCTCCGACAACCTGGATCATTGCCTTTTTGATCACTGATGATACCCGATCATCATTGTGTAATCTAGACACACATGATTGCAAAATTTCTGATGCTTGCTTTGACCGTGGCTCTCCTTTTGCAGCATACTTGGCCATATATCTAGCACAAGCATTCTGATCAACAATTACCTGCAAATCAACATTAGCTCTCCAATTCTCAAGCATGACCCTATTACGTGAATTTAATCTAGGGTCATTTCTTTTTGTCACCAATTCTGTACTCACCTTGTCACGTGGCAACTTCTCATAACACAGTTTTGTTTCCTCCTCCAATGCCTTTGGGAAACCAAATCTGCATTCTGCAGGAACATCATAACCTTTCTGCTTCAAGCAGTAGGCTGGGCTGCATCTCGTGTGCCTCTCCACAGTATTCACCAATCTGTGGTAGTCATCATCTCTGTTGTGAACCGCACTCGGTTTGACAGCTGATGGATGTGGCTCAGGAATTTGCCATTGTTCACCTGGTAATTCCTCATTGACAGTTGTCACTAGCCAGTCAACATATCTTCAAGAAAATAATAATTGAAGTAAAAAAAAATTAAATACTATAATTTTAAAAAAATAAGAAAATATCTGTTGTCAATCTGTTAGCTGTTAAGTCATAATAATTGTCCAAATTAAGCCAATTTAAACAATACCATAGAAAATATGTTACTCACTTCACTAACTGCCTCTCGGCTTCTTTTCCACGGTCAATATCTTCCTGGTAAAATAAATCAAAATCTTCCATTGACATTGTGGTATCAGCTTGGCTGAAACCCCACCCCTGGGCAGCCTGAGCTCGTAACAATGGAATATCAGGGGCATTGTTTAACCGGGCACACCCATGGGCATGAATACTTCCCCTGACCTGATATTCATAGCGGAACCAATGCCACTCTGCATCCAAAACACCATTCAACCAATGTCTGATAAAGTCATCCAGGCGCTGCTTCATCCTGTCATCCTGTGGTGGGCCTTCATTTTCATGTTCAGGAGCTGTTACCTGTACATCTGTCTCCAGAACAAACCTGAGGTCATCTGGAATTCCATTTTCAGGCAAGGTCTGTATTGCCTCTCGATCAATCTCTACATCTTTGAAGTAGGGATTGTTGGTCTTTAACCATAACACAGCCTCGAGAACTCTGTGTCGACGAACAGTGAAGTCTCGATGTGTGTTATCCACTCTATGTCTTCTTATTACCAAAACAGGCAAATCTGCTACTTGACATGGCAACCTAGAGAAGAAACTCTGGATATCTTGGGGTAAGTTTAGTACATGTCCCTTGTACCCTCTCTGTCCACCATGTTTCCTGTACACACTCATAATGGGACAGACCCTGGCAATTAACATTTCCTCTACCTGGGTTAACCCATCTAGCTGCTGTGGTACAATACCTGGATCCATGTCATTCAACATACTGTACACTTTTGGAGATTTCTTATCTCTCTTACATCGATTGCACAGGTAGTTTCCCCCTAACAAATTCTGCTTGGTTGGCCAGGCTTCTTTACAAACAGTGCACTGTCTCTGCTCCAACACTTCTTGGGCTGTGTGAAATCTCTGCATTTCATTTTTTGCCCAATCTTGCTCGTGTAATGGACTCTCGACATTTTCCCACCCGCCTTCGTGAAGATACTCTTTTCGACTATCAACCCGTGCTTGTTCTAAAGATACATTTTGGGCTCTTCTCTCCGCGTTATTTTGTCTGAGCTGCTCTAGTCTTCTCTCTCGCTCTTCAGCCGTTTCGGTCTCAATTCGAGCAGCTGTACTTTCTCGTTGAACCCTCAGACGTTCATTGTGTTGTTCAGGCGTCTCTGCCTCAACTCTTGCTGATGTTATTTGTCGTTGAACCCGTAGCCGTTCATGCCGTTGGTCAGGCGTCTCTGCCTCAACTCTTGCTGATGTTATTTGTCGTTGAACCCGTAGCCGTTCATGCCGTTGGTCAGGCGTCTCTGCCTCAACTCTTGCTGATGTTATTTGTCGTTGAACCCGTAGCCGTTCATGCCGTTGGTCAGGCGTCTCTGCCTCAACTCTTGCTGATGTTATTTGTCGTTGAACCCGTAGCCGTTCATGCCGTTGGTCAGGCGTCTCTGCCTCAATTCGTGCAGCCGTACTTTCTCGTTGAAGCCGCATACGTTCGTGTCGTTGTTCAAGCGTCTCTTCCTCAATTCCTGAAGACGTGTTTCTTGACAGAACCTCGAGTCTGCTTGCCCTTTCTTGCGGCGTTTCTGACGCCATTCTATCTTTCGACCTTCGTCTTAAACCCTGCAGCCTTCTCTCTCTCTCTTCATTACTTTCCCGCTGCCTTCTCTCTCTTTCATACTGAGTTAGCTTACCTCTACTTTGTTCTGCCCGCTTTTTGTAAGCTTCCCTTCTCTTTGCTAGTCGAATTTCTCTCTCTTCCGTTGTCTCGTTCAACAGTTTTTGTCGCGACCTCTCTCTTCGTTTTCTCAATCTTTCTGCCTTTTCCTCGTCGTTCTCCCTTCGAGTTCGATCATGTCGCTTTTCCATTGTAGTTTTTTTCTCTATTCAGAGTGTTAACTTTTGTTTTGGATATATATTAACCCAGGGTTTTTCTCACAAAACTTTTTTGCTCAAGAAAAACCGTTGTAAAAATATTTTAGGAATGACAGTTTATTTTGCTATCATCATTGTGATGGTTTTTAAATATTTGGTGCCGACCAATCAATTTCTGTTGTTCCATATTGTTCCCAGTACCCCATAATTTTTACCGCGCATGGTCCGTCCACACATATATACAAACAAATAAATAAATAAATATTCAGATCACAGATATTTGATCGTCTGCTTTTCAACACGCGTGTAAAATGGACTCCACGCATGCCGAGATTAGCACCCTCACCGGGCTCCGGGCCTTCGGCCCTACGCCCGGACTCGGGGATTATAATATCACAACACAAGTTTAATGTTTAAAACAGTGCTTCTTTTATAATTTATTTACAAAGTGAAATACAATTTTAAATATTTTCTGGTATTCAATTACCATTTAATAAATATACAACATATAATTAATGTAAATAAACATTTTAATTTAATATATGTAATATATAATTAGTTTGTAAATAAATAAGATTTCAATAAATACAGTATATGCAATTTATAATTACTGTAGTTTGTAAATAAAAAAATATTTGAATAATATACAACATACATTTTTAATACAGTAATTTGTAAATAAATAAGATTTGAATAAATATGCAATATATACAATTATGAGTTTATGAGTTACATGCATTTACTTCTAGGAGATCATTTCAAACATTTTCACCATTAAGTCATTCTTCTGCTGTTGGAACTGTTGTTGTTGCTGCTATTGTTGAGCCATAAATAACTGGAAGCTTTGCAGTTGAATCTGTTGCTGTTGCTGCTGCTGCATTGAGCTCATCATCTCAGTATGTCTTTGGCCATCAAGGTCAATTTGTTTCTGCCGTATTTCCATTTCAGCTTGGGACATTTTTAATTGCTGCTCATTTTTTTCTCTTAGGAAAAGGATGGTTTCACTTCCACTCGAGCGTCGCTTTTTAGGGGTATTCATATCATTGCCATCCTGACTTGCCTTTCTTTTTTGGGTTTTTGATAGCTTCTCCATGGCTTTCTTTCGGACTTCTTCTGCTGCTGCTTTTTCTGCTGTGACCTTCTCCCTTTGCTTATTTGTATTTTCTTTTTGCACCATTTCACTCGCGTCCTCCTTTTCAAGTATGTACCCGAGTGCTTGCTCGCATTCTGTCATATGGCATTCAATTCCACTAGCTTTTTCCATCTGCTTTAACTTTCGGTGAAACTTTTCTGCTAAAAGATTGTATCTGTCTCGCACAGCACGCTTGTCTACCTTGAAGGGTCCATTCATATTTTTAATGCTCATTAGGTTGTCAGCAATTTCTGACCACTTTGCACTTCTTTGTGTAGTTCCCTTCTTGCTACCAGTGAAGGGATCATTGGCAATTATTTCCCTACATAACATGTTATCATGTGCCTCTGTCCATGCCATAGTACGTTTTTGAGCACTAAAATATACAATATAATTGAATAAAATACTATATAATTATATTGCAAAAATGTTTTTATAATAAGTAGCCATTTACTTATTTGCATTCAAATTTGAATAAATACTTATTAAAAAAGAAAAAAGTTTAATAAACTCTGTTAGTTGGCTGTGTTAATTTATTACAATTGAAATTGAAGAAACAGATAAGATTCAAAAGGGAATATTACAAATTTGTACATATATAGACATCGCTCAAGCTACGGAGACTGAAGATCTAGACACGATAACGAACGTGCGTTGAGTTTATACCGTTTTCAATAAATAAATATGCTCTCCGTTCGAACTCACCTGCAAATATAGTTAATTTTCAGTGGTTTACGTATACCAAAAACGGTGTTTGTTGCGACGTTTTCTTCGCGACGGCAAACTAAAGGATTTAATGTCGGGGACGGCAACACGAGGGCGGAAAAACTCCGTAACCAGAGGCAACAGTGACGACAGAGTTAAATTTTACTTCCGGAACGACGTTCGCGTCGTAGATATGCTGTGTGCTTAAACACGGAGCGAGCGCATAAAAGGGAGTCCCCCCCGGCTACGCACGGACAGTTTGAAATTTCAACAGTCATGTCAGCAACGAGTCAGTGAGCTGGTGAAGCAGTTTTGAGAATTATCTTTTATTTATAACCTTTTTACCTTTCAAGTACCAATGTAAATTGTAAAGAGAAGCATAAGAGTCTTAGGTAAAAACAATTCTGAAGTGATTAAATTTGTTTGGTCAATGAATTTGTAAAATATGTAAGCTTATATTATGACCTTGCTTTCAAATGATGTTTGAAGGTCACGAATAGCTGCTTTGTCTTTTGCCGTTTTTTAGAATAGAGTTCCACATAAAAGACAATACTTTGATATTTAACTAAAACAGACCATTTAAACGAAGACAATAAATAGTTTATTATATTAACTTTGCAAGTCAATATATCACAAATTGAGAACTTTTTAGTTGTCATTTATTTGTCTGGCTTTCCAGACAACATGTATACTGTCGGTCGTGCAAAAACAAAGTTGTCGTCGTTGAAAAGTGAGATGATGTTCAGACATCTACATGGAGATATTCATTATCAACATTCTTGGTGTATATAAAAGGGTCTTATAATTACAAGGACGGAAGATATGAATGAATAAGCAAAGAATAGATTTTTACATTCAGCTAGCTTTTCATAATATCGATCTTCATACTTTTCTTCATGTTGGACAGCGGATTTTCTTTTGTTGAAATCATGTTCAAATATATTTCTGTCTACATGTGCATTTAGTATTTCACATGAATTCCCTGAAAACATTTCCGGTGGAACTTCGACTTCTTGCTCTTCCTTCTCCGATTCTGCATTGTAGTTCCAGTCGCTTTTGTTGACAGTATGTTTACACCTTCTTTTCTTGACTTTTTACATGGACTTGTCTTCGATGCATTACGTATGATTTGCAAGTATAAATATCTCATAAAGGCGGTGGCAAAATATAACCTTACTGTGAAAAGACACAATATTTAAGCTACTCAGTAAATAAAGTTTGAATAAAGTTTGTAAACCAAGTAGCTACAGCTTACAATAGTTCAAACATCCAACTTTTTGTGTGCCTCCTGAGACTTATGAATAATGAAGTTATGGTAATGACAGGATTGCTCATTTGCATTTGATTCGCGACATAAAAAGTTTGACCGCACATGAAATTATTTATTGTTGGACCCTTCCTTACAATATTTATACGCACCTTCCGTTTTCCCCTTGGCGTAACATCTTCTCTCTGACTTTCTTTTACAAATGATGTATCTCTGGTTGGCACAGATCCACGAATGAGTACCTTGTAGGCAGAAGGTTTATCTGAAAAGCGACGCGTGTAGCATGTTTCCTCGAAGTGCGCTGAGCACAAAGACGAATGTTTTGACGTTGTTTAAAATCAACTCGGTATCTTTTCACAAACTGAACCAATTTCTGACATGTGGTTTGGTCTGTCGGGAACTTGCGCATCCTTATTCCTGGTGTGTACGAAGTATTCTTACAACTTTCCCTCTGAGGCGTCCCAGCGACACAATATGTTCCTCCTCTTCTTGTTGGTTTATTACTATCCTCCATGACAAAAGCTCCCCCCCCCCCCGAGAGTCGTGCAAACAAAATTACGTCACAAAAAATTTCTCACGTGATCTTGGCCGCGCTGAAAGCAGACCGCTTCCACATCAACAAAAAATCTCAAAAATGCCGTTTTGGAGCAAGTTTCTGTCGATGTTTAATTATAAACGTTATTTTTATACACATTCGAAGTAGAAACAAGTTTTAAAAATTTCGCTTCATGTCACCTTTAAGTATATCTCAAAAGAAATCTAAAATTCTGTAACACTTGTGAGAATTCAATTCCCTGTTTACTTGTAATACTAGAAATTACTATCGCAAGTGAAATGCTGCCTCAAATGGGACAAAAAGCTTTAGTCCACTCCACAGGCAACTCTATGCAGTCTGTGGTCAAAGTGACCCCCCCCCCCCCCTTGCCCTACCTGAGATTGCACAATCCATTGATTAGTTTCCTGATATTTTACAAAATTCTCGAAATAAGTCCTTTAATTTTAGGTGCAACAGACAGAGAACATTTACACGTTTATTTTTAATTATAAGATTTAAAATTATACATTACTATAAAACTTCTCTTAATATAATTGGCAAGGGTTTTGACAGGATAAACACTACAACACGTATTGATATAATATACAAATAATAATAGATCATTATGCCTCTTGCTGTGGCACAGCTGTCAATGCAATTCAAAGTGTTTCGTGTTATGACAAATGTATAGCTGAAACACTATACACCAACCTCAGATTATTTTGGAGAATTTGTATAACTATAATAATTATATTCCAGACTGTGCATGCTAGCATTTTAGAGTTGCGCATTGTTTATAATCTCTGATTTTTATAAGTTCTTGGTAAAACTTTCAAGGTGATTTACTATAGTAATTGATGACAATCCATTACTTTCAAGATGTCTCACTCTGCATAATTATTGTGTTGCAATCCATCATTGAAACGTAGTTTATTTTCTAAGAGAACATGTGATACTGTATTTACTTTCCAGGAAACATGATTATCCAGGGGTAGGACTGATTAATACTTGATTTGTGTTATAAGTGAATCATACTTTTCTTTTTTTGAGTGAAATGATAATCCATTTCTTGTCAGACTTCAATGTACAGTCACTGCATCACATGTTAGTTTATTACAGTCTACAAAAAGATACAGATGCAGTGTATCCAGATACTGTTAAGTTTTTGTGATGAAATCCACATAAATCAGACGTACTGTATGGAATAGCATCTTGTAGATATACAGCAGTTCCAAAGGTCCGCAAAGACATGGTATTTTGTACACTTCAATCCCCAATGGTAGTCAACAGTTAACAGATCCATTGTGGTTAGTGAATCAATAAGTTTCTTACAGTAGTTTCCCATGAAGAAGAACAGTTTGATAATTCATTTCTTTGAGAAGTCTTTGACACTTTGTGGATACTTGTAGCTAGCAGACATTTGCATATGTTATAGTAGTACTGTATATCACGAATTATAGAAATCTATAAAAGAACAAAATTGTTTGTTAGCATGCATATGTACAGTTCACAAAGAACACAGGGAATTGGGTTAGGTTACAGTTGAGGGGTGATTAATAGTTTTACTGTAGTATAAGAGATAAAGACTTACCATTGACCTTGCCAATCATCTTAATAATCTTATAATACAAAAATAAAAATAAATTAAAGTAGATCTAATTTATGAGTTAAAACTGAAATGGATACACATTTCATGCACATAACAGTACATGTGGATCTAACTGAGATACACAATTGAAATCCCCTGGTATTATTCAATCTCGATGGTTTGATGAGTTAATATATGCACTACATGTGATCTGTGCCAAATGATCGAGCCTGTTTTCTTCTTCAAGCCTGAATTTTAAATTTGCTGATGACTTCAAGCTTGTCAATCGTTCATAAGTCATCGGTTCAATAACACAAGATGACAGTGTTTTTGCTCTGCTTATTGCAACGTAAGAGACTCCAGCAGTTCTCTCAGATTTACCAATATCTATCCAAGCCTTTGGTAGAGTGAGTCCTTGGCTCTTGTGTATTGTTAGAGCCCAAGCAAGTCTAAGAGGTAATTGTTGCCTCTCATGGAAACCATTCTCTGTCTGTGATGAAACAGTGATTGGACATATTGGGACACACGATGGTTGAGCATCATTGAATGAAGGACCTCTATAGTTCTCAAACCGAACAATTACAGCAACAGGTAAGGCTGGTGGCTGATGGTTGTTGTCAAAGATGAAATCAATGATTGTTCCAGTAGCCCCATTGCAGAGACCAACACTTGACCACAAATTCATGGTTAGCATGACTCTAGCACCCTTTGCTAGAAAAATCATAGGTTCTAATCCAGACATGTCATCTGAAGAGATCTTTTTAGCTATTGCAGATGAATGGCGAGCATTGATATGGGCAACTGGATGCTCAAGTTTAGTTAGTTGTTCATGGTTGTAATTTGCAACTTGTTCATTGCTGTAAAAAAGTCTGGTAGAATCATCAAATTCAGACAAATTTGGGAGGTTTGATGGCTGACGAGTCAAAAGTAATTTCCAGTCATGAACTGTAGACTCAGCTTTACGAAGTCGCAACAATAAATCTCTGAAGTTGACTTGTTCAGAACTCATACCTTGTACTCGCTGATTCACAGTGAGCTTAACAACTTTATGAAACATTCTGTAAGTTTGATAGCCTTGTTCACCATCAGCACTTGATGGTTTAGCATGATAAAGAGGCTTATCTGCTACATGTGGTAACTGACCTGGGTCACCAATTAAAATCAGAGATTTTCCTCCAAGAACTTTGTTATGACATCCAGTTGCTTGTTTGCAACGCTTATCTATCCAGCCAAAAGCAACTTGACCAAGCATAGAATATTCATCAATAAGAATGTAATCAACTCCATTTAAGCTTTCTTGCAGTCTACACAGACTTTGACCTGTTAGATCTTTTCTACCCCGAGAGCCAATGGGTAATTTCAACAGTGAGTGCACAGTGATACCTCTAATACTATAAGCAGCTTTTCCAGTTGTTGCAGTAACTACACATTTACCTTGTAAAATGTTACGAATAGCATTGATAAAGTAACTCTTACCAGTACCAGCAACACCAATAATAACAATAATAATAAGGCATAATGGTTCTTTTTCTGATGAAATATATGTATCATCAAAATGTGACTTGACAATATTATAAGCAAGTCGTTGCATTTCACTGAAACTGTTTATATCTACAACTGCATACTGCTCATTTATGATATAATTATCTTTTTTATTTTTTATCCATGTTGGCATTTCATGAATTTGTTGTTCAGAATACTGAGCTATGTCTTGGTGCCAGTCATGTCTTGACTCTGATGTTTGTTCAGAGTTGTGAAATGAAATGGAGTGTGAAGTTCGGATAAGATCATCCATTCCTCACGGGTATTGCCTTGTTCTTCACAAGGTTCATCTTCAGGTTCTTGTTGACTCTGAATAACAGTTTGTAGTTTGTCAAACCAGTCTGGAACATTGGTTTGTCCATAAGGTGTCTGCAAGAATTCTTGCCAATGATTAGTTAAAACTTCATCAGTTGGTTCTTGGTCACCCCATGCATTGTTTTGGGTTGTTTTCCAGGGTTTATACCTTAGAAGCTGATATTTACAATAAAGACCAAAATTTGGCCCTTTAGGATTAGACGAGTATGTTGGAAATATTCTTGGAACAACATTCTCTGGTAGTTTTGTTAGCTCACTGTTAACAACTTTGTATGTTGTAGCAAACTGAACAAAGTTCATGTTCATAATGTTTTGTGAACTGTCATATTGTTGACGGTTAGCATACACATCAAGAAGTGAATTATCAGTGCAAGAATCACCATCCTCAATAGATTCATTGTCACGTACTATACGTGAACCATTGAGACTCACTGGAATCACTTTAAAAGATGAACTGTGAAGTTTTAGTGACAACAAATGATGCATTGTCTCTTGAGCTGCATAATCTCTTTCACCAAGAGTTTTCATCACTACCTTTTTGATAGCCCTGTGACCTGTGAGGGTCACTATTATTGTCAACATTCTGGACAATAGAATTAAATGCCTGTTTCAACACAGGTGACCTTGGTTCACCTTTAGCAGCATATTTAGTAAGATACTCAACACAAGCATAGTGATCAATAACAACTTGAATGTCACAGTTAGCTCTCCATCCTTGCAGCTGGAGTTGTTGGTTGTTGTTCAACCTGGAATCATTTCTCTTAGTTACAATCTTTGCTCTATATTGCACATTATCACCTTTACTGTGAATTTCTTCAAATTCTAATTTTGTCCGAGGACAGTGATCAAATGGAAAATGAAATCTGCATTTCAAATCTAATCCATTAAATTTTTTTCTAAGACAGTAGTTTGTGCTACAACGAGTGTGTCGTTGTACCATATTTAAAAGATCTACATAATCAGATTCTACTTCAAACTCAGGAATGTCATTATGACGTTTCTGACATGGATGGACTTGGGGTCTTATCCACATGTCCTCATCTGGTGGGTTTGGGTTAACAGTTGACAATAACCAATCAACATACTGACATGCTATATCAGCAGCTTTCTTACCAGCTTCAATATCCTGGTCTAGTTCTACTGTATCTGGACAATCATTTTCATCCTTAAACTTCTGAGCTAAAAAGCCTTTCAGAGCAGTCTGAGTAAGTTGACACAATCGTGGGTCATTATTTAGTTTAGCAATACCATGACAATGGATACTACCTCTACCTTGGTATTCATATCTGAACCAGTGCCACTTTGCACCAAGAGTATCATAAAGCCAGTGTTTAACAAAGCTTTCAAGTCTCTGTGTGAAAAACCAATCCACAATATGAGGATTATTAATGACATTTTGTCGCCTCACCTCACTGGTGGTGTGGTTATTATTTGCTCCAAACAGAGCATGTAACTCAGGCCAATGCATATCTGCAGAGGAAGAAGTAAAGAACAATGTTGGTGCTCCAACATTAGTTATAATAGCTTTAAGCTCCTCTCTCACTTTATTCCAGTAAGCATTTGTACCAGCAATATTGCCAACATACCTGGACACTTTAGACATGAATACAGCTGAGTTTTTACTTGCAGCCATTTCACGCAGCTCATCAATAGTAAGATGAGCTTCACCTGGATTTTGTTTGAGGAATATTCCACTTTGTTGCAAAATACGCTTTCTCTGAATCATGTTGAAAGCCCAGTATGAAAATCTGGGGTGGTTAGCAAAACGATACACCCATTTACAATCAATAATCTCAGCAAATTTCAAAAGATGCTTAATTCTTTCTTAAAGAGGCACATCTCTCAAGAGACTTTGATTAGTGGGATCACCTTTCCCATCAGGGAATAATGTTGGAAATGCCATAGTGGCCAGATGTGACACCTGATATTCATTTAATGGCTCATTTTCAACAGTGGGCCATGCCATTGGTTCGTTTGCAGAAAGCTAATTTCTAACTGCTTCTATTTCTTGCTCTCGTTGTTCACCAACAGGGAAGAAACTACTCATCTCAGTTGAATCATTATAAACTGTGTCCTCAGAAGGGTTATCAGTAGGCGGGCCTAAATCAGGCATAGCACTATCAGCTGAGACTATTTCATCTTCAGTCTCAACAGTCATGAGATCTGATGGAACACCATTTTCAGGTAAAGAATTTAATGCATTTTCATTAATTTCTAACTCAATATAATATGGATTATTATGTATAAGCCACAATAATGCCTTGTGTACCTTTTCTCTTCTCACAGTCACATCTTTAAAAGTATTATTTCTACCTTTGGCCTTGACAATAATCACAGACAATTCTTTCGGATATCTCGGCAATGATGTTGCCAGTTCTTTTACATTTTGTGGCAAGTTAATACAATGCCCTGAGTAACCTCTTTGTCCACCTGGTTTAATATAAACTCTCATAATAGGGAGAGCACGAGCAATCAACTCATGTAACTTATGTGGTACTGGTGACGGAATCATTGAATTTTCAAATGAGAACTTTTTAGGAGATTTTTTATCTCTGGAACATCGTAAGCACACATAATTATTGGGTGAACGTGGTTTAGATTTCAATGGCCATGCCTCTTGACAAATTGTGCATTGACTGATGAAATATTCAAGAGATTTATGAAACTTAGCAATGTTGGATTTTGCCCAACTTTGTTTGTGAATACTACCATTTTTCTTTATGTCAAATTCTTTAAAATAATCCTGCTGATTAATATTATTATTGGTACTGTATTGTTCAAGTCTAGCACATTTTTTAATTTGACATTCATCTGAACACTTATTCAGCTTAGAATTTGCAAGTTGAGCTTGCTTTTCAATAGTAGTCCCCTCTGATCGTTTTCTTTTCTGATATTTTCTAGCATTCTCCAGTCTAGTTTGCTTTTTATTTTCAGTTTCTATGGCTTGTTTGCTTTTCTGATATTTTCTAGCATTCTCCAGTCTAGTTTGTTTTTCATTTTCAGTTTCTACAGCTTGTTTACTTTTCTGATATTTTCTAGCATTCTCCAGTCTAGTTTGTTTTTCATTTTCAGTTTGAACAGATTGTTTACGTTTCTGATATTTTCTAGCATTCTCCAGTCTAGTTTGTTTTTCATTTTCAGTTTGAACAGATTGTTTACGTTTCTGATATTTTCTAGCATTCTCCAGTCTAGTTTGTTTTTCATTTTCAGTCTCTACAGCTTGTTTACTTTTCTGATATTTTCTGGCATTCTTCAGTCTAGCTTGTTTCTCCTTTTCAGTTTCTACTGAACGTTTAGTTTTCTGGTATTTTCTAGCCTTCTCCAGAATTCTAGTCTGTTTCTCATTATGAGTACTTGTACTTTGGCCCAATAAAGTATTAGAGCCTTTTTGCATTATCTCAGAATTTGTTAACTGAACAGTTAACCCCTTAACTTCAAAAGGAGATATATTGGCTCGAGGTACAGTATTCTGGAAATAAATCACCACATTACTTATACTTTCAACAGAAACCAATACACATTTTCCAAATGGATGTGGTATACCATATGAATCTCTTGAGTGAGAATCAAAAATTTTAAAGTTCCCTTCAGAAGTCTTTAAAACTGCAACTGTGTTGCAATCAATAGTCAACAGGCAATGCTGATAATTTAACTGAGAATCCAAAAACAGATTATTCAGAGCATTTTCCAAAGAATAATATGGTGGATTGTTAGTTGCCATAAATAAATCCCCAGCAAATGGGTCACTATATTGCAAATAACACATTTTATTAGAAACTGCAACCATTTCTGGCACATCAGGTAAAAGCAAATACGTTTTATTAATAGAATTGCTTATACAAGTATAAAGGTTGTTTCCAGCACACAATATGTCATTCAAGCATGATGAATCCCATGCATTGATATTCGTTATTTGACTATGTATTACTGCAGTCAAAGACATGGCTACACATTGTTTACCAGCATTTTGTCTAAACTTCTTTGCATTACCTTGGCTAAAATCAGCACATATAGTTTTAGTTGGGTCAACCACATCATATACTGTGGGTCCAGGATTTTCTTCGACGTCATTTGCCATTTTCAACAACAATGGAACATACACATTGCAGCATGACATTTGAATAAACGATACTATCACTTGACTCAAGCTTTTACATGTATATTGTTCTGCCAACCTCTTTGTTGGAAAATAAAATAGACCCAGATAAAATATTCGTATCAGTATTATTAATACCATAGCCGCTATTCCCAGCTGAAGTAACATCAACATTACAACACAAATGTCACCTTCGAGTCGAGTTGAATACTCTTTGACCCTTACATTATTGTGTGCACCAATTCGGGCACGATATTGCTCAATTGTTACTCCCATTTACTGAACTTGGTTAAATAATTAATCAGTGACTTACCTATACAACTGTTTTCTTTTCTTCACAAGCACTGCACTGCAGCTTGGTTCAGTAAAAGTACGTTTTTTAATACGTTTGTCAATAGTCAACAGGCACAAACTATGCCTTCGTTTGTATGTTTTAGCGAGCACAACGACTTCGCTAAGTTTGATTTCAACGAGCACAATGGCTTCGTTTATATTTTTGACGAGCAGAATGGCTTCGTTTGATTTGATTTGCGTGAAACACACACGCAGATAGTGTCTGATCAGAATGTTGATCAGCGTGAACAGAATGGCTCCTGTGAGAATCAATGAACCCACACCAAATATATACACCTAAAAATAGAAGAAAACCACCATGAAATCTTCTACCAAGTTTGTTGTCAGTTGTAGGAATTGATATCTTACCTCGACAAGATAATCTATCCTCACTAAAATTGAATAAGAATAAGATCCTATAAAGACAACAAGTGCATGCGTTCATTTATAGCCAAGAACAGCCAAGAAGTGTGAATGTGTGATTCCGACCAGCACGGCATTGCCAGTTCCAAAAATCCATCGCCGTCGGTGTTGCCGTGTTGAAACCATGCTTCAAACGTTCATACAATTTCAATCAAACAAATCCTTCTGGCGTATGTGAAAAGAAACTTCCTACGTCATAAAATGCTCAACAAATAAATAAATAAATAAATAAATAAACTCTCAAAATCTCGATCCCGTTGACTATACATAACTCGGCAAAGAGGTCTGGACACGAGTATGGTGGCCCATTGTTCTCATAGTAAATTAGTGAATAGAAATTTATAGAAAACAAGAAAAACATAAAATAAAATAAAATAAATAAAATAAAATAATATGTATGGCAAAATAAATAAATAAATATAAAAAAATAAATTTAAAAAAATTAAAATGAAAAAAATAAAATAAATAAAAATAAAATTTAAATAAAAAAATTAAATAAAAAACAAATTAAAAAACAAATCAAAATGAAAAAAATAAATAAAAATAAATTAAATAAAAAAATAAATAAATAAAAAATAAATAAATAATAAAAAATAAATAATAAAAAAATAAAAAAATAAATTTAAATTAAAAAATAAAAACCAACATGCGATTTCCATTTCAAAATGAAAATGAAATTCAACTTTCAAATTGTGAAAAAGCCCAACGTTCTCATTTGATTTAGAAAAAAACAACTTATACACGACTTTCGTTTCAAAAATCAAAATCAAATGTTGTTAAAAAGCCCATCGTTCTCATAGACCATGATGCACCTCGGCCAGTAGCTTAGTGACCGCGAGCCTTCATATCGTGTTTCTTTACTTAATTCTTAATCTTCATTCAAAAATTCAAAATAATGCCACCTAAAAGAAAAGCAGTTTGGGATAACCTGGCTCAAAAAATGTCAGCGAAGCGAACCACAAAAGATGGACAGAGAGCAAGCGGTAAAACGCCTAATGCGCCGTCTGAAATAATCGTCCAAAGGCTCTCATCCGAGCCAGACAACAAACAGACGTACAAGCCAATTCAACCACGTGAGTTCGTCTCATTTGAATATAAAGAACTCACACTGCTAAATCTTAAAAAAGCATGTGCATCACATTTTAATCTGCCGTACGCAACGTGCGATGTTCTGGTATCAAATAAAGGCCCCTCGTGTACGAATATCAATCAGATACCATATCGAAAAGACAAGGTAAGCAAACACAATAATTTATTGATTTATTCTAAACAAATATACAGTTCACAGACATGGAACATATTGTCCTATTTCTCCCTCGTCGACTAATATGTCTATCGTGAAAATGAATTTCACCAGCCTGCTTTTATACGAAAATGTTGCTGGTATAAAATCTGTTTTCAAACATGATTTCTTAACATTTCATTTAGACTTGTTTAACAAGTTAGGGGCTGTTTATATGGGAGGCGAGCGCCGCGAGCTACCGGGCTAGCTCGGTAAGCGAGATCTCATCGCGTAGTTATGTTGTTGTTAGGAATTCCGGTGCGTTTATATGGACAAGCGGGCCAGCCCGGTTAGCGAGATCTTGCTTGAGAGAGGCGAGATCTCGGTAAGCGGGCTGAAAAATTCTCATATAAACACTCGCAGCCGGGCTGGCCCGCTTACCGAGATGAATTTTCAAAGGGATACCGACGCCGTCTATTGTTTGGCACTGAAATCATCTCGGTAAACGGGATGAATTTTTCCCATATAAACGCGAGCCACAAATCATCTCGCTTACCCGGCTAACTCGGTAACCGGGCTAGCTCGCCTCATATAAACAGCCCCTAAGACTTGTCAATTTTGCTGAAACTTGTCATGTAATAAATTATTGCCCAGACCATTACTTTAACAGTATAGACTTTCCCTAGTCCCCCCCACCCACTTTCAGAGAACATTGATGATGGGCCATTCCACTTAATGTCCACCCCCTGTTTTCCATGTGGATATATTAAGCAAAATAGTTGTTGTTTGATTTATTAAACAAAAGGACAACAAAGGACTAAGCTACATTTAGCAAATGTGTACCATTATGTGCCAGTCAATGTCAAGCCTTACAGTTACAACCTTTTGCTGTGGTTTTATAAGAAAAGTCTCCATGCACACTGGGGTATTTTTTGCAGGGGTAATATTTTCTGGATTTCACATTGCCAAGACACCTTACATAGGGTGAGGCGGTTAATCGATAAACCGGAAAAAACCGATGTTTTTCGAAAACCGATTCGACCGATGTTGCTCCAGGCAAAAAACCGAAAAACCGAAAAACCGAAAAAACCGAAAAAACCCGTTTGAATCTCAGTAACATTGAAACAAAATGACAGTAATAATTACAGGGAAGCGAAGCATCAAAGCTAAGCCGGATCACACGCTTGATTGGTTCAGCAAATCAGTGCCCTGATTGGTTCAACAGAAAGCGGACCTCTGCGAAGACAGGTAGCGTATGACTCATCGCAAAAATATTCAGAGTTAACAAATTAACATATAAACACGTGCAATAGCATTCAAACATTAAACTTCAGTTGGTCGTTTGCTTACACTATCCCGAAGTCTTTCTGTTTTTGTTAAAATGAGTAAGAGTGCAGTTTGGAATTTCTTTAAGAAGCCAGAAAGAGGAGAGGATTTTGCCGTGTGCAAAATCTGTACGCAGTCCGTTAAAAACAAGGGAGGAAACACAACCAATTTGCTGCAACATCTTCGAAGAATCCATCCTTCCCAATATGCGACGATGACTCCATCAGGACGAAAGTCAGCACCGAGTCGAGCGACAAGCGATAGCAGCCCAGTTTCATCAGATACGCAAGTTACCCAACCTACAGTAAAGAGCCTCTTTGCCAGCAGCACGCCATTAACACCTGGTAACAAGCGCCACGAAAGTATAACAGATGCCATCACATACTTTCTCTGTAAAGACAACGTCCCGTTTAACGCAGTGAGTCGACCAGGATTTCAAAAACTATTGAACGTATTAGAGCCACGCTACAAGATTCCAAACAAGACAACGTTTTCGAAAAACAAACTTGCAAAGCTGTATGATGTCACCAGAGAAGCAGTTATGCTAGACTTAAACAGCATAAACTACTTCGCATCTACAACTGACATGTGGTCTTCTCACGGCTTGACACCGTACATGGGATTCACGTTGCATTGGGTAGACGCTGAGTGGAAGTTACAAAGCCGAAACCTTGGGACAAAGTTTTTTCCTGATGACCACACTGCCGAACAGTTGACCGAGACGATGAAGTGCGTTAAAGCCAATTCTCCATCGCCTGTCAACAACTGAATTGGCCCCTCAAGATGACGATTTGCCATTGGCCGCCGAAATCAAGGAGGAGGTCATGACGCGACTACAAGCGCGTTATGTTGCCGATCGATTGAAAGGTTTGATGAATGTCGCATCATTCTTGGATGCTAGATACAAGACTGATTTTTTAGAAACAGAAAGCGAAGAATTGAACAATGTCAAAGAGGAGCTCTTGAAGAATGTTGTTCTTCTAGAGTGCAGCATTGAAGAAGAAGAAGATGTCTTGCCATCGCCCGCTGCAAAGAAGGCAAAACTCAGCCTTGGGGCATTGACCAGCCTGAAAAAGAAAGAAACGGCGTCACCAGCAGCCTCTCCACGTAGCCGTCTCTCCAAGGAGATTGACACTTACCTCAGTTATCCAGTCATTGACGGAGACGACGAACCTTTAGAATGGTGGAAGGTTAACGCAAAAGAACTTCCGTTACTGTCACAATTGGCAAGAATATACCTCGCCATTCAAGCCACCAGTTCGCCATCGGAGAGGCTTTTTAGCAAAGCGGGGCAAGTTGCTACACCAGCGCGAGCGCAACTAAAGCCCGAGAAAGTTGACAAACTTGTCTTCCTAGCGGAGAATTTGTAAGGATAGACTATCGCATTCGCTTGTATATAGATAGAAAGAAAGCCAGTTTTACTGTTACTTAGTCATTTCCTTGTGTGTAGAACGTATATAGCTACAATGTTTGAAAATTTAATTCTTGTAAATATTACGATACATTGTACTAACTGTTTTAAAAACTAAAGTCTTGAACGTGTAGCGTGAAGTTTAATCAAGTAAATCTACAGATATAAATATCGATTTTTTCGTTTTTTCCGGTTTTTTCCAGGCGGTTTTCGGTTTTCGGTTTTTACCCTGAACCGCCTCACCCTAACCTTACACTAGCATTGTTGTGTTCTTATTTACCCCCCCCCCCCCCCCTCCTGTTTTAGACTGACTGCCTTGTGCATGCATTTGTGCACAGTAATAACAGGCCTTTTCGTATTTGCTAGGTATACCTTGTGCGATTTGCATTGTTGCAAGACCACGAAGATGATGATGGTGATGATGACGACGAGTTAAATACTGAACACCCACAAAGAATTAGGAAGCACAATCTATCAGCCCCAGTTCAGTCTGTCAAGCCGAGTGTGGAGATTACATACCCAGCTTCGATATCTGTGGAGGAATTGCTCAGAGCTGGTCGTTTGGTTAGACCAAAAGCAAGAAAACTGATATCACTTGAAGTAGAGAAGTTCAACATGGAAACTCGGCAGTGGGAGCCAGGAATGAATATCACAGCAATGGTCGATGATGAGAAGTTCTCTTTTGGCTGCTTTAGAGATGCCTTTTTTAGCTGTTGAAAAAGGCTCCAGTAAGAAAAAATGGGTTGTAAAAAAATACAACCTAGATGCATTGAGGATCATCAGTGATACACTGAAGACAAGTGTTGAAAACCACACAAGAAAGCAAGTACAGATGAATTCTGTTGCACAAGTCATTGCAAGGAAATTTTCTTCAAAGGTCCCAGAAGAATTTGGAAGGTGTTTCGCATACAATAACATCTACTATACCCAGCTTGATGGTCGACCTGCAACAATAGAAGAATTTGTTGAAGGTAAATTTGTTAAGTATATTAACAATAATGGAAACTGTGTTGATCTTGGCCCCGATTGTGAAATTGAAATCAAAACCATCCAGGACAAGGCCCAAGCTCTTGTTCACTTCAGCTATATTGCCACAGATAACAAGATGCTCCTAGTTGATATCCAGGGTTCCAGATATCACTTGTATGACCCAGAAATTGCCACCAAAGACCTCTATGATGCAGAAGATGAAGAAGCTGAAATATATTTCTGCTGTGGGAACCTGGCACATGTGGCTATTGATACATTTATGAACAATCATGTTTGCAACAAGTATTGCGAGATGTTGGAATTAAAGAAGTGAGAAACTTTACTTAACAGTACATTTCGTATTCAAGAGTGAACTGAATGTTTTATGTGGAAACTGTGTACTTTATATGACACAAAATACTGTATACTAGATTTTGGCATTTACGTTATTCAAAGTGGGACGAACACATAGTTTTGTACCTTTGTACATAAGGATTTAAAAACGTATATACATATCATACAGTATAAAATGATTTATTCTGTACGGATACATCTAGGGATGTGCCGGATACTGATTTACTGGCATACCAGATAATAGTCCAGCAGAGACAAGTAAGGGGAAAGAAGTTCAATAACTATCCAGAAAATTTTCTCTGATAATGGATGTCTATTTTGCTGGAAACTGGTATCCGGCTCATCCCTAGATATACATGTATTACAGTGTGTCAAGTTTGTATCTTCAAATATTTATATTGCAAGGGTTTTTATGAAGTTAAATAGAATAGTTGGTATTATCCACAATACAGTTATGGTAGTCATATATGCTCTGATTGTCCATAATGATGTTTCAGAAACAAATATGTATCTGCTGCATCAGCTGGTTTAACTTGATCAATTTCTGGGATAATTTGTTCACACTCCCTACGAACATCAGCGTCAAGAAAGTCTTCTCCTACATCCATTACTCCTGATAGTTCTCTAACTTCATCAAGTGCTTCATCTGTAATAGGCAGACCTGTAATGTACCAATATAAGGTCATTATTTGCTAGTCCATGTTGCTGAAGCTTTGATATTATCAAAATGTCAACCACAGACCTGGTTTGTATAGGCCATTTAAATCCTTAAAAGTATTTACAGAACCTTTACACATGAATTTTAAGTCTTTAGACATTTGAAAAATCTTTAAATTGTATGAAAATGTTAAAAAAGCTTTGAATCTATTGAATTATTCCATTCCATTACAATTACTTGGCCAATTACATAGATCCATTAACAGCAAGATGTGCACATTACATACTTTCAAATTTCAATTAGCAAGATTATTTACTTTACCATAATTGTTAACTGCATACAGTAGGTGTAAAAAATATGCTTTAACACTGTATTTGTCCTTGGCTTACCACATTGTTCATGACCATAGTTTTCAGGAAAATTAAAAACATAATCAGGAATTCCCTTTGGCATTTGTGCATCCTTTTGCTGTCTTATCCTGTGGGTGTTCCATGTACATTTATAGAAAACATCTATTTCCTTTTGAATAATTGGAATATATATGAATGCCAACAAGTCCCTTATTAAAGAGAAAAATATTTTTTAGTGTTTACAAATGTACATACAGGGTAGTGCAACAGAGTAGTATACCAGTTAGTGATTTAATTGTTAATTATTTATACTGGTAGTAATGCCAGTGAGAGATAATGGAAGCTGTCATGTTGACACATGTTTTGGCTACAGTATTGCATTTAAACATCTGAAGGAATTGCATGCTGATAATTACAAGCATCAGTAATCAATATGAATTCTCAAAGTTGTGTTGTAGTTGATTTCCTGTGGAACTATTTGAGAAAGTGTTGCAACTGTACCTGTCAGTTTGATCATGTTGATCATAGAAGCCTTGTTCTAACAGCATATTCAATTGCCTTTTGAAATACTTTTCAAATCTGTGATGCAAATCACGCCACCATCTCTCAATCTGTTGAGAGCATTAAAATGAATGGTAATTGTAATGTTATACATTATTGTAAATGCATACATGTTTCCTAGAATTATAATATTATTTTAGCTACATGTACAGTATTTTTAAATATGCTTTACCTTATTGCTTGTTGATGGACCAAATTTTACTCCATCTTCTGGATTTCCAATTTCTGGGTGAAATGTTCTAAGGAATCCATGAATGGTTGCTATTGATCCCATTTCTGATCCCTTATCCAGTCTTAAATGTTGACTTAATGCTTAACAGAAGAAAACAATTGTTAAATGAATCAGTTGCTCTTCAAGTGGTCAATATAAAACAGACAAAACCATAAACATTTTAAAACCGTTTGGCATAATGTGGTATTTTTAAGTAGTTCAATGTGATAACCACACACCAGAATATATATATTATTTAACGCACTAAATATATAATACATACTTTTTGTTGTTATAAGATGTTCAAGGTACCACCGCCCAATCAATTTTGGATTTGAATTTGAGGTCCATAACTTCAAATATAGGATTCGACAACTAAAAACATCTTGCATTCCAAATAAAGCAAGTGGGAATGTGTCTCTCATGAACCCCATTAATTTGTCATGACCATCACCTGAATGTGTATGATTTGGTCCCTAAAAACAAGATAATACGCAAATTAAATAACTTCACAACTCGATCCCCTTATCACTTCGCATAACCATGAATTTGACTCTCTAGTAGACACTCAGGAGTTTCAAGTTTGTCATGGTGTGGAGAATTTGACCTTTCAATTGACCTTTTGACTACAAAATGACACAATATACAAGTCTACCAACCAAAGAAGTAAATGTTCCAGTAGGGCCTCTTCTTCGTTTTCGTGTGCCAACCCCACCACGGCGCTCAAGTCCTTCAGGATCAATATTGGTCATGACATCGTATACAAGCCCCCTGGGCACTGGAAGACCATGACCTTCACGAACTTTCTTATGCAACGAACGGTAGCCTAAGAGCTGACCTGGACCATCTTGAGCTTCGCGCACAGCTTCCTCTACTTCCTCCACACTCACATCATAGTCAACATACTTTATTTCAAAATATTTCAATCTTCTACTTAAAGTGCCTAGGCTCCAAGCGTATTGGCAATAGTCCCTTGTCATGAAATCTAGAATCTCTTTTCTCTTAAAATTTTGGAGAACATAGTTCCTGAGATCATCTCGAAGTCCATCGTCATTTTGCCATTCAACATTCACAATTCTTTCCGCCATTTTGAATATGAAGACTCGCGGTCACTAAGCTACTGGCCGAGGTGCATCATGGTCTATGAGAACGATGGGCTTTTTAACAACATTTGATTTTGATTTTTGAAACGAAAGTCGTGTATAAGTTGTTTTTTTCTAAATCAAATGAGAACGTTGGGCTTTTTCACAATTTGAAAGTTGAATTTCATTTTCATTTTGAAATGGAAATCGCATGTTGGTTTTTATTTTTTAATTTAAATTTATTTTTTTATTTTTTTATTATTTATTTTTTATTATTTATTTATTTATTTATTTTTTATTTATTTATTTTTTTATTTAATTTATTTTTATTTATTTTTTTCATTTTGATTTGTTTTTTAATTTGTTTTTTATTTAATTTTTTTATTTAAATTTTATTTTTATTTATTTTATTTTTTTCATTTTAATTTTTTTAAATTTATTTTTTTATATTTATTTATTTATTTTGCCATACATATTATTTTATTTTTATTTATTTTATTTTATTTTATGTTTTTCTTGTTTTCTATAAATTTCTATTCACTAATTTACTATGAGAACAATGGGCCACCATACACGAGACACAGGCAACCCATGTCAATTATTTCAAACAGTGGTTCGCACGTTTTGGACATTTAAGAAGTTTCATAAGACGCAGATTCTTGAACTATACATCAAATGAAAGCTCATTTAACATCTAACAACATACGTACACCATATACTTCAACGATATGTAGTTCTAAAATTACTAGCCATCTTGTTCCACAACTGAGAAGATACAGCACCGCGGGCGGCAACACGCCACTTCAGCAGTACTCACCGCTTTCCCTTTCTAAATCATGCATAAGCCACCGAATACTTGTTGTTCAACTGCTGTTTGGTTCCAGAGGTTTGGTTCTTGACAAGTTTCAGTCGCCAGATAAAATTTGAAACCCTTCAAGGCTTTCGAAAGAACAACGATTCAAAGGAATACAGACGCTAGCCACTGTCAATTATTCAATCAATGAATCGAAATGTCGATTTGAAATGGATTATCCCAGAGCTTTCGGTCGACGAGCGCGGCCCGCGTGAGAAGGGTCGGGGAACGAGATTGAACAACCAGAGCCTTTTCAATCTCATTCTCAAAGCCAAATCCCTTTCACGGCGTGGCCGGGGAAATTTGGCTCTGGGAACGAAATTGGAGCATTGACTTATATCAACACGATCTCTTACCAAAATTAAGTGTATATCTTAATTGTAAAATAGGGCTCGAATTAAGACATGGCCTTAATTTTAAAATAGGGCTACAATTAAGACATGGCCTTAATTTATCTGTCCCACAAGCGGGATGTTAAACTTGAACACATAAAGCTAAAAATCCTAGAGGGGTGTTGTGGTCGGGGTATGAGAGCTGGGTCATTTTTCCGGAGGGTTGTGACTAGGTTTAGGGTCCGGGGGTTTTTGGTTAGGTTTAGGGCTACCGGTTTTTTTTGGTTAGGTTCAGGGTTACCGGGGGGTTGTGGTTAGGGGTTGGGGTATTGGGGATGAGTTTTCATTTAAAATTAAGGATTATCCTTAATTCTAGGCGAGTTGAGAATTAAGGATAATCCTTAATTTTGGATGTGAGGTGGACCTGCCTATATATATAACTGGACTGCGGGTGCTGGCCAAAAATGTGTCCCCATTTTCACTTTCAAAATGGCGGCATTTATGGGTCCTTCTCACTGACCTATATATATAACTGGACTGCGTGCTCCTATTACCTTTGAGTTAGGAAAAGTGTCCCCATTTTCACTTTCAAAATGGCGGCATTTATGGGTCCTTTTGCTAATGGTGAAGGCCGCTGACCGATACTTAAGATCTCTAGTTCGTGTTGGACGTGTTCGATATTTCTCTTTTTTTAAGAAACCTAAGCTATTTGGTCGGATAAACTGTACGTATGTTGTAGCCAGATGAATTATCTTTCTTCCAGTATATTTGATAGCTTCTACAGTGGTTTATTTCTCGAGACAACATTCGGAGAAGACATTATAATACACACGGAAAAAAAATTCAAAATAGCGGCCGCTATTATGATTTGGACATGTTCGGTATTTCGCTTTTTTTTAGGGAAACTAAGCTATTTGGGCGGATAAAGTGTACGTATGCTGTAGCAAGGTGAATTATCTTTCTGCCAATATATTTTATAACTTCTACAGTGGATTATTTCTTGAGAAAACAGTCGGAGTAGACGGGCTAGGCAAACTTTGTCGAATTTTTGCCAAGTCAGCATAATATCGTCCTGGTTCAAGTGTCAATACACATGGTCATGGAAATCTAGACAAACATTTCGTTTTATGAAGTCGCCAGCTCTATATAAAAGAACCGCTGACGATCACGAGAAAATCGTAAAGAAGCAAGGCGTACCGAGTTCTTCTTAGGGTCTGTTTACATGGGAGGCGATATTCCTATTTGGTCAGACAAATAATCCAGCAGGCCTCTGAGTCGTTCCACAAGAAATTATCAATGACCAACCCGCATGCATTAACTCTTTCCTGCCGTCCGAATTTATTGCTCTTTACTCTTTAGTATTTTGTTCTGGCTAACGCCAGACGATTTTATTCACCTCTTGGGGAAGCCTTCACAGGAACAATTTTGATCTCTTTCTCTAACTCTTTCCCGTCCGAATTGGTGTTTAGTATTTTATTCTGGCTAACGCCAGACGATTTTATTCACCTCTGGGGAAGCCCTCGCATAGGAACGATATATTAATAAAGTAAGAAAATCGCTTTGTGTTTACATAAATATTCTGTTTTCCTACGATAAGTACATGTCAGTGGTCGCTACCATTAGCAGAAGGACCCATAAATGCCGCAGCCGATCCGCACGTTGTATCTAATAAACCACCCGATCCGCACGTTGTATCTAATAAACTACTAGACATTATATACACATTGTATCCAGTAAGTTACTGGAAATTGTTTAATTCTAAGATGCGCCAATTAACGGATTAAAACTCACTGCGCATCCCACAATCTTTGTCAAGAACTGTTGACCATAAATTACGAACACTACTAGGGGGGTTGCACGGGGAGGAGGTGGTTTAAAAACCCCCCCGACACTTTTCAAGTTAGGGTTAGGGTTACCCCCGGATTTTTGAGATTAGGGTTAGGGGGTTCGGGGGGGGAAGGGTTTCATTAAAATCCTCTTTATTAAACAATTTCCAGTAACTTACTGGATACAATGTGTATATAATGTCTAGTAGTTTATTAGATACAACGTGTGGATCGGCTGAATAAACTACTAGAAATACATGAATTCGACAACCCCTCGCCTGCTTTATATGCATTTTTAGCCCCACTCCCCCCCCCCCCTAATTTCTGTTTTTGTTGTATTGACACACAGATCATCTTTAAATTTTATATGTATTTTTGAAACACACACCCCCTGATTAAAATATTAAAGCCCTCCTGATATGCATTTATAGGGTGACAAACTGTTTACTTTCAGATTTCTGAACATATGAAAGCAAAACTTAGGTTTCATTAATTGAACTATAGCTGTAAAACATGTATTCATTGTTTATAGGTTTCCAAGAGAATTATTTTTAGCAAGTCTTTAAATGGCTTCCCTCTGCTGTTCTGCATACATGTTTTGCAAAGGCAGAATTAAAAGTTAACAGCTCCAAAACTACATTTATAATATAAAGTCTGATATAAAAACAATTCAGTAGAATCGGATTCCAGAAAGAAATATTAAACAGACAACGTTTCTGGCGAAAATTTGGAAATACTGCCTAGAAAATCGGCAAAGTCGGCCCATGAGTATTATAAATAATAAGAAGTGCATATACATAGTCAATGAAAAACACCACGTCCAGATAAGTTTTACAAGTTAGTGTAAAAAGGTAAGCACGAATATAAGTGGAGCTGTATATCATTTAGGTTTAAGCGAAAACATGAAAACAACACAATGTATTAAACTTTATATAATAGATGCTAGATTAAGTTTAACGGACGAGTGACTATAAAAGGGCTTTTATTTAAACGTATTGCCGGTCTTGGCACTTAATACAATGAATCCAATCAGCAAAATAAATATACAAATTCCCTACCTGAGTTACCACAAACACTGCCAATTCAGATCGACTTTTTGTTTACCATACAGCGTTTAGTATCTTCAGGTTTTCTAGTTTCTCTTCAAGATATATTAAACCGCTGTTTGTTGTTTTAGTAGAGCGGGCTCCATTTCGTTTCTTTAAACGAAAATATTTCGTTTCGCAAAATATAGCCATAGATTTAGTTTAAAATTTTGTGGTGCTTCGTTGTCAGTCACCAGTACCCAACAATTCTTAGCGCACGACACCCTACGACGTATATATATATATAAACAGCTTCCAGATTTTCGTCTGCCTTGCTTTTTCTACACGCGTGTAAAATGAACTCCACGCGTGTCGAGATTAGCACCCTCACCGGGCTCCGGGCCTTCGGCCCGTCGCCCGGCTCGGGGACTAGACATTATATACACATTGTATCCAGTAAGTTACTGGAAATTGTTTAATAAAGAGGTTTTTAATGAAACCCTTCCCCCCGAACCCCGTAACCCTAATCTCAAAAATGTGAATTTCCCGGGGGTAACCCTAACTCTAACTTGAAAAGTGTTGGGGGGGGGGGGGGGGGGGGGTTAACCCTGACATGTACTTATCGTAGGAAAAAAGAATATTTATGTAAATACACATATGCGAGCGAGGGCTTCCCCAGAGGTGAATAAAGTCGTCTGGCGTTAGCCAGAATAAAATACTAGACACCAATTCGGACAGGAAAGAGTTAGAGAGATCGTTTATAAATCGTTCCTGTCCGAGGGCTTCCCCAGAGGTGAATAAAATCGTCTGGCGTTAGCCAGAATAAAATGCTAAAGAGTAAAGACCAATAAATTCGGACAGGAAAGAGTTAATGCATGTAAGTTGGTTGTGGAACGACTCAAGAGGCCTGCTGGATTATTTGTCTGACCAAATAGGAATATCGCCTCTCATGTAAACAGCCCCTAAGAAGAACTTGGTACGTACGCCTCACTTCTTTACGATTTTCTCGTGATCTTCAGCGGTTCTTTATAGAGCAGGCGATTTCATAAAACCATAGTCCCTGGATAACAGTGTCTGGAAACGCGGCACGGATCAAAAGAAGAGGTTATTGTGCAATTTTAACCCGCGTCCAGGTGTTTATTAGGGGCACGCTTCGATGGCTTCGCCATATTGGTTTCAAGTTCTAAAATTAAAAGTGCAATTAAGCGTGTAACTATTATTAAATTCAGTGTCTTTTGTATCGTTTTTCAAAGAAAATAGTTTTCTTATCAGAGTATGCCAGGAGCAAATTGCTCTATATTCGGTTGCTCTGTATCAAGAAGGAAAAAACACGAAGGAATCAGCTTATTTGCCATCGCTCCCAGCTCAGGCTTAGACCCAACCAAGGCTGAATGGAAGAAGAAATTGATTTCGATTATTACTCGAGATAGGGTGATTGACAAAGAGTTGCGCAGGCAAATAAAGGAAGGAAAACTCCACATCTGCGAACGACATTTCAACCCTGATGATATTGAAGTCAGTAAGTTACAATTAATGTTCTTTTGTCAAACTTTCGTTCATATCTTGCCTTGTCAGTTGATGCATAATTGACTTGTTTACTACGGTTTTAATATGACCCACGCGTTTATTTAGTGCTTACTATTCATCTATCTTAGACGAAGCTAGGAAGAGGCTTAAAGTTGGAGCGTTACCTACTCTTAATTTACCTCAAAAAAGCCACCAAAGCCATTCGACGACGTCTTCGAGAGCGAGGGCAAGCAGGGTCAGGGAAATTGACTTGCCAAGTAGTAGTGGTCAAGAGGGTGAGCCTTCTTCAGCTTCAGATGAGCGAGAAACCTTCAAAGTTAGCAATCCTTTGTTCAAGAACCTCGACGAATTCAAAGCACACGTTAGTTCACTCAAATTGGTTGGATGAACTGTCAGTTCAGGTGAGGGCAATATAGTATTCAGTTGGTTTGATAGTGTCCATCATGTTGCAAAATTTCAAGTCATTGTCGACTGCAGTCTTGGTTTTAGCATTTCTGTTTATGGATGGTTCATCCCTGATGATCATCCTATTTACACGGAGAACAAACGTTCTGTAAGATTTACAAGAGCATACCCACTTTTGTCAGCTGTCGTGAAATACAAAGTCTGTGCAGGTTTAGATGTTGTAGAAGAGACTGCCATAGAAGATCCAGTGTCTGGTAAGGCTCAATTTATGCGACACTCTGTTTAGCAGATAGTTGATCCCCTTGACCATGATGTGTCTCCTGCACCACTTGTAACAGTTTTTAAGAGGCATGAGGAGTGTCTGGTCATCTGTGAAACACCCAGATGTTGCTGTTGCAAAGAAGAAGATGACAAGAAAAGCAGATCCCTTTTGAGCCTGTTAAAAACTCTGCACCTCTCACTGCTGCATCTCAAGAGCGACTTGCCATTACAGTCAAAGCAAAGAGACTGGAGTGCCAAGACCTTAAAAAGAAACTGGAAAAAATGGAAGCCACAATAACACAGAATAGCATTTCAGTAAATCACCAACTTCACTCCGATCTCCTTTCAATCCTGTCAGGAACAAACTTTGAGGGTTCTCCACTAATGAAATTGTTTTGGCAACAGCAGCAAAAGGCCATGGGCTGTGGAGATGCAAGGCAAATAAGATGGCATCCAACTATGATACGATATTGCCTGTCGCTTGCCTTAAAGTCACCATCTGCCTATGATGAGTTGGGCAAAGTTTTGAAGTTACCTAGCAGACGACGTTTAAGAGACTACAAGAATGTCATCAAGCCAAAAGCAGGTTTTAACAAGGATGTCATTGAGGAGCTTATGTCATTGACAAGCCAGCACTTTGACATTCAACGATACGCTGCTTTACTTTTCGATGAAATGAAAATACAAAGTAACCTGGTCTTTGATAAGCAAACTAATGAATTGATTGGCTTTGTAGACCTAGGTGATCCAGATGTCAACTATGCTACATTAAATAATGTAGATGAATTGGCTTCTCATGCTTTGTTTTTTTACATCAGGGGGTTGGCAACTGATTTAAAGTTCTGCCTCTCTTTCTTTGCCACTCATGATGTCACCGCCCATCAACTAATGCCACTATTCTGGAGAGCTGTCAGCATTCTGGAATACACTTGCAATCTATGGGTTATCTCGGCAACTGCAGATGGTGCCACCAGTAACAGGAAGTTCTTTAGAATGCACAAAGATTTACAGAATGACCCTGCTGATAGCTCCGTTGTTTACAAGACTGTAAACATTTTCAAACCACATCGCAACGTCTACTTCTTCTCAGATGCACCCCATCTTATGAAGACTTGTCGAAATTGCCTTTATCACTCAGGTAGTGGACGCCATACTCGCAATCTGTGGAACAATGGAAAGAGTTTACTTTGGGAGCATATTGCTAATATGTTCAGATTGGATTTGGATGATGGGCTTCATCTGGCACCAAGGCTTACAGCTGATCACATTTTGCTCACCTCCTACTCTGTCATGCGTGTCAGGCTTGCAGTTCAAGTATTGAGCAACACTGTATCAACTGCTCTTCAACACCTTATGCCAGAAGAAACAAGTGAAACTGCTGTGCTTTGTGCAATGATGAATAAATTTTTCGATTGTGCAAATGTACGCTCAATTACAGAGCACAAGCGCAAGAAGAATGATGATGTCAAACCATATCAACATTCTAATGATGAACGGTTATTATGGTTAACTGAAGTATTTTTACCTTATTTTGAAAGCTGGAAAAGCAGTATTGCAGGACGAGGCAAGTCATTTTCACCAAAGCAACAAGCAAGAATGTTCATATCTTGGCAAACATATGAAGGTCTCAAGATGACATCACACTCGATGATTGAAGTGGTGAAGTTCTTGTTGGATGAAGGATTTGAGTATGTTTTAACAGAAAGGTTTTGCCAAGATGTTGTTGAAGAGTACTTTGGTTATCAACGAGGGATTGGTGGCAGGTCAGACAACCCTAATTTATTTGAGTTTGGCTACAACACTAATGCCCTCTCCATTCAAAGGAAGATTCTGCCTGCTGTTCAAGGTAATGTTGCTGGAGGGCATTCCAACAAACGGAAGATAGAAGCTGAGGTAGATGATACTCCCTTAAAAGCAAGAAAGTCAAAGAAGAGTCTATTTGGCATGTCAGAATAGGTCCATATACAGTTAAATGTCCTAATAAAATGGCTCAACCATCCCTTAAAAAAATTGTCCATCCCTAAATAAATCCATTCCAGCTTATTAAATGGGAAAAAATGTTGAAAGATAGGCCAGGGTCATAGAAATACATGTAATAGACCTAGAATGCAGGCTTCTATCTCTTGTCAGTCAAAAAAGTGACCCACTATAGAGTCAAAATGGCTGATTTATAAGGGCAAAAAGAAATCACCCCAGGACTTTTGACAGTTTTTAACATGGCAGTCGTTAGTGACGATGTGGAGTGGACTATGGTTTAAATATTTTTCAAATTATTTTTTTGGGAGGACAAAAAGCTGCACTGACATGACCCTCTTCCTAACTCTTGCAAAATTAAAAATAGTGGATTTTTAAGGGCAAAATAAGACTCCTGTCACGTGACAGAGCCCACATTCTGAGCCTATTATTTCTATTATTTGCTACACTACACTAATCTTATTTATACTGGACAGCTCTATCAGTTAATACCTAACTGTTCTCCCTAGAGGTCCAGTAAGGGCCATCCCTCATTGGTCCAGTGTTTCTACAGGAGGAAACCGGAGTACCCGGAGGAAACCTGCGATGTTCGGTAGAGTCAAACTGGAAGCACTCTTCTCACATGCGGCCAAGGTGAAATTTTAATCAGATAACTGCTGAAAGCAGGAATTGAACCCGGGTTGCAGAGGTGAAAGGCACGTGCACTAACCACTGTGCCACCAACACCCCTCAAAACAGGTTGTATCATCAAGCTGCTACAAGTGTGTTTTGTAGTAACTTGTTTATATAAGACATTGAAAATCCACGCCTACAGTAGGGCTTTCAAAATCTTTTAAAGTTAGCACTGACTAGGAAAATGTAGGTATTTGTTAAACACAATATGGAGAAAGAAGATGAGTATTGTTTATTTAAAAACACAAAATAACCTGCATTGTTAGGGTGTTAGGGTACCCGGGAACTCCAGGTTACATACATTTTGAAAGCCCTACATGCAAGTAATATTAGACTAGTGGAATAACTTGTAACAAGTCTGCAATACTGTAGTTCTCAACCTTGGTAAAAGTCGGGGGGAAAAACATTCAAGACTTGTATTTAACAACTGGGAGCAAGTACATGCACAGCGCAAAATGCAAATGCATCCATACATGTACAGTACTGTATATTGACTTGATTAAACAGAAAATATCAGGGACTATGCATTGATGCATGTACGTAACAAATTACATGCTTATACATGTGTACTGTAGAATAAACTATTGAATATAAAATAACACAGCTAAATCATAGAAATGTTGTTATACAAATCTTGTATTATTTAATATTATAGATTTTATAATAATTATAAATACAGTAAATTCTGCTTAAAGGACTATGACACAAAACTGGTAAGTGATAGATGAACAGTAATGTAAAGTTTATAGAAACAGAAAATTATAATACATGTTATGTACATACATGTCATTATGTTTGGTAGTTATCCAGAGGAGAAATTACAGTTAATATTATTTTAGTCAAGCACAACAAAATAAAACTTGACAAGATTTAACTTGTGTCCTTGCACCTTTCTTTCCCCTTCATTTCCTTTCTTAGTGCCTTCTTCTTGCTTGCCTTTTTTTCTAATTTATATTTTTGTAAAACATCCTTAGAATATGAAAAAGTACGTACTTTAAGATAGAGTCCAAGGAGCTCTCCCAGAAAAATCATTGCTCTCTGTGTACTTATCCTCATGCTACATTCGTCAACTAGCATTGTCCAGTAGGACCTCAGAAGAGAGTCTTTTAAAAGTTTTTCCACAATCTGGTTACAGTTGACTTTATGGCAAAGTTCATCACTCTCTGTGGCAAGTCTAAACTCCATTTCTGTGGTAAACAATATTTTAACTTAATACTCTTTCGGGTACCAGAGTCCACCCCTGTCTTTATCTTTGATAAACGTGTATTCATTGCTCGTCGCCATTTCTTTGTCAATGTGCAGTGAATTGAGTAAAGCAATAAATTCTTCCGTTTCTGGAGAGTTTTGTTGTTTCGCTACTCGTTTTCTACATTTTTGAAATAAACTTCTGATGACATAGCCAGTCAAATAGTTCAGAGGGCCTCGTTCGCAATCCTTTATTGACACTCGACGGGTAGAACGTTTCAACGGGGTCTTCACAGAAGAAAAGGAAAAGGACAAGATTTTATCTCCAAGATACATCATGACAACTTTGCTTACCCCGTCTGTGTACTTGTTTTTCAATAATGACGAAGATCGCAAGAGAACCGAACCATAAAATCTTTGGTAATACAGTTCAGCATCACCTTTCTTCAAAACCTTTCTTAAAAACTCAATAATTTCTTTGTATAAATCGTCATCCTCTGAGCACACAAATTTTGCAGAGTCCTTCAGTGATGTACTAAAATTCTGTGGATACAGACCACTCTTCGCCATTTCCCCTTTCGCTTCTTCGACAAAGGTTGAAAGTTTTTCACAGGTCAAGCTTTCCCTTGCCATTTTGCCAAAATCAGGATCTGGTTCGGAATTGTTCATGGTTTCTCGATGTTTCTTTCTTGTGTGAAGTGTCAGTCCACCTTTGGACTTACAAACTTTATTGCAAGTAACGCATACGTAACCGTTTACACTTTCTTGAATCTAAAAATTCGAAAACGCAAACATACTTGGATAGTGTCCTATGAACATCAACTCCAAGTTAATAAATAAAAAATTATGTACTTACATCGGCGATTATATTCTCCATTTCATTTTCGATTTCTGCAGCATTTTCATCTGCTAAGTTTAAACTCAACAATAATCTCTCTTCATCGGCAACTTCGTCAACATTATCCTCGAAAAGCTCGAATGAAGCTTCGGCTTCCCTATAAACATCCGCCATTTTATCGTGCACCTTATCATTCACGTGACAAGCGCCCTCAAGCTTATGGTCAGGTGAGCTCTGAATCCTTTGATCCGTGCCGCGTTTCCAGACACTGTTATCCAGGGACTATGATAAAACGAAATGTTTGTAGATTTGAATGACCATGTGTATTGACAGTCTTGTTTATTTTATTGCCAAGTGTTCACCGCCGGCCGGTACGTCTTTAATTCAGACTGCTAGAAAGCTACAACAGTAATTGTCTAGGATTATTATTATTGTAGTTCAGAACTACAATAAGACTCTTCAGTATCATGAAAACATCCTGGGACGCTCAGCAACAAACATAAATATTAAGTATACATAAAAAACCACCGAAATATTAATTTTGTTTACACAAACTCGAGACCAGGACGATATTATGCTGACTTGGCAAAAATTCGACAAAGTTTGCCCAGTCCGCCTGCTCCGAACGTTTTCTCAAGAAATAATCCACTGTAGAAGTTATAAAATATATTGGCAGAAAATAATTCACCTTGCTACAACATACGTACAGTATATCCGACCAAATAGCTTGGTTTCCCTAAAAAAAGCGAAATACCGAACATGTCCAAATCATAATAGCGGCCGCTATTTGGAAATTTTTTTCCGTACGTATTATAATGTCTTCTCCGAATGTTTTCTCGAGAAATAAACTACTGTAGAAGCTTTCAAATATACTGGAAGAAAGATAATTCATCTGGCTACAACATACGTACAATTTATCCGACCAAATAGCTTAGTTTTCTTAAAAAAAGCGAAATACCGAACATGTCCAACACGAACTAGAGATCTTAGGTATCGGTCAGCGACCTTCACCATTAGCAAAAGGACCCATAAATGCCGCCATTTTGAAAGTGAAAATGGGGGCACTTTTCCTAACACTGATCTCAAATAATTGCTGCGAGCCGTAAGGCGAACAGCTCACTAATCTTGACGAGTGCGTTCACAAACTCGATTCTTAGGATTTCGTGGGCGATGATCTTCGGTACACGCAATGTCTACCGATTAGCGGCAGGCATTATTAAATTGTGCGCTACGCTACACCACGTTGTCTTTCTTCCTCGAGGACGTTTCTTTGCAAGTTTGGCGCTGGAATATATTGATTTATTGAAGAGAAATAAGCGTATTTTTCTACTATACTATTATACCAAACACAACTCTATTTGTTGCTGGAAGTATATATCAGGGCCACAAAAGGCTTAGCGACATTTCGAGGGGCAGACAGTTTATTTATACGAGTCTTTGTTCATTAATTTTTATATGACATTCCACACCATTGTGCCATATGATTTCACTTAACATTTTAAGCATGCGACGTTTTTGTCAACACTCACGTCACGCGTACAAAATTGAGCCATTAAAGATGGCAACAGCCGTTATTGCTGCAAATCAACAACCTAAAACTGCATGGATTGCCGTTCTTCACTTCAAGCAAGAGTGCTGACGCCATCACTCTTTAATGGCTCGATTTTATACGCGTGACGTCCATGTTGAGGAAAACGTCGCATGCTTAAGCTCTTTAATTGAAAATGCTTCGGACGATAACAAGTATTTTACTACTAAATAGTAAATGGCAGCAACTCGCAGCACTTCATTTTTGATAAAAACTTCTAGTATACTCATTATACTGGATAGAGCATCCCGTCCTGGCTGTGAAGTCGGAAATAGATTAGTGGCGGCCATTTCCGGTGGGGCCCACTTGGGTCCCATACAATATGGCGTAAATAGGAGTCGAAGCAGTTGAACGGCGTTTTTCGCCAAATTCTGGGATGTTACGAAGAGTTACCACCGAATTGAGGTTTGTAATCTTATTTTAAGTAATAGTTTAATGTTTTGAACTATTTTTTTTCTTTTTTTTAAAAAATACACTTGCCTGTTTATTTGCTTCAAAGCTAGCAAATTTGGTAAACAAATGTCTGGAAGTGACTGTATTATTTGATGATTTACCATGATGCGTTTGTTTAAGTTTTGATTTATTTCATGCCGATTAAACGCCAAGAAGTCATAACTGTGTCTTTTTAAACTAATAAACTTACACGCTGTTGATACTGTTCACATGAATTCGAACTTGAATAGAAGTTGAGTCTGACTTGTGCTCATTGTCTTCCTGTTAATATTTTAAGTTGGACACTTTCACTACCAGGTTTGGTTATTAATAGTAAATGAATTCATGGCCATGATAGAATGTGCTTGACTTGTCTTGTAGTAAGTATATTTGCTTTCTAATGTGATAAGGTAACAAACTATACTTAGTTTTGTCGAATTTGGGCTAACCTTCAACCATGCAGCTCAGATGGTTTTATTATGGTTACAGTACAGTATGTATTTTGCCCAAGCCCTTGTCCCTTGATAGTATTTTCAATTCGACTTTTGTTTAAGCAACACATTCATTTTGTCTACAGTATGTTTCAAACAAAATATGTACATACTGTATAACATTTTGAGTTAGTGGTAGTTTATTATGGTTAGGGCATCTTACTGGCCATTAAGAAGTTACACCCAAGTTTGATTCCTACTCGATCAATGCAGTTTTACTGTACATTTAGCAGATTAAAATTTTATCTAGTTTGCTGAAAGCAAGAAAAGTCTTTCCAGTTGCATGCATCCAGGATTACTGTAGATCTAAGGATGTTACTCTGTAATCTGGGTTTAACTCCTACTTGATGCACTTATCAGATTACAATTTCAACTTGGATGCATGTACATTAGAGGAGTGCTTCTAGTTTGACTCTACCAAACACCAGAGATTTCTTCTGGGTACTCCAGTTTCCTCCTGTAGTAACACTGACCAATGAGGAATGACTCTTGCTGGACCTCTTGGAAGAACAGTTTAGATATGACTGATAGAGTTATCAGTATCCAGTATAAATAAAGTTAGTTTAGTTCAGCTGTCGTTTGTAGTAACATCGACCAATGAGGGGTGACCCTTACTAGATCTCTAGGAAGGACAGTTTATATATGACTGATAAGGTTATACCACATTGTATTTGTAGGTGCAATTGTGCAAATGGATTAATAAAAATGTCGATTTTTTTTCCAGGAGTCTCAAAACCATTGTAAACTGATATAACAAAATCAACAAAATAAAAACTGCACTTACAAATGGAACGTTCTTGGTTGTTGTCATTTACGAGATGATTCATCATCAGTGCTTCCTTCACTATCACTTCTGCTGCCTTGTTTTTTATGCTTCTTACAGCCAAAAGCACAATACTGCAAGCCCAAAGTTTTACCCATCAGTGTAGAACTAAACAAATGCTTAAGTTTTCTTTGATCAAAATTTTGATGTAGCAAACTATCAGTATGGAAGTATGGATAATTTCAAACCACGTTTTAAACCGGCAATAATTTGCGGGCATTGGAGGGAAGATCGTGCCAGTGCTCCAGCCACAGCTGGTGCTAAATAGTATTTTAAATTTTTTTGACATTTTAGTCCTTTGCGACTCACTTAGTCTGTATTAGAGAAAACTTAAATTAATTTCAATAAAATTGTTTGTACTTTCCAGAGCGGCTTACACTAGCTTCAATTAAACTAAAATCTTATAAACATCTGTATGATCACTCATCTCAAAAAAAAATTAACCCTTTATCGCCCAACAATGTCTTTAGTATTTTACTCTGGCTAACACCAGATGATTTTAATCGTCAATGGAGTGGCTTACTTGGCGATAAAGAGTTAATAGACTATCTCGGTTAACCTTTTATCGCCTAACAATGTCTTTAGTATTTTACTCTGGCTAATGCCAGATGATTTTACTCGTCAACAGAGTGGCTACTGGGTGATAAATGGGTAATGACTGATCTTGTCTTCTACCAAGACCAGCTAGTGATATGTGTGGATCCAATAAGGAAAAGACCAACTGGAAAAGACATATAGATGCAAGATAGTAATTGAGGTATGATAAATGTAGTAAAGATTGAAAATTTTTCCAAAATATCTTGAAATGAAAACACTTCTGTAGTAAATAATAGTTTGGAATCATCCTTCTCTTTGTTTATTTTAGAAAAAAGCTCATGACTTATCTGTTTCAAATATAAGTCTACACAAAGTACAGTAGTGTCATGACATACACTGAAGTATATAAAATATAAAAGAATATAGTAGATTATAACCAATAAATAATTATTTCTGTGTGTAAATCAGAACTGGCCAAACCATGCCCCATTATTATAATTTTACTTCAATCTCAGATGATTCTACTCTTTCAAATACCAATAGAAAACCCTTACTAAATATGGACGAAGATAACTCCGGTTCACCTAACATTTATGGTGTGCATTTTCAATATTTGTATCTGTGATGAACTCATGGCTGCCTATAGGCTAGGCTCGGTTTCCAGCCTTATTTCGGGCTGCGACTCGCCCCCGAAATCACGGCTGGGCTCGTGAGCTTGTCATTGTCAATTTCCACCAATCACAAACGCGCCTGCACATTTTCAGCAGGCATATATTATTGAACATTTGTATAAATTATCGTGACAGCCCAAAGTGGCGGTCAATGGAAGGTAGGCGTACGACCGAATTTTCGAAACTTTTGAAGATTTTTTTTTAAGATTTGCAACGTGACCATTAGTGGCCAAGATGTGTTTGCCATTTAGCCTACTAGGTCAGGAAAATCACTGATATTTCAGTCAGCGTCAATAGTTTGTTGATATCGTAAAACCTAACTCGAAATCAATCACAACTGCGATTTCGCCTTTGATTTCTTTCATGGAAGATGATCAGATGCGGTTTCTCACGTCAGTTTGAATCACGGCAGAGTTCAGCGAAGATTTCTAGAACGACGAAGATGGTAAAAAGCGAATTGAACCTGGTGAATGTGAGATTGTTTATTTACGTTAATATAGTTTGTGTCTTCGTGAAATGGCGGGCCTAATTGTTGATTAAAGATGTCCATAAGGAAATATTGCACCTTGCTTCAGTTCACGAAGCTCACTAAATTGTAAGTCGTGTCTTTGCTGTATTTCTGCCATTTCAAACATCTGCGATTTATCGTTCACTGACTCTGTTTATAGTGTTGGTTGGATGAATGACAAAAATATCTTTGCCGTGTGTAAATTATGCATTACGTCATAGACATAACAAGCCGCTCACGCGTCCCGCCGTTCAAGTCCCGCGAGTCGAGATAAGGCTGATAATCGAGCCTACCTATAGGCTTGCTGGAGATCAGGCAGCCATGAGTTCATGCATCACAGATACAAATATTAAAAATGCACACCATAAATGCTAGGTGAACAGGAGTTATCTTCGTCAATATTATAGTAACAGGACTTCATCCGACTTCATCAATAATAGTAAAACAGTGAGTTAAATGCTTATAAATTTGCCTGTTAAATAAACATCTTGTATAAAACCCTCAGATCGTCTGATCCAAGATACGTTGAAAAAGACGGATTTAGAAACGATAATATTTTTACTTTGTCATGAAGTCACTGTCAAACTGCTAAAGTGAATACATATATGTTATTTACCGGCTGGGAGGTCCGTATAGAAAAATATTTGCCCGAGGTCTTAAAAAAGGCCCGAGGCCGCAGGCCGAGGGACATTTTTGAGACCGAGGGCAAATATTTTTCTATAAATTAAATTAATTATAATTGAATTAAGTTGCGTAATCGAGATGACGTTCACGTGATATTCAAAAGTCCAAAGTTTATCGTTCGACAGTAAACAACTGCCGACATGCAGTCTGACAGGGAAGCTTGGAACTTGTGTCGGGAATGCCGTTCGAGGCGTTTAGGCCAACACAATCACGATGGGTTTATGGTTTTATTCACAATCACAATATCACAATCACACGTTTAACCTATACCCTCAATGGCATCACACAGTCTCTGTTTCCATATACTAGTACATAATAGTTATACAAGTGTATCTGTTATATGCTTACGTAATACTTCTACATGATTGACAGGTAATATCTGAATATGCTATATGAGCCCAATTCTTCACACCTCTTTTGTGATTAAAAAACAGTCAAAACTTGAAGATCTAGTTACGAAGGGAAATCAGAATGGAGTCCAAGTGTTTTTAAAGTTTAGTTGATAAAGATTCTTCGTCGTTCTTCTTCGTCGCTTGCTCGTTTTTGGCTGTTCGCTTGGAAAATCGCTTTCAATACTGGTTGACTGCATGCAAATTTAAAGTGGCTCGTTCGTGTTTGAGGACGAAAATGCTTGTAATAAGCCATTTGTAACTTTTTTCAAAGACATGACACGATGAGGTTGGCATGTGGAAAATATTTGACTAAAGGGTAAAGACTTGTAGCGGTTTTGTTGAGTATATAGTTGGACGACAGAAGAATGACAGTAATAGTATCAAAAGGTTTCAGCTTTTCTGTCTTCTCATGGTATGTTTTTTTATATATACTGCTATATAGTTTCATTTACTGATTCAAAATACTGTGTTCACAAGTTTATGTATGTTTTGCCTGCTGTTTTAAACTGTTTTCATACGTCGTTGAGCAATAATACTTTAAAACTTTATAAATGTCGCTCGCTGTAATTTTGCTTTATCACAGTTTTCTCGCGTTCTTTTCGTTGTTTTCACACGTCAAAGCCACTTGGATAATAAAACTCATTTGCATCCCCGTAGCTCTCTGTTGAATATACTTTTTCTGTGGCAAGCGAAATGACAGAGTGTAAAAAAAATAAACTTTTTTTTTGTTTTTGTTTTGAAATCCGCAGCGGTCCGTATCGGGGTGCGTATCGTGTGATACGGACCGCTCGCTAAGCCAATCAGAGCGCGCGAATCAGATGGATACCGGACCGCAAAAAAATAAAAGATGTTATTTGTTCCTTACTTTAGTCCTTAATAATTCTTCAAACTGTAGCCTGGTACAGTGACCGGTGCTGATTTTCGTTCAGTAAAATCGTGAAATTTCGGCTGATTTTCCATGATCCCAGCCACTTTTAAGTTCTCCGATAGCGACAGGTACATTTTCTTGTTAAGAATGTAAAATTTAGCTGGTTTTCGTTAAAAATCCGATCATTTGAAGCGAAAACTATGATTCAGCAATAGTGATATAACTACGAAGTGGGTCCCACCGGATATGGCCGCCGCGAGATTTTCAGCCTCACTTCCGACTTCATTTTTTGCCAGGCGTGAACCAATAGATGCTCTATCCAGTATAATGAGTATATTATTTGAGATCAGTGTTTCCTAACTCAAAGGTAATAGGAGCACGCAGTCCAGTTATATATATAGGTCAGTGGATTGGAGCCTTTTCAGCGCGCCAGCACGGGAGAGGCTCTGGGGACGAGAATGGCTGCGTCTTCGAGCAAAAAAATATACTTTAGCAATTCACTGTTTACTCGCAATCGCAACGTTTAGTCTTTATTTCTATTGTCAACAACAGGCCTTTGCAGATAAAATGGTAAAGAGCTACAGTGGTCAGTCATCGGAATCCGAAGATGAAACATATGAGGTAAGTCTCCTCAAAATATTTAAGCGACAATCGACGAGTATAAAATGAGTATTAAAATATTGACTTGCCATTAATAAATCGCTAATATACTGAAGGTTAATAAGCTATATAACTTACTGTACTCTTGTTTATTGCCGTACATAAAAGAGAGTGGTTTATTGATTTTTCCGCCACTATAAATAGAACCGATAATCTCAAATGTGTGATTATTCATAATAATTATCTCACATGTGTTGATCATGATTTGAAACGCAAAAAATATAGAGAGACTAGAGTACTATAGTTGGTGTGCATCCAATCCCTTGAGATTCGAAGGACAAAGATATTGTCGCCATGTTGGATGATATTATAATTGCAGATGATGAAAATCTTTTGTCAAAGTCAACCAACATGGTGGCAATGATGTAAGATGCACACCAGCAATAGCTTACTGCTCTATTTTTGTGGGGCAATAGAACTATTATTTTATATAATAAACAAAACATGGATGTTTGGAAATATAAAATCATTTGCTTTGCTCACTTACTTTGCTCGCTTGTGAGATATCCTGTAGCAACACTCGAAATAAATTTTGTAATTCTGCACATCCATGTATTATGCACCAGTCAATGTAAACCTCCACCCACCCCAGGCCACGGATAAGCAGGGACTTGGATTTTAAAACTGGGAGAAACTGTTGCAGAACTTGCCCCCCATGGACTAATTACTGTAAGGAAAATCCCTTGTTCTTGATGTGCAATATAAAGCTCTTAAAGCTTCCCAAAGTCATTGTTGTACAGTATGTGTTTCACAATTAATGTTCAAAATTCACACAAGATTGAGTTGTTATTTTTCCCCAAGGGTGGAGAACGATAAAACAGACTTATGCCCCACATACTGACCAGTCCAAATATTTCAGTGTTTTCCCACTCTTTCTGAGGACGACAAAATGTTTGGTAGAGGTGTTGGCCTGGGGTGGGTGGGGGTTTACATTGGACAGGTGCTTCAAAGATTCAGCCATAGTTGTATATAGGGGATTGGCACCCATGATTCGGCTAGTAGCCATTTTTAAGGGCTACAGTAGTAATTCGTAATTCAGTAGGCTTGTTGACCAATGTACTGTACAAGTTTCATTTGACTGTTTGGTTGGAACTAGGATGTTTTATTTTATTTATTTACTTATTTGTTTACTTCCATCCAAGCTTCTGGACCATGAATAACTATAACAAAATAATGTACTGTACATACATTGGGTTATTCCAGAAAAGATCCATACCTCCCCCACAGAGGAAATTTGTGCCATCCGGGGAGGGGAGGGGGGGTAAATCTACTTCTAATAATAATAAAATGTGCTAGGACGGCTGAAGGGGGGAGGGGGTCAACTTCACATTTCCTCTGTGGGGGACAATGCAACAGTCTGAGCCTGGCACCAACTTAAGGGGGTGTTCAATATATGGAGGCGAGCCAGCCTGGGTTACATTAGAAGGGCAATATGTAGGTTGCAGGCTGTTTCTTTCACATGTAGACACGGTTGGCCAGGCTGGCTTGCCTTACCCAGGACGGCACTAAAAGCTCTGTACATGCAACAAAATTTGTTCTGATCAGCTTTTTTCAACATATTAACAATTTACAAGTTCTTTTTTATGTACGAATATTTAAAACAATGAGATTTCGTGCCTTGCCAATTATGCAGTTAAGACAACAAGCAAGCCAGGTTGGCTAGGGGGTAACCAAGATCCCAGTCACTGAGTCACACAAAGCGAGATCTCAGCTGGGCAGGCTAGCTCGGCTCTCATACTGTAGGTCTCATAATGATCAATACTTATAATTATTACATAAAAAATAAATTCCCAATGCAGCCAGGTGAGGAATCGGACATAGTTTAACGCTACTCCATGGCTTAAAATTTTCAACCTCTTACCCAGGTAGGTTGGGGCTGGTCACGTGTTTGGGGGCAATAATTTTCCTTACTGGGGGTGGGTTATTTAGAAACGTGGCTAAACTAAATCACGCAAAGACATTTTTATCCCCAAGCCCGGGCGTAGGACCGAAGGCCCAGAGCCCGGTGAGGGTGCTAATCTCGACACGCGTGGATAAGCGTGATATCTGAACAAATTTCTGTGATCTGAATATTTATTTATTTATTTCTATGCATGGTGCGTTCACTTGCGCGGTAAGGATTGTGGGGGCACTGGGAACAATAAAATCTATTCCTGAGAAAAAACTTCAACAACATAATTTGTTCTTGACAAAAAGACTTCAGAATCGAAGAGGATTTTTTTTGAATACGTATATCCCGTTCAAAAGGACAGAAACAAATCAACGTTTACGTATAAAACAGAACAACATCCTTAGTAGAAGAAAACCCGTCACACCGAAACTCGAAAGGAGGAAAAAGCAATAGCGAAAAAACCAACGAAGAAAAAGGCTGAAAAGATTTATAAGCTTACGGTAAACATTTAGTAGCAATGCTGTTCGAGTTTCCTTGTTTTTAATATATCCCGGCTGTCACTGTCACTGTTACAGTAATTTTGTTTTCAATATCGTACAGTATGTCCTTAAATAAAGTATTTTAAACGTATCCGTTTAATATGTTTCGCTTGCCCGTTGTTGACTGCCGTCTTTTATATTCTCCTCTTAAATATTTTTCTTATGGTAAACCACTTAGCTTGTAAAACTTAAGTTGGCATAAAAAACGGTGAAGTAGCAATTTTTCGTCTGTTAAACATATAAATGCTGCATATTGAAATATTACAAATGTAAAGACAGTGCATGAAAACAGTTTTTTTCAGGTGAAAACATTTTTAGCATTTTAGATTTTGAAACAAAATTTGCTTTTGCTATTCTATATGAATTTGAAATGCTATAAAATGAATATAGCCGTGGCAGTTAGACAGTTGTCCAATGCCTTTGAAAAATGCAAATATTTTAGATGCTCTAGCAATGTTCTTTGTAAACATAGAAAGAAAGAAGTGTAAAATATTACCCTAATATTTTACAAATACTTTGATGTTTGCTTCAGTGGCCTGGTGGTAAGATCGTCAGTTCGCACGCGAAATAGTCCAGTTCAAACCGTGGGTGCCACTTGCATTTTTCTTCATCTCAATTTGTTTTCTGAATATTGTCTCGAAATTTTTCTTTGTTATTTATTACCTTCTTCTTTAAAAATTAGAGTTAAAAAACTTTTTTTATTTCAAAAATTATACTGTAATTAAAAGTTTAAATCTATGTTTTGAACAATCTCGTTCTCAGACCCTTCTCACGCGGGCCGCGCCCGTCGACCGAAAGCTCTGGGATAATCCATCGTCTCTTGCCAAAATTTAGCTTCCGTCGCAACTGAGCATGCGTGAGGTTACGAAGCGCTTCTTCAATGAAATATTTACATTTACTGCGGTTTTCCAGACTATTCGATGTTGTCGGTATCTTAGATTTATTTGTTTACTGCGAGAAACAAATAGAGATGGATTACGCACCAAAGAAAAGCAGTTCGAAGCCCTGAAGACGATTGTTGTCGAACGAAAAGACACCCTGTGTGTTCTTCCCACTGGTTATGGGAAATGGCTTATTTACCAGCGAATAAACTTGTCAAGAACTAAACAGCCTTTTACACAGCAGGTAATCGACGGCTTTTGAATGGTTCCAAGAGAGAAAGCGGTGAGTAGCAAACTTGTAGTAGCCGAAGTGGCACAGCGGGTAATACGGCATATAATTATCTTGTCATTTGTGGAACAAGATGACTAGTAATTTCAGAACTACGTATCGTTGAAATATATTGTGTACGTATGTTGTTATATGTTGAATGAGCTTTCATTTGATGTAGAGTTCAAGATTCTGCGTTTTATGAAACTTGTTATACTGTCCAAAATGTGCGAACCACTGTTCCAAATAATATTTCATTACAAATATACAGGAAATCGACGCGATGAACCAAAACAACAGACGTTTTTCCATTTTAAAAATATTTTCCGTTTAACTAGAAGCTTGAAATTTCTACCCCGAATAGAATTTTTCAATAGCTTCTGTATGATATATATCTCAATGTTGTCCGTTAAATATTTCGAAAGAAATCTAAATTTCTGTAACACTTGTGAGAAGTCAATTTCCTGTTTATTTGTAATATTATTTCAAACAGTGGTTCGCACATTTTGGACATTTTAACAAGTTTAATAAAACGCAGAATTTTGAACGATACATCAAATGAAAGCTCATTCAACACGTAATAACATACGTACACCATATACTTCAACGACATGTTGTTCTGAAATTACTAGCCATCTTGTTCCACAACTGACAAGATACCGCACCTCGGGCAACACGCCACTTCAGTGCTCACCGCTTTCCCTTTCGAAACCAGCATAAGCCACCGAATACTTGCTGTTCAACTGCTGTTTGGTTTCAGAGGTTTGATTCTTGACACGTTTCAGTCGCCAGATAAAATTTGAAACCCTTCAAGGCTTTCGAAAGACAAAACTAGCCACTGTCAACATGAGAAAATCCAGCGAAAGTCTCCCGAGCAAAGAACCAATGAAATGTTGATTTGAAACGAATTATCCCAGAGCTTTCGGTCGACGGGCGCAGCCCGCGTGAGAAGGGTCTGGGAACGAGATTGTATTTTGAATTGTTCCAACGGCTATTTCCAGGCTCCCAAAGAAAAACAGCGCGAAGGTGTTTTTCTAATCAGAGCGTTATCCGAAGGATATTTGCAAAAGTATTTGTAAAAAAAGGCGAAGGGTTGTTGTGTTCACATATTTCTAGTAAGGTGATTTATTTTATTGTGACAAGGCAAGGTGTACGTTAATAATTCTCAAGAAAGCCAGACTGCATGCCCAAATCGATGTTTGCCCATATCGATGTTTATTCACGTGTCGGTTTCCTCAGTGTTGTGCGATACTGTAAACTGTGTTTAGAAACAGAAGTCACCGTCCTGAACTTGAAGGCCTTTAAAAGTCGCGATTTTATTGGCTTTTTGAAATTGTAAAATAAGTGTAAATCTCTTCCTTTATTCGCCGAAGTCTGCCAGAATACAGTACACCGCCAATTTTTCGTTAGCCGTTTTGTGTCCCGCCGCTTCGCCTTTGTTGTTTTTATTGTGCCAGTTGTCAATGTTTTCAAGCGTTTCGTAATGCGCGCTGCGTTTATACGAAATGTTTGCGCAAAAAACGAAGAAAAAAACGAAGACAGTATCAGTAAACTATGAAGATTTAGAATACTGAAGCAAGGTAATATTTAAAGGTAATTCAAATTTGTCTGAGTTGTTTATAGAGTCTCAAGAACGAAAATATGTAATTACGTTGGCTGAAGCGAAGCGAAGCTAGTAAACATATTTATTAAAATATACTATTTGAACGACCGTGGTCATGCAATAATTTGGATTTATAACGTTTATAACGAAGTATTTTCCATGATTTAGGAAACATGGAACGGTAAGTAAAACGCGATACTGATACTGTTACGTGACCACTATACGCAACAAAAAGTGTAACCTCAGCTATTTAGTTTTTACAATTATTTATTTAATTAACAAGAAACTTAGAACAGATATTGAAAATATCTATAAAGATTAAAACTAAACTAAAGTTCAGAAACTTATCTGTCGTCTGCGCACAACGAAACAGTCAATAGGAGATTCCGGCAACAGGTTAACAATCCGTATGGACTTGAAAAGGAAGGAATAATAAAACCAAACGGCAGGAACTCCAGGACTGACTTCTTCGTAACCACTTTGACACATATATAGTTCACCCTCATATATGCATGCCTGAGTCAGAGAAATGTTCGATATATATATAGTTTCTAGAGTATATAATTATAGTAACATACTTCATTCTATATATAATGTATTTACGTAATTACTAAATGATATCATAGCTGACTCATGCCAAGTCACAAGTATTTACTAATTGGTTACAAGTACTTATTAAGTTCAGTGATCAAATAACGTCTAGTTAATTAACTGTCTTAGGATAGCATATCCTAACAATACCTAGATAACTTTAGTGAAATTGAGGCTAACAAACTGTTGACAACATGAATAGTCTGCGTAGCTGGCGGTTTTAAGGGGTTGGGTTCTTAGGGCGAAAAAGTGGGCGAGGGCGAGAAAGCGGGTGAAAGAGTATGGGTGGGGACAGGAAAACCGCCTGCCGCAAAACTAGTGGTTTTTGAATTATTGCCCCCAGCGCTTCCAAATATTAATGTAATTAAAAATAACCAATCATGTTGGCTCAGTAATATGATTACTTACTTGCACGTTCCTTTCAAAACAATAATAACACCAGTCGAGTATCGTTCAGGTATGAATCTGTCAAATTAACTTTCGTGCCGGAGAGGCAAATGCAAACGCCAACAAAAAAGGTCATAAAAGGAAGAAAACCCAACGTTGAAAGTGCCAACGATTTCTGTAGGTTGTACAATTGTGCCCTGAACATAAAGTTTTGTAATTTTGAAATAACATCCTACATTTCAACCGAGAATCTCTTCAATCCTTCAAAGGCCAAGGAGTTTTGAAAACAAACAAATTCTACAGGAGCTGTGTAGTGACTTAGGATTTCTGGTGGAAAAGTCTCCTCATATTTCTGAGCGGTTTGTAAATCATGTGCGCGGAAAATTAAGAATGCCATGAACTTCATTACTACATTAAAAGCAGACTAGACAACGCAAAGCCTTCGCATGCAAGATCCAGCGATTGAAGAGGATATAAGGAACAACTCTCCTGGTGCCGCAAGTAGATTTAAGCGGCAATTGCAACCATGAGCTGATGTAGTGGACTACACACGTTCTTTAAGGCCTCGAGAAATGTCCTGTCTGTGGCTCTTAAACAAACTGTGGGGTAGATTGTATAACCTCTGTTAACGTTTGATCGCACAGTTCCACGGCATTGAAACCCATTGACTGCATCTCTGCTATCTGGTCTGAAGTTATGCTGGTCAGAGGGGAGTGATGACCAGAATACATGTAGCTGCGTCTTTCTCCAATCGTTTGAGCTTCTCTTGCCTTGCGAGGACGAGTACTGTAAAAATCATGCTCTTTCCAAAACCAGTCGGTAAGACTGCGAGAACGTCTTTTTCCAAGAATCTCCTTAAATTGGCTGCTCGTCGGATTGAACGATGGAAGACTTTTGTAAAGTTCAGAACTTTTCCTTCAATAATACGAGATTGTTCCCCATGCATGGAGTGTTTAATTTGCGCAATGAGCTTTCCTCGATATTGTATTCTTGCACCCAAGGTACTGTGACAAATTTTCAAAATAACCACCCGAACCCGACAAGAAAAGTCATCTCCCATATTCTGGGAGACACGTGACCAGCCCCAACTAGGGTCACAGAATAAAGAACTGAGCAGAAGGGCCACTCGGGTCGGAACCTTTGAAGTTTTTGTCTCCGTGCTTGTTACCGAAAACCACTTCCGGAAAATCTCGCAGCCAGTAAACCTCAGCCAGGTCAACAAGGAGTGCAATGGCGAAATACGGAGTTGGATCACTAAAATCGCTATATCTCACAAACTAGTCGCTCGATTTTTACGCTACAACCAGTAGTAATAGAGGAGAGGTAGATGACAATATTTTTGCCGTTTAGAAGGTACGAAAAGCATTTGAAAGCGAAAATTTACGGAATTAAAACGACCTCGAACCGCCACTGTGTGAAGCTATTTAAAGCATTACCATCTTCTTTAAACTTGCATTTGCAAGCAAAAATAAGAGCAGACAATCTTTAAAAACAGTTTAAACGTTAAGTATAAAGATTAAACTGCACATATTTCCTGTTATTTCTTGAATGGACTGAGTAATTTTGAAGAACGAAGCAATTCTATTAGGTGACGTTTTGTCGTTTTACAGTATTAAATATATTTTGAAATTAATTAGGCCAGTTTAGTACTGTTGTTATTGTTGTTATATTTATTTTAAATTTCATAAAACTAACCTGTAGGAATTAAACTTATGATAAAAGGTAACTTATGTTTAAATTACTGCTTGGTGTCATCACCTGTGAGCTGTTTGCTGTCTTGTTGTTTGACACCTGGGGCCAGGGCTATTTGTATGTTTTAATATCATATTTGCAGTTAAAAAACTGAATTACAAAATATACCAAATTTCTATTAGAATACATGATAGAATATATATAAAGTTTTTTCACATCATTGTCTTACAGAAGGAATAAAACTTTTTCAATAGCAATCAGTTTTGCATGTTGAAATCATTTGATATTGTGCAAGTTTATATACAGCACTATAAACCATTGATTAATTGAAACTAACTAGGCAGAAATGTTTGCATGCAATTGCATTCTCCATTCTTTTTTGTAATCTGGAAAGGCCTGATTAGCAAAATTTAATCTCAGATTTGACAAGGACATTGTTTTAGCAAAACTAATTTCTCTGAATGACTTTGTTTGGACATATATAATTATGGAAAATTCAAAGTTAGTGCAAATTTGCTGTTGCATTGGTGCAGTTCAAGAAGAAATTCAACCTCAATTCAATCACAAACAGTCAATCCCAAATATTTATTTTTATATAGCAAAAAATAATTTACACTGTAGTACAAATCAAAGTACAATATCAACTATAGAAATAATTTACAAGTGACTATCCAATAAACCCAATACTCCATTACAATTCTTATTATACACCAGTCCTTTTTTTGATCTAAAATATGTACTATGAAGGAGCTTAGCAACCCCAATCTTGGCCTGATCGCATATATTTCATTACACTGCTTTCAAGTTCAAGAAGATCAATGGTCTGACATGATATGAATATATTAAACAAGTTCAAGAAGAAGTACTGTATGCATGATTCAACTGTAATAAAAAACAAAACAAACATAAAAATCAGCCACGCTTCTCAATAAAAATATTAAAGTTTTTATTGGAGAGCTATTAATTTTAGTTTTGAAAAGCGGGTAGATTGTGGGCACTTGGTAGTTTGATTTATGGAATACTGGTCAGCAAATTTCAGAATGTCACAGTGTGTAATTGCCCCAAATTCACCTAACAGAATTGCTTCGTTGTTCAGAGCTACTCGTCTAATTCAATAAATAATAACACATACGTGTGATTTCATCTTTGTACTAAATGTTTGAAATGTTTTCAAAGAGTTTCTACTCTTTTTTTCAAGCCGTAAAGGCAAGAGGAAAATCGACAAGAATACTTTAGTGGCTCTATACTGTGGCGGTTTTAATTCCGTAAATTTTCACTTTCAGATGTTTTTCATGTCTTCTAAACAGCAAAAATATTGTCACTTACCTTCTCTCAATCACTACTGGTTGTAGCGTGAAGATCGGGCGACTAGTTTGTGAGATATAGCGATTTTAGTGAAGCAAATCCGTATTTCGCCATTACACTCCTTGTTAATGACCTGGCTGAGGTTTACTGGCTGCGAGCTTCACAGACCTCGCGCATGCGCACTGAAAAACGGCGACACTCCAAGCCCCGAGTGGCCCTTCTGCTCAGTTCTTATTTCTGTGCTAGGGTCTTTTCGCAGCGGTGGGGACACAGTGGAAAAACGTTTGCGCATGCGTGCCGCTTCGATAAAAACAAAGATGGCGGGAAATGGCGGAACGTTAAAGAAACGTGGAGGAAAACTCGTGAATTTCGTTTAACGTTGGTTGCAATGCAATCAGGATCACAAATACGTTGTTTTTGGCGTATGTTCAACATTCCAACAAGTACTGAATAAAATAAAGGTAAGCATAACAATATAATGTTAAATTTAATAGGCAATAATTTGAAATTATACGACACGATCGACTATAGCAGTATAGCCGTAGTTACGACCAGAAAAGGTAGCTTGATTTGGTATTATCGTGCTCTGTAGATCATTATTGAAGCCAGCTTGAGTAAGAATAGAAATCATTAAGGGACTACTTACATGAACTGGGCTATCCAAGCTAATCGGCTAACCAGCCAAACGGTCGAATCGGTCGAAATTCGAATCAACTTAGGATGCTTTTGTATTAAGTTTAAACTAAACCATGCAATTCCTCATTTCAAATTTATTTCAAGTAAATTTTAACGCAACAGTAAGATCTTAATCAAACGAGTTAACTTTGTTAGCTTGACTGGCCAGGCTCATGTAAATAGCCCCAAGAGTCAAAATTCATACTTAGTGATTGCATTAGCATTATATATACTGAACATATTATATACATTATTTATTACCGATATACTAAGTTATATACATTATTTACTGTAGAAATTATTTATTATAGACATTATTCCTTAATTATACGTATTTGTTATTTACAGTATATTCTACACAAATTATGCTTTGATGAAATATATAGGGTTATTGTAGTGCCATGGCTTTCTTATTTTGAAATTTTGGATTTTCAATTTTTATCACAGATGCTCTTTCCTTGATTGATCTGGCGAATGCTGGGCACTGATAATAGTCAGCCCCTTGGCCATGCTGTGGAAGCACATCGTCATCCTGGTTGTTGTCCTGTGTTGCTTCTCCCATTGGACTGATGTGATCCTCTTCTTCCTCACTGTGCCCTTTGGAAACAAGGCCAATATTCCAAGAACATGCCAATTTTTTTACCTCTGCTTTTAGCAATGGGCAACAAACAGAGCAACCAGTTTGCACTTGTTTTTTTATGCTTATTATTTTTTTACTTGGGATAAAAAAAACACGATAATTTAATTACAGGAAGTACGAAGGGCGTTGTCAGACAGGCAGTAGCTTTTTGTCTACATATAAATGATTAATTAATAATATAATTTTCAGCATATAGTTTTCCTCGTTTCCTCAAAGATATTTGTACATTGCATTAGTTATTACAATGTTTATGTTAAAGTGTAAAACTTTTTAAATTCTGCAAGTTGCAACCGAAGGCAAATAAGGCAATTCAGTAAAAATATTAAACATAAAGACTTTTGCTTACCCCCCTGCTTTTAATAAATTCATTGACTGAACTAATAAACGTACCTTTCTTTTTTTTGGTGGCAAATAATTCTCGTGTTTTGTAATGGACTCATTATTATCAGCTTTCGTCAAATGTTTACAACAAATCCTTGTTCCAATACTTCGTTGTTGAGAAAATAAAAGACACTGAAAAGCCTCTGGGGACAAGGAATAAGGGTACCTTTACAACTATTTTCACTGCTTTTGCAAGGATAAATACAAGTCGCTTCGGAAGGCGTTTGAGCTCGTTGAAGTGAGATAAACAAACTGTAATTTCAACCCGATAACCACATTTTCTTGCTTCTTCAGTCAACAACTTCATCACATTACCTCCACATTTGGATTCAGACGGTTGGAAGCCGAGACAGTTTTATACAACCTGCTTCCATTTTGAAGACAAAACTACCAACAGCTAGCGCGTTTAAAATTTTAGGGGGGAAAAATTGTAAACAACTTTTACACCAAACAGACCGGTATGACAAAAAAACATGAAAAAGGCGCAAAAAATTGAGGCCAGAGTCAAGGGTTTGAAGAAAACGATTTTTATTTTAAAATCTGAATCGAACGTGACAAGACAATCATGCCACTTACAAAAAACATCTTTTCTTACCTTACGGAAGGAAAAACTAAACATTTACACTAAAAATGCTTCCATATTTATACCATCCAGTCAGATCCAGATCGGCCATGAAATACATTTTACACAGGTTGTCGGCAAATATGTGTTTGAAAATGTCCTCATGCAATAGTTCCGAGTAAAACTGTTGATTTAATGAAACGTATGGTACTATTAAACTTTAGATTAACAGTAAAAAAATACGTCGAATCCGATTTCCAGTCGTAAAACATATATCACGAGAATAGTGTTGAAGATTGCTCCTTGGGAATTTCAACCTTATATGCCCAGTGAATTCCTTATAAAACACGTTTCAAGATAGCGCCTTCCATCATTTCTAGTACAATTTCTTTCTCATACCACGATCACGTTAACGTCCTTTCAATGATCTTGCTGACACTCGATTGCCTTGATTAAAGAACCTTTGGTTTCGGGACACATCCATCGTTGTTTGTACAAAAGATCATTCGAACACTACGTATTGGCATGGCAACAATTCGTGTTTTGTAATCTCTTAAAATAGCCGTCAACGTGCCGCCATATTATTCGTTTTTGAACCCAGGCTCTCGGGCATGCGCAAACGTTTTTCCACTGTGTCAGCGGTGGGCGGATCAGCGGAGAGAATAACCTGGATACGAGGTTGAAAAGTTTTTTAAACGTAGCTTAATAAGTTGCTGTTCACGACCCAACGTTTCGATACTCCGATCTAGTGTCTTCATCAGTGTGATCGTTGTGAAGACAGGTCCCATATTTATACTCTCGTAGAACCATTGATGACGTTACTTATCAGCAAGATGTAAATAAGCTTCCGGCAGTAGACCGCCGTCCTCACGATTTAATGGAGCGTGGACGATATTGATGTGCCAAGCTTCCAAACAACGTCTTTGGTGATATCGTGGATTGGTAGTGATAATTTTTGAATTATCCCCACGCAACCTCATGGTTGGTTTTGCACTCGTGCTCCGACAAAGCAGAATTTTCCTTTTTTGAAAAGAAAACCACTTTTTGGTGCTCTTTTAAACGCGTGCCAAACTGAATCGAGGGCTCGATCGAATTTAAGTGATTTAAAAGAATTCCCACTTTATTTCTGGATACCGCAGACATAACATCATCGACATATCGTTTCCAGAAAAAGGGCTTCACTGGTGCGGTAGCTAGTGCCCTTTGTTTAATGTCTTCCATTACTAAATTAGTAATGACAGCGGACACAGGAGATCCCATGGCTGTGCCAAAAACCTGTTGATGGTATGTGCCGTCATACACAAAACAAGTTGTGTTAAGACAGAAGGTCAGAAATTCCATCAATTCCTGAACAGCCAAAGCCGTTCTTTTATGTAAAGTAACATCATGCCTTAGTCCATTTTCGGCAATTTTGATGGCAAGATCAACAGATGTTTTGATTAAGAGTGAAACAACGTCAAGTGACACCAATTCATCTTCGGTATTAAAGTGTCACTGTGATGAAAAATCGTCAGCCTTTTTTTTATCTTGTCATAAAGTACATTTAAAATGAGGATTAACGGCGTTGGTGGTTTGTAAATATCTCATCTCGTTCAAGAGATATTCACGTTTTGGAAATATGGAAATTATATGGCTGATGACGTCATTTTCTCCAAACGAGAGAAATGAAAATCGTAAAATTAGGAATATCTCTAGAAATAAACAATAGAAAGTGCTAAAATTTTGCATGCTTATCGTATTAAATAAAATACGTTTTCCTGTGGAACTTTAGTTGTTTTCGTGGAAACTGCTAGTTCCTGGCCCCCTCCAATGATAAAATTAAGTTTGCTTATTTATCAGCAATCAAGTAGCATTTACTCCAGCGAATAGAAGTGAAGATTAGGGCTTATGTAGGCATTGTAATTCAAACGTTTAAATCTTTCTATTTTTAAACAATGTGGCAAAAATGATAATTCCTTTTTTAAGGTTTAGAGTAACCTGTGAGCATGATTAACATGGCAATCACAAAAGTTCCACAGAGAAGTGTATTTTATTGGATACTATAAGCATACAAAGTTTAAGCGCGTTCTATTGTTTATTTCCAGAGATATTCCTTATTTTACAATTTTCATTTCGCTCGTTTGGAGAAAATGACGTCATCAGCCATAAATTTGCATATTTCCAAAACGTGAATATCTCTTGAACGAGATGAGATACTGACAAATCACAAACGCCATTCACCCTTATTTTAAATGTACTTTATGAGAAGATCCAAAAAAAAGACTGACGATTTTTTCATCATAGTGACACTTTAAGAGTAATACTCTTAATTGTGACAGTATATTACGTTTAAAAATGTTGGAAGCGCGACCAGGATTGTACATAATATCTGCGAGACGTTCTGTGGCCGTAAATATTTATTTAAAACGAACTTTCGACTGCCAGTCTGCAGTCTTCGACGGGTAAACAATAATGAGTGATAATGACTGTGAACACAGTTTACAACTAGAAATACATGAACGCAACAACCCCTCGCCCGCTTTATATGCATTTTTAACCCCCCCCCCCTCCCCCCTAAGCCCCCCGCCCCTCCTAATTTAGAAAATTAGTTAGCAAGGTTCATCTGTAGTCGTGTATTGACACACCGAAAGAACATGCACTGTCAATATTAAAAAAACCAACGAGATGAACCAAATGACAAATTTTCATTCAAAAATATATATAAACAGTGGCCAAGAAAAGACACAAATCACACAATGTCAACGTCCTAGCGTTGAAAGACAATTCTAGAAAAATATATATAAACAGTGGCCAAGAAAAGACACAAATCACACAATGTCAACGTCCTAGCGTTGAAAGACAATTCTAGACAATATATTATTTATGTTAATTATAATTTTCAAGATTTCTTCCGTTTTAACTCAGCTAAACTGTTAAATACGAATCTCCTACCGTTAAACTTTCTTCTGCTTTTGTGACCACAAACACTGCCAATTCAGTCTAGTCTTTTCGGATTGTTTTTCTCGTTCGCGGTTTCTTACTTTTTTCGTTGTTGACCAAATAAGTATGACAAGGCATCATTGAGTTCTCTTCATGATCTAAAAAGCCGTTCAGTGTTTCAAAATTTCTTCATCGTTCCCTCTCGAGTTATGTAGAATACACCAGAGCAAAATTCTTTACCGGCTTTGAACAGTTTCAGGACACATCCTTCTTCTTTCAGTTACATTTCGGTCGGCATCGCTTTCGGTCTTTATCGTATTAATTTTTAGGCTTTTACCAGTGGTTTTAAGTCGTATTTATTGTTGTCTTTTTCTCGCTGGCACATCTCTTGTTAGCCTTCTTTCTTTGGTCTTCTTTCATAGTAATATTAATGTACATTTTAGCTGAAACCATTTTTTCTGGCAAAGATTTCTTTTGTCATGACCGTTGAAAAACTATTTCGTAATCCAACCGAACTTATAAATTATAATTTGCTGACGTAAATTTAAATAATTTGAATACTTTAACAGGTTAGTTACCAGTACCCTGCAATCCGAACTGCGAAAGTTGCGGATTTGTTGACATATATATATATATATATATATATATATATATATATAAACATCTCGCAGAATTTCTTTCCCCCTTGCGTGTAATTTCGCGTGTACTCCACGCGTGTCGAGATTAGCACCCTCACCCGGGCTCCGGGCCTTCGGCCCTACGCCCGGGCTCGGGGATTACAGTTAAAGAACTGCAATTATATGATAACGCCTACTGTTACAATATAAATTATAAGTGACAGTTCCACCTACATCAAACTATAAACTCGGATAAATGTTCTATTTTTTAAGTAAAAAACGGTATTGTTCTGGTAAATGTTTTGAATTATTGTCAGAATTGGTGGTGATTGCAGTATGCCAGGATTCCAGTAGTTTGCTTTGTCGATTATTTGGCTGTTGTTGAAGTCAATTTGGTGGTCGTAGGTCCAAGCATGTTTGGCTATGTTTCAACCACTCTTGTATTTTTCGACATTTCTCATGTGTTCTTTCTTGCTCATTATAATGATTTGCCTGTCTCGCCAATGTAGCTCCACGAGCAATCTGAGCAGTTGATTCGGTAAATAACGTTAGTTTGTTTTTCGGGAGATGGCCTGTCTTTGGGTTAAGGAGGCATTTGTTGAAGCGTGCGGAGAGGTTTTGTTGTTATCTTAATGTCATAGGGTTTCAGGAGGCGTTTAAGGGGTTCAGTTAACCCTTTGATGTAAGGCAGGACAGCGTAGTTGAAGTACGTCTTGGGTTCCACGCCTTACGATTTCCCAACAATTGGTGACAAGACCTTGATATATACCATAAGTCGGGGAGTTAATAAATGAGACGATAGGTATATCAAGTTATTTGTCTTAGGTCTTGTCGCCAAATGTTGGGAAATCGGAATATACTGTCACTAATTCCCTTTTTGCGGATTTTTTAAGAGTATTACTCGCAATACCGAAGATGAATTGGTGTAATTTGACGTTGTTTCACTCTTCACCAAAATACCTGTTGATCTTGCCATCATGCACAATTGCAGAAAATCGACTAAGGCAGGATGTTACTTTACATGAAAGAACGGCTTTGGCTGTTCAGGAATTGATGGAACTTCTGACCTTCTGTCTTAACAAAACTAGTTTTGTGTATGACGGCACCAACCATCAACAGGTTTTTGGCACAGCCATGGGATCTCCTATGTCCGCTGTCATTACTAATTTAGTAATGGAAGACATTGAACAAAGGGCACTAGCTACCGCACCAGCGAAGCCCTTTTTCTGGAAACGATATGTCGATGATGATATGTCTGCGGTACCCAAAAATAAAGTGGAAATTATTTTAAATCACTTAAATTCGATCGAACCTTCGTTTCAATTCACGGTAGAACGCGAAGCGAATGGAAGTTTGCCTTTTTTGGATTTGATTATCAAAAGAACAGACCACGGGAATCTTGAAACTGGGGTATACCGAAAACCTACACAAACTGACAAATACCTCCCATTTGACTCTCATCACCCTATATGCCATAAGAAGTCCGTTTCAAGAACTTTGTTTTTGAGAGCCCAGGGCATAGCATCTATAGTGTCGAGTCGAGGGAAAGTGAAGTCGAGGGAAAGTGAGCAACAATAGTGTATTTGACGTTTTAAAGGCGAATAAATATCCTAACGATTTCTTTAAAAAACTTTAAAACCAGTTACACCACCACCACGTAAAAACGCTGAGGATAAAAATTCGATGATGGGTTTTGCGATTGTGCCGTACATTCAAGGAATTACGGAACCAATTAAAAGAATCTTAGGCATTGGTCAACGTAAAAGTTGCTCAAAAAATTTATTAACGTTAGGTCATATTTTTGCAAAACCTAAGGATCGTATGGTGAAAGAACAGAGAAAAGATGCTATTTATTCCATTCCGTGCACGACTGTAATCAGGAGTACATCGGCCAGGTAAAACGTCAGTTTGGCACGCGTTTAAAAGAGCACCAAAAAGCGGTTTTCTTTTCAAGAAAGGAAAATTTTCAAAAAAGAAAAACCAACCATGAGATTGCGTGGGATAATTAAAAAATTATCACTACCAATCCACCGTATCACCAAAGACGTTATTTGGAAGCTTGGTACATCAATAGCACCCACGCTCCATTAAATCGGGGTAGGGATAAAACGCGGATGCGGATGGCGGGTGGCGGATGGGAAAAGGCGGATAGGGGATAAAACGCGAATGAGAAAAGGCGGATAGAGGATAAAACGCGGATGAGAAAAGCCTTTTTATGGAATAAAACGAGGATGAGAAAAGGCGGATAGGGGATAAAACGCGGATGGGCAAGATAACGTGGGGGAACATAAAATAAAATCATATTAGATATAAAGCCCTGTAGATAAAACGAAAGAGAAAGAGAATTTAATATGGCGGAAGAATTCAAGGTTTAATACGCGTTTATAATACATGGTGTTAATAGGAAGCAAGCTGTTTTTCAAAATTTAGAGTTTGTCTATCTACTGAGTCAATAAAAGTAGCGTGCTGCGTAGGCAGTGTAGAAACAACAATCGAAATGTAGTAAGGTTAGATATACTGCCGAAACAGAGAACGTAGGAGTCTAACGTTTCGAGCGAAGGCCTTTCGTCAGAGAGAAACGTAAAGAGTGTAAACAAACAACGAGCTTATATACGAAAGGTGATCACATGACCTACTTTTGGTCATGTGATCACCTTTCGTATGTAAGCTCATTGTTTGTTTACATTCTTTACGTTTCTCTCTGACGAAGGGCCTTCGCTCTAAACGTTAGACTCCTACGTTCTCTGCATGTTTCGGCAGGATATCTAACCTTACTACATTTCTACTGAGTCAACATCGCTAACGACTCAAATAATATTACGAATTTACGAGATTATAGATTAGAAAGCACAGTACTGTTCTCATTGTGGCATGAGAATCAGAGGGGTTTTACCATACGCATTTAATATGGCACTGTTCGTACGTAATTCTAACACGATTAAAATTCCGGTGATCTAAATACATGACCGAGGGGATAAAACGTGGTTTCGCGAAAAACGCGCAAGCAAATTGCGAAAATGCCACGCCAATGAACTTACCAAATGGGTCGTTTTTGAAGCTTTTAAAACATTCGCAGTATTTTACTCTGCGTAACGCCGGGCGGCGTTTTGTTTGCGAAAAGGAAAGGATAATTCGAGAGGCTCCACTGAAATGAAAGCTTAACGGCGTATGATATTCTTGTAGTCAGCGTCACAAATAAAGGGGAGTTCCAGGATGTATATTTTGATGCCCGTCTTTATATTGAATACCGATATAAATATATAGAAGAGACGTATGCCTTTATTAAATATACATGAACACAATATAGCAACTTTTGTACCCAACTAATAATACATGTTTTACTTAAGGCAGTTTTAGCGTTCCATATGAATTTGTTGCCCAGGGGTGGGGCCTTGGCTGGGGACATGGTCAATATTTTCTAAAAAATGTCCAATGACAGGGTGTTGGCCCTGGTGGGGGAGGGGGGGGGGGGTGTTATATGGGCACAATTGGAATTGACTGATACATAATACCATGTAACGCTATTAAACCTTGAATTCTTCCGGCATTTTAAATTTTCTTTCTCTTTCGTTTTATATCTACAGGGTTTTATATCTAATATGATTTTATTTTATGTTCCCTCACGTTATTTGGCCCATCCGCGTTTTATCCCCTATCCGCCTTTTCTCATCCCCGTTTTATCCTCTATCCTTTGTATATGGCTGCACTTTTTACTTCGCTCTATATCCATTTAAATTTTCGCTCTGTTCTGGTCTATCATGGCTCGTATTCCTACTTATTCGTTTCGATTTGGCATTTTTAACAAGATGTGGTCACGTTATCGTGGCAGGAGAGCGGGAAAGCTTGTAAAGAAGAGAGAAGCATTTCGGCTGTGTACAATCAATACGGTCGAACCAAGGGAAGTCAAGCGAAGCTTTGATTTTATTAAGACATTTCCAAGGCTACCAAGGGCTCATAACCCCATGAATTGTACTTATATTTCACCAGAACGTGCTGTTGGTTCACCAAATGGATCAAAAAACGCTTATGTACCATCTATACTTCTCTCTAATGTGATGTCCTTGGCCCCAAAGATAGACGAAGTTCGCTATTGTGTTAGTTATGCAGATTTGGACTTGCTTTGTTTGACTGAGACTTGGCTCCAGTGTCATATTCAAGATTCTGTCGTCTCAATAAGCGGATTTAATTTGGTGCGTTTGGATCGGCAGGGAAGTGTACATGGCGGGGTCTGTGTCTTTATCAGAGATTCAATTCCCTTCACTGTTCTGAACGAATTGGTTGATTCTCAGTTTGAAGTATTGTGGATGAAAATTAGACCGGCACGACTCCCAAGAGGTTTAAACAGTATTATTTTAGGAACTATTTACCATCCCCCGAGCTCTAACAAGTCAGCTATGCTCGAGTATCTGATGAACAGTTTATCGTCCATCGAGTCGCAATACTCGAATTGCGGAATTATCATTCTCGGGGATTTTAACCAGCTGAATATCGCAGGACTAAAAAGAAGCTATGGTCTACAGCAGATCGTTCAGTTTCCTACTAGGGGTAACAACAGGCTTGACCTTGTGTTGACCAATTTGAAACAGTTTTATCAGGAACCTATCAAGCGCCCTCCTTTTGGTCTTTCCGACCATATGTCCATCGAGGTGAAGCCCAAAGAGCGATCACAACTCCCGGTGTCCAAGTGCAAAGTGAAGTCGAGGGACTTACGCCCATCCAATCGGCTCGCGGTTCGTTCATATTTGAAATTAGTTGATGTTCCCTCTATACTTAAGAATGCGGTTTCATGTGAAGGTAAAGTCTCAATGTTCGAGGAAATAGTCAAGACTGGATTAGATAATATCATCCCATTACGATCCAAGACCATACAATTGAATGAACCCCCATGGATGACCCTAAAACTCAAGGGCCTTATAAGAAATCGTCAGATAGCTCTTAGTGAAGGGAATGACGAGGTATTCAGGCATTTGCGGAACTGTGTAAATCGTGAACGTAAGGCCTGCAGGTCTAAATATTACACGGCAAAGGTTCAACATCTTAAAAAGTGTAAACCCTCGGTTTGGTGGAAAGAGGTTAAAAAACTCACTGGGATGACGTCATCTAGCGGAGTGTGTGATGATATAACGAAATCCTTGCAACATCTAGATGAATTTTCCACCGCATCTACCAAAGATCTAGCTAATATCATCAACGAAGCTTTCCTTACACCAATGAGAGGTTTTTCACCATTACACCAAAGTGGGCATTTTCCGGGTGAGAATGCTGCTCTAGTTGTTACTGTCGACTCCGTGTATAAGAAATTATCATCGCTGAACTCCACCAAAGCGCAGGGCCCAGACGGCATCCCTACTTGGCTACTCAAAGAAAACGCCGATCTTCTAGCTAATCCCGTGAAAGATATTCTAAACTGTTCATATCGCGAAGGGTGTTTACCAAAGTCTTGGAAGGAAGCAGACATAATCCCGGTGCCCAAGCAGAAGCCCATATTGGATATCAACAAACATCTACGCCCTATTTCGCTGACGCCTGTTCTGTCAAAACTTGGCGAAGAATTTGTGGTTAACGAGTTCGTCAAACCGGCTGTCCTGAAGAGGATTGATGTTAATCAATTTGGAACTGTTCCTAAATCATCGACCACGCAGGCATTAATTAGTATGCTTCACAACTGGAATAAGAACACGGATGGAACTGGGTCAACAGTAAGAATTGTCTTATTTGATTTCAGGAAAGCTTTTGATCTTATTGATCATACCATTCTTGTTAGAAAGCTTTTGTGTTACGAGCTTCCATCTGGCATTGTTGGCTGGATAGTCGATTTTTTGACAGACCGCAAACAAAGGGTGAAGTTGAGTAACGATTGTTTCTCTGAATGGGGCACTATTCCAGCTGGCGTGCCCCAAGGGACAAAATTAGGTCCTTGGCTGTTCTTAATCATGATAAATGAGCTTAATATCGAAGGTGTTAATCTGTGGAAGTATGTGGATGACACAACAATTGCAGAAACTGTGTCCAGGCAAGATACTAGTTCCATGCAAGAATACGTCAATGAACTAACGAGTCAGTCGTTGGTTGATAATTTCCAGTTAAATGAAGCAAAATGTAAAGAATTACGCATTTCTTTCACAAGGGGAAATCTCGCTTTTGATCCTATTGTAATTAATAATAAGCAAATTGATACTGTATCATCCGTAAAGCTTTTGGGTCTTAATATCTCAAATGATTTAAAATGGACACCCACATCTCTGAAATTGTACACAAGGTGTCATCTAGACTATACTTTCTTAGGCAGCTCAAGCGAGCTTGCCCTACAATTGATGATTTGCTATCGTTTTATCTGACCTGTGTGCGTCCGATAACTGAATATGCATGCCCGGTATTTCATAACGCGCTCCCAAAGTATCTCTCTGAGGATCTAGAGAAACTTCAGAAACGTGCACTTCGCATCATTTATCCCAACATGAAGTATTCAGACGCATTGAAAACTGCTGGCCTTGCTTCCCTACATGAACGAAGGGAATCACTAACAACTGGACTTTTTCAGCAGATAATGGAGAACGAGAACCACAAATTACACGCGCTCTTGCCAAATAGGAACTCATCTTCTGTGAGCTTAAGACGGAAACGAGTTTTCAACATTCCACCATATAAAACGTTGAGATTCAAAAATAGTTTTTTAATGTCTATAATTCTATAAATTTGTATAGTAACTAATTTTTCGGTTTTTATCATATCTTTTTAACTTATATATTGCATCTTGTAAAGTTCCAATGTAATTCAGCCGGTTGTGGCTGCAAATTTTTGAACTTATTAAAAACATCTATCTATATATCTATCTATCCGCCTTTTCCCATCCGCGTTTTACCTCCTATCCGCGTTTTCTCATCCGAGTTTTATGCCCTATCCGCGTTTTATCCTCTATCCGCCTTTTCTCATCCGCGTTTTATCCTCTATCCGCGTTTTCGCATCCGCGTTTTATCCCCTATCGGCCTTCTCTCATCCGCCATCCGGATCCGCCGTCCGCCATCTGCATCCGCGTTTTATCCCTACCCCATTAAGTCGTGATGACGGCGGTCTACTGCCGGAAGCCTATTTACATCTTGTTAATAGGTAACGTCATCAATGGTTTTATGGGAATATAAATAAATATGGGACCTGTCTTCACAACGATCACCCCTGATGAGGACACTGGATCGGAGTGTCGAATCGTTTGGTCATGAACAGTAACTTTTTAAGCTACGTTCAAAAAACTTTTAAGCCAGAGTAGCGTTAAACTATGTCTAATCATAATTATGTAAGAGAAGTACAAACTATAATTAATAGCAACAGATAGATTTCCAAGTTATTTTGTATTCAATGTTAAATTAATATACTGAAGTTTAAAAGAGCGGTTATTGCTTGTGTTAAACAGTGACCTAAAACTGTTTAACCGAAACAGCTCTATGTGTATACTACAGTACTAGCCCGAAAGATTATTCCATAATGTTGGAATGCGGTTATGTTAACTAGTTTGCAAAATTTTGGTGAGCTAATGTGCGTAAGATATAAATTATACTTGTCTAGCTTTGACAAATTAATGAATTATCTATTGGAATATTAGAGGCCTATAATCCTACACTTAAAAAAATTAAACATAGCAAAAAAATAAGTAAAAAGTATGAAGTGCTGTAGTTAGTAAACTGTAGTACAGTATATTAACTACTGTAGTATATATAAAGTGGTTTTAAATCATTTTGATCAAACCAGTGGTGTAGCCAGGGTTGACCAATTAAGTGAGCCATCAGAGCATCAGTGGGCCAATATTAAATGACGTTTCCTGCATTTTGAGATAAGAATTTACAGAATTCTGAAGATTATAAAACGTCATATAAATTAAATACCAAAATTAATAATTATATACATTATTTTTGCTGGGAATGCGACAAACTTTCCAGTCAGTTAATTTGATGTACACGTATGCTTTGACTTTGTGCATGATTTTATGTGACTAGGAATAGGGATCTTAAGGTGTCTCCATACAGTTTCTTGAAAAATGGAAAATACAAGTTTGAGAGTCCAAAACACGTGATTAAACAATTCGGGAAAAGAATGAAACTAAATGTTATGCATAGTTAAATAGTCTGACAATCAAAAACTGTTACCAAGTAGATAGCAACAGTTGTTGCTATGGCAACAATGACGTTTCAAAATGGCTGCCAATTACCCTACAAACTAATTTAATTCGAAAAAAACTTTGGTGACCCCCATTTTTTTTTCATTAAAACTTTCCTTGAAGTATGAATGATCAATTGGCCGATTTTAAAAAAATTCTGTAGAACGAATAATTTTTTTTCCGGAAAAATCATGTTTGTTAATTTTTAAAAAATTTCGTTCTACAGATTTTTTTTAAAATCGGCCTATTGATTACTCATACTTCAAGAAAAGTTTTAATGAAAAAAAAAATGGGGGTCACCAAAGTTTTTTCCGAATTAAATTAGTTTGAAGGGTAATTGGCAGCCATTTTGAAAAGTCATTGTTGCCATAGCCACATCTGTTGCTATTTATTTGGTAACACTTTTTGATTGTCAGACTGTTTAACTATGCATAACATTAGTTTTATTCTTTTCCCGAATTGTTTATGCACGTGTTTTGGACTCTCAAACTTGTATTTTCCATTTTTCAAGAAACTGTGTGGAGCCACCTTAACCCATTGCTGCATGAGCTGGCCGAAAACGGCCTTATCCCCGAACCCGGGCGGAGGGCCGAAGGCCCGGAGCCCGAGTGAGGGTGCTAATCTCGACGTGCGTGGAGTCCACTTACACGCGAAATTACACGCGAAGGGGAAAGAAATTCTGCGAGATGTTTGTATGTATGTATATATATATCCATCAAATCGCCAACTTTCGCGGCTCAAGCGAAACAAAATCTTTGTCGGAAAAATTGGTTTACAAATGACCGAAAAAGGAAAGCTAAGAAGAGATGTTGCAGTGGGATGAACCAAACAATATTAAACACGACTAGAAACCATTGAAAAAGCATGAAAAATTGCGATAAAGAGCGGAAAAGATGCCGCCAATGTGACTGAAAGAAACAAAAAGATGTTTCTTCGTGTGCCTGTTCAAAGTCAGCAAAAGACTTATGCACTGGTATATCTTGGCTCGAGAGAGAACAGTGAATTGAAAGGAACATCAACACAAACAGCTTTTCACATTTTGAAGAGAATTGATTGCTTTTTGCTAAGAACCGAACGAGAAAACCACGCCAGATGCTGCAAACACTGCCATACGGGCCACAAGCAGAGCCAAAAGAAAATTTAACGGTAAGCAGTGATTCGTATTTAACTTACCAGCTTTCTTTAGCTGATTGGAGTCGGTATATATCCGAAACCTTTTCAGTATTAAACTCAGTTAAAACAGCAAAAATCTTATCAAATAATATACATTTTCCCAGGCGTTTTTTTCCATGGTTCGAGTGAATCTTTGCATTATAGTTCTTCCCTGTTTAATTTTTCCTCTCTTATACCTATAGTTTTTAGGCTGTTACCTACGTTTTTTTCTGTTCTGATGTTTTTCTTTGAGGTTCAACATTATATTTGGAACATGAGGAATCATATTATTAAAATAGTTTAATAGGCACCTTGATATCAATAAGCGTCTGTAATTATTGTTTGTTTTTGCTATCTGTTTCTGGTGCTTTAGGTAGTGACACAAGTTTTTCTTCGCCACTGCTTTATTATTTTGGAATAAAATGGAATAGAAAAACTGCATTTATAAAAGTGATGAAACAGGATGTAAAGGAGGCAAGGAGGGCAAGGGTGTTTATCCCCGAAGGCCCGGAGCCCGGTGAGGGTGCTAATCTTGACACGCGTGGAGTCCATTTTACACGCGTGTAGAAAAAGGGAGGGAGACGAAATCTGGGAAATAGTTTATTTATTTATTTATTTGTTTGTATATATATATGTTTGGTACGGTGTCACGCGGTAAGAATAGTTGGACACTGGTGACTAGCGACGAAGAAAACGTCTAATAAATCTGTCAGTATTTCGGCTTTCGTTTAACGAAATGGAGCCTGTTCTACTTAAATAATAAAAGAGAACAACGAAGAAAAGGATACAAACAGCCGGTTTAATATATCGTGAAGCGAAACCAGAGAACCTGAAGAAACCAGACGTCGTATGGTAAACAAAACTCGATCAGAATTGCATTGGTTGTGGTCACTCAGTGGTCAAATAATTTTAAAGTTATAAACGGTAGGATTTTTGTTGTCTTAATAACCTAAACAATATACAGCTTCACGTTTTCGTGCTTTCCCTTTGCTCGCCCAAACCATAAGTCAGCTTAACTAAAGCTAACTTAAAACACTTCCTTTATATTATAAGCTTATGTTTATGTTAATCATTGACTTTGCATGGGCTTTGGCGATTTTTTTTTGCTGTATTTTCACTTCTTTCTGGGATCCGATTCTACTGAATTGTTTTTATCTCAGACTCTATTACAAATGTAATTTTGAGCTGTTAACTTTTAATTCTGCCTTTACAAAACATGTATACATAGCCACATAGGGAAGCCATAAGCCATTTAAGTGCTTGCTAAAAATAATCCCTTTTGAATCCTCCTATAAAAACAATATATTTTTTACAACCAGATCTAAATTTTGCTTTGATATGTTCAACTTTCATTAAATCAGTTAGTCATCCTATCCATAAATTCTATAATTATCTCGAGGATTACCATTTGCTTTAAAATCTGTTTGTTTTTATATTGGTTGTATATCAGGAGTGCTTATTTTAATCAGGGTGGGTGGGTGGGGTATGTTTCAAAAAACCATTTAATAAAAGTGGGCGAGGGGTTGTTGCATTCATGTATTTCTAGTATTTGTATACAAAAACAGATCAGGTGCTTATTTTAATCCGGGGGGGGGGGGGGGGGTATTTATGTATATTTAATGTATTAAAAGCAGGCGAGGGGTTGTTGCGTTTATGTATTTCTAGTATTTTACTATGTTTAACACCAGATAATTGATGTTACTCGTCCATGGGAGAACTCTCAGACAGTCTAGGCAGCAATGTGGATGGATGACAATGTGTTAACAAGTGATTTAGACAACTACGGCAGTACCCTGGCCCAGAGGTTTTGGAGGTTGTCCGCCAAATAATTTGGAGGTTTGGAGAACTGATCACTATAAAACGAGCTATCGGCATATTTGGTGCGAGGCGAAAAAAAAGCGGGCAAAAACCGAAGGCGCGAGGCGAAAAAAAAACGCGGGAGGCGCGAGGCGAAAAAAACGCGGAGAAAAAACCTCTGGTGAATTTGAATGCGAATCTTGGTTTCGACAAGGAATGCAAAGAATGTATAGGTGTCATATTCTAAAAATATTAGCCAATCATTGTCCTTGACCCCAGACCTTCTTGACTAGGCGCATGTGGGGGTTTTCCCGCTTCTTTAGCCGTGAGAAAGGCGTCAAAACTCAAACGTAACTGTTCTCAGGCTCAGTGACAATAAAATGTGTTTACGCCGATGATAAAAGACAAATAGCTTTGTTTATGTCTTCTACTTCTTCAAAGCATACTCCAAGAAAGACTTATCCTTTGGAAATCCTTAATCTGAAAGAGATTTGTAGATTGTGTGGCATGAATTTCAAGATTGCTGGTCGTGGCTATTACAACATATTTTCAGCAAAGCACGACTTGCAGCGTCGGCTGTCAAGAATGCTGCAGCGCAACGTTATTGAAGAGAGCTACTTGTCCTCTACGCTTTGTCAAGGATGTTTTAGAAAGGTCGAAAAATTTGAGAAGTTTCAGAAAGAGCTGGACGTTTTTGTTACGGCTTGTTCGGAAAATGAAAGCATTCGAATCCGTGAGAAGAGGTGTTGGGATTCACCATCTTTGAATGCTGCTTCGAATGGAATAACAAAGAGAGTACGCACGTCTTCCCCGTTAAAGGACATAAACAGCAAATTGGAAACAACCTGTAGACCGCCAGCAAGGCGGTCTCTCCTGATTGCAGATAATGGTCAACAACACTGTTGTATTTACAGCCGAAAATCTTCTCCAACATGAAGAAGACAATCCCACTACGAAAGTTGAGGTAAATTATTAGCACTTGTTGACGAATTATGGCTATGAATTTGAATTTTAGACATATTACATGTTAGTAATTAAACTAATATTTTTCCGTGCAGGTTTTCATACAATGGCCAAATCACTTTAAGAAAAAAGTAATCTACGATTTGGGAATTAAACAAATAATTGTGAACTTAACAGTTGGGAAATATCCTACTGTGGTAAACGCCATTTGGAAAAGACAAGATTTTAAGGAGATGCTTTTAAAGAAATTTCACGAGGAAATTAATAACGAAACGGTTGAGATTTGTAGAACGACTACGCCTTCCCTGCTAAGGAAAATTTCCCCAGATAACCTGCAAACATTTTCAGCGGAAAGGCATGAACTAGAGTTGCAAGAGAGATGCCCAGTACTGTATCGTTGTCTCAGGTCGTGTGCTGTCTCCCCTGAGAAAGAGAAATTGTTGAAAGAGGGAAATGTAAAGACAAGTAAAAGGCCTCATCAAGCTCTTTCTGTGGCCTCTTCCGTGCTCCTGAAGTACAGAAATCAACAAATGTCTGCTCAGGCGTACCGAATTGGGGTAATGCTGTGGAATGGAGGTACCAAAACGGAGGTAATATGTATTAAATCAAACACCAAAAAATAATCTTGAACCAGGAAATGAACTAAGCGTATTGTTTAGTTTAGACACGAGTACATTTTTCCTGCAATGAAATCGGGTTAATGCAATTATTCCATTCAATCCAATAAAGTTGCCCAGTAATGTCTAAACTGTATAGTATTATGTTTTTGCTCTTAAAAATGTTCAGTCTGTTTTTATTATGTCATATTTGTAATTTCTCTGTTGGGCTCCCCTGGATGCACTGCCTATAAAGTACTTTTGGTAGTTGGGACAATTGGGTGTGCTTGGTTTATTTATGGCCATGGGGAGATTGGGTATACCCACAGCCAATATCCACACCATGGGACAGGCAAATTTCTCATCCATTGGATGACCAACTAGTTGACACAGTCAAGATATAGAACAAGAGGGTTGCATAACATTGTGAAATTCTCAACCCAGAGTGAACAAGTGTAGCTGTTAAATCATGTGTTTTTTGTCCAATATCCCTTCTGAGGCAAGCAATGGCAGTGCATAATTACTGAATAGTCTTCCAAAAAGACAATTATGCCTTGCAGTATCTTATAGAGTACCCATATAGTCAGGCTTGTACTGGCTATTGTGCCATCTTGTGCCAGAACAATGACTGATTATGCCACTGAATAATGGCCAGCTATTGTTCTGGCACAAGATAGCACAATCCAAGTCCAAGCCTGCATATAGTGAAAACCATGTTTTATTACTTAGAGTGCTATTTATTTTATTTAGTGCTATGATAGGATGCATAAAATGGGACTGACTGTCTCACACAAGAGTGTATTAAGAAAAAGTGACAGCATGTGTAATGGTCATGATGAAGGTGTTCTTCAGTGGAAAAAAGAGACAGAAGAGAATGGAAGGAAACAACACATGGTAAACATGGTGCAGAAAGGGATTAATTCATTGGAACAAACTGGATCTGTAGACTTTACTCACTTAAAGACTGTTGTGAAGGTTCTGTGTGGGGAAGTATTTGATGATAAGCTATTTCAAGAATTGGTACAGAAAATAGCAGAATATGCACAGAGTCTTATTGTTACATACAGAATGGCGATTTCCAAATTGTTAGAGGAGATGTCTTGTACATCCTTGTATCAAATAATTGGTGATAATGTCGACATATTTGTCAAGGCGAAGCACGTGGGTTCAAAAAATCAAAACAGGAGTATTCACTGGTTCAACTTGAATGCAGTGAAAGATCGTGTTAATGGTTCACATCTTTCAAATAGAAAGCCTCAGCGACCTATTAAGGATGTCACCAATATTGACTTTCTTCCATCTACCGATGACGATGACAAATTAATAAATGAATTTGTTGTCTTGTGTGAAAGAGTGATTGTTGACAACATACCTGCTTTCAGACTGTTCAAGAAATTTGTGGTTAAGCGTATTCCACATGTGTATCATGAATTGATGAAAACACAATCAGATGAGGTACATGTGCGTTAATATTGTTTTTATCAATAGCTATTTTTTTGGAGGGGGAGGGAGGCAACGGGCAGGCCTATTATTTGAAAGATTTAAGCATCTAAGATATTGGGGGCTTACATGGGGGGGGGGGGGGGGGGGGAAGGTTATATTAAGGGGGTTTATTTTCTGAAGTTTATCGTTGATATTACAGTAATCTGGTGGATTAAGTTACAGACCTTGGGCTCAATTCCCAGATTGGGACAGTCAGATAAATTTTAATTATATAATTACATATACTGTATAATTAAAATATATAAAAAACTGACTGCCACACCCAGAAATTGAGGCACAATCAGAACAGTCAGATACTGCATGTATAATATTTATACAATACATGACTGTTGTTCTTTAGTGTCTACAAGAATACATTTTGTATTCACAAGGGACAGTATAAGTTAACATTGTGATTTACAATTATAACTATTAAATTGTGTAGAACCCTCTCGGATTGTTGTTCAAGAATGAAAACTCCACGGATCAGATGATAGACATTCTAGATCATATACAGTCGAGTTATGTTCCTGTTCAGCCTAATGTTGATATCAATGATGATGATCCTCACAATAATCCTGTCACTATTCAAGATCCAATAATTTTTGGAGGGGATCAATTAACTGAAGAGAGAAGTCGTAATGCAAAACTGGCCCGTAGTGATGGAGATAATGACGTTGAGAGATTGGAAGGTATAATGCCCAAAGTTGAAGACTGGCATGCTTCGAGACTGGTGTATCAGGTTGGTTTTTCAAATACAATTATTCTCAAATACAATTATTTTCAAATACAATTTTTTAAATACAAATAACCATATTTTATCCATGTTGGGGTAACATTGTAAGTAAATAAATTTGATCTTTCACCTCAACAAATATATTTAAAGCAGCAGTGCCACCCGCTGCGCATCCTGTTTGCGCATGAGTTAACTTGAAAAGGTTGGGTGAACTTTTTCAAGTTTTGAAATCCAATATGGCGTCTAATCCTGGCGCCGTGCACGGAGGCTCAAGGCAAAATTCTGGTCGAAAAAAGGTGTTTTTGAGCCGAAAAGATTACAGGAGATCATGGGAGGGAGATCATAAAAGGATATATTTAAATCTTAATTTATTTAATTCGTGGAAACAGCCCAAAATTGCGGCTGGCTACGAGAAATCAAGTGACAGCGATTTTGCTGCGCACTTGTTGTCTTTGGAATTTCGTCGAAGGTAAGTTTCAATTTGTTTTTTAATTCAGTTTGGAGAATGAACGCAACTTATATGCAATTTATTGCGTGTGGGTATTTAGGGAATCATCTTCTGCTAAAACTATACAGCCAAAACGGCGACGAAATACAGGTACATCAACTCTGGTAACTGAATATTTTACCGAAGACAATGAGAGTGACATGGTCGAAGAACAGGCAAACATGATCTGTCAAGGTGTGAAGAGACTTACTTTATCATTTATACCATATAGGATGGGCCCTCCTAAATATTCATCTTTAAAATACGATTTTGTATAAAGGTTCATCCATTTGCAAGCCAAAATGAAAACTAGTTGATAGTATCAAATTCTTTAAAACAGTTGGTTTATATTTATAGAATTGACCACAGGTGTTAGTAATATTTATATAATATTTCATGCTTTTAGAACCACGAACATCTACCATTGAAAAGGTCTTATGGTGAAACCCTTTCTCATGTTGAGTCACCTATATCTTCCCAACCGGTTCTTGGATGTATTCATGATGATGACAATGCCCAGGTGGATGTAGATAATGCTTTTTCTGATACCTCATTTCAGGAGAGGTAAGCAATCGATGTGTTCATTTTATACTAAATAATGTTTTCCCCTGAAGATTAATTTTTGTTTTTCAGTTTATTACAAATTACATGTTTATAAAGTATTCATTCTTTATGTATTGTAGTTTTGTTGGTGAGCAAGATTTCACTGTAAGGAAGGAGGGAAATACTTCAATCTTTTCAGATGATGAAGAAGATTATGATTATGAAGAAACTATTTCTGATGAAAGTCTTGGGTAAATACTACGTTATAATCATGCTAGTAGACTTCTAATATTGTACAAGTTATCATAATCAAACACTATGATAATAACTACCTCCTACTGTACATAGGCCATACAGCCTGTCATGGGTATGCCCGTTCACAGGTTACAATTTTAAATTTGAGACAAATGCTTGTTTAGCTGTAAGAGCAAAGTCTATACCTGATTTAATTGGTGAACTGGTCTTCCAATAAAATGTTTTTTGTAATGTTTCCTAACAGGCAACACGACTGTACTAGCTCAGCGATTCAAGTACTAAACGACGAAGAAAATCTTGACGAAAATGAGTAAGTAATTTTTTATGTATTGTAAATGTTCTTAGTGGTATCCTTAATTGGTGAAACTTAATATTTTACTTTAGTTAATGATTATGCATGAATCAATTCTTCGTGTTACCCCCCCCCCCGGGCAACACCCCCGGGATTGGATTTTCTGCATTGTCCCAGGGTTGCCTGGGGGGATGGTAACAGGAAGAATTGATTCATGCATTAGTCATTTTGTGTAATTATAAGATTTTTAGATATTCATGCATTAAAATTGGGTGACATGAAAAGAGCATTTTATTAAAAGAATCTAGTAATTATTTTTGGCAGAGACGACGATGATGATGCAGTCTATTATGATGCGTTTGACCTTTTTGACTCTGATGAGGAGCAATTTGAGCAAATTGATGATTCTGTTCCTGAAGATGATTTGGATGGTGATGCTGGGAACAAAAGCAGTTTTGAGTTTGGACCACACCCTAAATTCAGTCGAGGGGATGAGAAGTATACACTTGATAGAGAGTTCAAGATGGTTACTGAGCAACGCTTCATTTGCTCCCTGGATTTGCTGTTGGATGTATTTAGAAAACGTACCTCAAAAAGCCACTATACAGTCTGTTTCATGTGTGAAGAATCATCAGCTCCTGATGATTCTTCACAGATGAAACAGACTGTAGTGGCTTTTTGGGGTAAGCGAAAATCTATATTTGCTCTATCTATATTGTATTGAGCACTATTTTGCGTTTCGTAGACCAAAACATACACATGTTAGTGATGGATCCAGTATGATCTGGTACATGTAGGGGGTGCTCTAGTGCTGAGTGAGTGAGTGAGTGAGTGAGTGAGTGAGTGAGTGAGTGAGTGTGAGTGAGTGAGTGAGTGAGTGAGTGAGTGAGTGAGTGAGTGAGTGAGTGAGTGAGTGAGTGAGTGAGTGAGTGAGTGAGTGAGTGAGTGTCGGTCGGTGCTTTGTGGGTGTCGGTCATGAGCAGCACACAACCATCAACATACATCAGTGTTCTGGTAAAACCACCTCCATGTGGCACAACTGAGTAGCTCGTTGTATGGACAGGGGGAACTTAGTCTCAATAGATTCTATTATTCTAAAGACTAAAGTCTTGTATTTGATAGGGAAATTACTCAAATTAGCACCCCCCCCCCCCCCCCCCCAATCCATCACTGACACATGTATAATATAAATAAATAGAAGTTATATATATAAAAGCTTTTTATCTATTTGGCAGACACACTGGAGAAATAGAATGTGCCAATAACCTCAGTCTGATGTACGCACCAAAGAGAGTGCCATTCAGGTGAGGTAGCAATTGCTTTATGAATTTTAATGTATATTCTGGTTAATTATTATATGCTCGTATATTGTGAAAATTCCTGTTGTAATGTATATATTATTCCATTAGTTATAGAGTGTATAAAGCCCGGAAGCAATTGACAGCAATAGATTGGAATTACCATGTCAATCTTCCAAATGCCAGAAGTAAATCCGGTGTTGATATGATCACCAGAAGATATAACCGAAGGACCAGACAATGGGATGTAAAAAATGTCAAAGTTGATAAAGGATATGATTACATTCCAATTCTTGTGTCAAAGATAATCAACCGGAGACTGCATGATGTAGAAAATGTAACCCGCAATGTCCCCCTCAATGTTAGCGACCCAGGCAACATTGCTCCCACTATTGCACACAAACCAGCACCAGCAACAAAGGACATAGTACGAAGAAAAAGTAGATTTTAATAACACTAACTCTTATATTTATATTTGTACTATCATTAGCTTTAGTTATCGTTCCCTGTATCCCATGTAAACTCCAGTAACAGATGGATAGCGCTGTCTTATTTTTAATACTACACACGATGGGCAAACTCGGCGGTTCCCTTTCCCCAAATATCCATGTCGAGCCAAAATAAACTGTCTGTAAGCGGCTTTACGGAAAGCCCTCGTACTATTATCTTCTCGATCATTTCTAATGTCGCTTGTATTTCGAATGCACAGTTCAAGCACATCAGGATCCAGGCATACCTTTGAAAACCGTGATGATAAGGTTATGCATGTTTTCAGTTTGCAGCACTTGTTCTCAATATCTTGAGGCATAGGCCTGCAATTTGAACACACACACCATGGAGGAACAGCTTCACCTTCTACTGTTGAGTCAGCACCTTGCTGCTGACTAGCCTGACATCCTTCACCTGCACCTCCTTCAGAAAGGCCCTGTTGTTGTTCTCTTACTTCACCAGAAATCTCTTCAACATGCTCATTCAGATCATCCTCTGAAATAAGAAGGGTGTGGATATAATCCATACTCCCTATTCCTCTTCTTAGGCTTCTAATTGCAAGCTTTCTGACAGTCTCATCATCAAGTGTATGAATAAATACCTGTAAATGTGATGTTATTTTATTTAAAATAATCAAATAATGAACTATCTAACATTACATCAAATATTTGAGAATCATTGAATCTAATTGCCTTGGTTGATTGAATCAACCAAGGCAATTAGAGCCGAGCACCTCAGTGACTCCAGACATGATTCATTGTTTCTCATGTACTGTACATGTATATGTTTAGAACATTCAATCAAAGCATACTCAAACACCACTTGAACATGTATAAACTTGTGAACCTATATTAACCCATTTACTGGCAGTACCCCACCAATGACAAATAAATCTTATGGCATTAGAGCCTGTTTATATGGATTAAAGCTGGCTCAGATAAGAGGGTCACCCTACCCCCCGAGCTACCCTAGGTTTGACGTCGAATCATGTGTAGTGCCTCAATTCAGACAATATTCCCAAGCTTTCCAGCTAAATTTTTGCATGTAAATGCATGACAAAGTTGTCTCGGGGGGGGGGGGGGTGTAGGGTGTCCCTCTTACCCGAGCCAAATCTTGTCCATATAAACAGGCCCTTAGACAGAATAACATACTAAAGTAGGCCGTATATGGGCGCATTGCCAGCTAAAGGGTTAACAATAGACATTATGGCAGATAGTTTTGTTAATTAACCCATTTACTGGCAGTATATCCTACCAATGATGAATAAAATTGTCTGCCGTTAGACAGAGTAAAATACTAAAGTGGTACATTGCCAACTAATGGGTAAAGGACCAAAGCACAGACCAAAGGTTTGTTATTTTATTTTTTACTATATAATAGCTATTATACAAAATGTTAGCATATCATATTTCACAGACTGGAATAAAATTGCACATTATGAGGTGTCAGCATATGTATTTGGCTTTATACTGCCATCGGTCAATATGAATATTTTTGTGATTTATCAACATTTGACTAAACACGTTATTCGTAATCGCCTTTCATAATGTTTCAATCTGGTAGTAGAAATTCACAAACCTTTACATCATTATTTTCTTTATCTCTCTGCTGATCTTCAGTAATATCATCGTTCATAGTTGCATGCTGTGTCAAGCCATGGAATCCCTGTTTCGTATTTGGACGACGTGGCGATCTATCACGGCGTACTCCATTCTCGCTTACGTTTTCCTATAAGTAGAAATACATGTTAAATAAAACATACAAATGAAAGATAAATTAGCACATTTGTTTCGCAAACATACCCTATTCTTGCAAGGTGTTTTGCGAGTCCCACACTTGCAGTTGGCTGAGCACACGAGGTTCTTTGCTTTACACGGGCAACCTCGGTTAGTATTTTCTTTCCTTTTCGTGGCACATGAACTTTTGCAACTGCAATTATTAACCTGTATCAAATACAGCTATTGTTTAGTCTTTTCCGCTATTGATAATGTAAATATATGCACATTTTTAATCATACTTACCGCACTTGTTGACGCTTCCATAACTTCGCATGATACGAAGTCGAATGTTTCCAATATATTCCGAATACACAATGTTATGCGCAGAACAGGATGCGCAGCGGGTGACACTGCTGCTTTAAAATATACATAATTGTAGCCTCCTCCGCAGACAAATATGTGGCTTCCCAAACTGTGGACTGTCAGCTGTTCGGGGCAATGTTTTGGCTGAGATCTTCCTTTTGGCCAAGCAGGACAGTACAAAAAGAGATTGGAAGCTGGTGAAAATAAGGGGCTCATAATCCTCCCTCACCAGCTCCCAATCCCAAAGTGGGATGGTATTTGTATTTCAACTGCAGTACCGTATATCGATTTATTTTCTAACTATATACAGTAATATTAAATATTCTTCTTCAATAGATCCTATATGACGTACTGTTTAAAGGGAACTCATCTGTTGATGTGGCTACAATGTGTTCCAACATGAATGTTATCAACAACAGCAATGCTAGAACTACTAATGTACTTGACAATTTAAATCAGTGTAAAAACTTTATTAACATGGAAACCAATGCCATTGTAACTGCTTGTGCTATGACATATTTTAGCATGAGCTCTCTCAATATGGCAGTGGATGAGGTTGTTCCTCCAAACGTATTGAATGGTGATGATGATTCAAAGCGGTTATGGTTAACCCTAACCCTAACCCTAACCCTAGGCATGTCAAAAGTATGGTATCAAAGTATGTAATGAACACAGAGTCTGAAATTTTCCACAATATGGTAGAAGGAGTGCGACAGCAGAGTCCTACCAGTTTGTAACAAGGAATATCATTACAAGAAAGCAAGAGAAAATCATGAGAAAAAGAAGCATAGCTACATTCACATAGATCCACCTTCGACTGATCTGAGTCAAGAAACCGAAAAGAGTAAGAGTACTGACAAGTCTAATTACATCTATAATTATGCCTGTGTGAGACTTAGCATGGGCTTGTTCGTACGGAATTTCGATGATGCAGTCAGAGAGGGGGGTGGACAGCGGATTATAAGGTGCTGGAAGTACATGACATTGTTGTTCAAGGCATACCACCACAGTAAGTATGCATTTGCTGGTTTACAGCTACAGGCTAACATATATGCACTCTGTACACCACGTGAAGCACATCGCCTGATGTGGAATAGAACTGTTAATGTGAATGGACAAAAGGGAAAAAACATATCCCTTGATCTCAGGCCAGAGCATCTAAATCACATACTGAAGGAGATGTTAAGAAACCTTGGTCCTAATCTTAACGAACTAACTGCAGCACGTGCCAGTCATTCACTGATGTTTATTGAAAAGATGCTTCGGTTTGCAGATGATGAAATGGGCAGACATCCACCATCTGGTCATCATGTAATTGCAAAGCGTGAGTCTGACTTTAAAGAACTCGTCAATCAGTTCCACATGAAAGGAAAAGTGTTCTGTTTCACAGAAGGCAGGGAGTATGACAAGTTTCCCAAGTTTGATCGCAATGTACTAAGTAATATAAATTTCAAAAACCTTAGTGACTGGATTAATGAGCACAAAAAGAAGCTCAGTGCCACTAGTAACTATATATAAACTTGGCTTGTGCAAAATCGTACCTTACGGTATGTCAATGTACTGTAAGTTTTACCAGATTTTCACGATAAAGTTTGATATTCTGAGTTATATTGTATATAGTTTGCATACTAATGTGTGAAAGAAAAATCAATACATACTGTAATGGTATAAAATGCCCAAATAAACCACTTATTGTGCATCATATCTTTAACCCTTAAGGTGCGGATAGGGTCAAATTTGACCCTACAGATACTTGGGCTCCCTGTAGCAGAAGTATGCACGCTAGAGCCACAATGCATATGTCCATTTGAAGAGCATGACTTCCTCTTCAAGGCAAAAATAAAATCAGCCCCCTACGGGTTAAATTAAACCAGTGAACATGATGGAGGGAACATTTTTTATATGCTGTACATATATGTGTACTTATAAAACAAGAAAACAGTCTTCAATGATGCTTTCTCAGTTCTTATTCAATCTGAAGACTCTTCATCTGAATCACTTATGTCAACAAAGAAATAAGGCAGAAACTCACTTTCTGTCAGTTCAGTTGTTGAGCAACTATTTGAGCCAGTGTCAACAGCCTCAAGATCACTTTCATCAATGTCATCAAATAACTCATTAAAAATGTTTAATATCTCCACTGCATGTTGACGATTGAATACAGGTAAGTGTGCCATTATGTAGTCTGTGCTAAAAACATACTTTGCTTGCTGGACAACAAGTTCAACCAGTTTGTCGCAGAAACCTGTAGAATACTGTACATGCAAATAGTAGTTGCAATTTCCAGTAAGTTGGGATTGATACTCAGTCAGAATTTCCTTCAGCACTTGTTTATCTTCTCTTGAAATAATCCTTTCTTTCAGAGTAATGGAATTGTCACTATCCACCTGAGCTGTTTCGTGATAGTTGACTATTTCCTCAATGCAACAGTTCCCAGCACAAAGACAATGCTTACGACAATGCAAACAGCACAAATGATTGATGTCTGGTTGGACAGGGTTTGGATCAAAATCCTGCAGAAGTATTCTTCTCAAGCAAACATTTGAGTCATCAGAACAAAATGCCCGCACTTTATCATCCACTCCTTTAAGTAAAATGCCATTATAAAACAATACTGCTTTTGATGGTGACCCATCTCGTCCAGCCCTTCCAATTTCTTGAATGTAGTCATCAATGTTGCGGGGGGGGGCTAAATGCATGATCAAACGTATGTCCTTGAAGTTCACACCCATTCCTAATGCATTGGTGGCAAATACAAGTCTACAAATCCCTGATGGTAAATGTAGAGACTCTAGACTTGAGTCTTGATTATTTCACTTGTGCAATGGTGAAACATTCCAAACAAACAATTTTTAGATTTGTGCTCCATGCCATTGGGATAAGAGTCAGAACCAAGTTCAAATCTGAACCATGAATACAGAGATGCACACTGCTTTATTGATCTACAGTACACAATAGTTCTCTCCATGTTTTGTTTTTCCTTTTTAAGTTTATCAAGTAGAAACTGAAAGGCTGATTTGAAATTCTTGCCAATTCGTGCCTTGGACAAATAAATATTTGTTCTATTTGGTGTTTGCTCGATTAGGGCATATCCTTGCCTGAATGATAAGGTTTGGAGTACGGTTTCTTGAATCTTCTTCGTGGCAGTAGCAGTGAGGGCCAATACTTGTGTGACTGGCCTTTGAGGACCAAGTGACCTAAGTTCGGACCTGAAAAGCACTCTCGAAAAGCTGCTCTTTCTCCTTTTCCAAGTCCCCTATAATATGATAAGAAAAACAACATCTCTATCATATCAACAAGGGTTTCTTCAGATACCAAAACAAATAAATTATATTAATATAAAGAATGTAAATAGTCTTTATCCTTTAAAGGGTTAAATAAAGTTGTTGTTGAACAAGTACTTTACAATGTAATTGATATTCCTACTGTAGCTCACATATTACCAGAGGTTGTCTCAATTCAGCAAAGAAGTATATAAAATAAAACATGAAGTTCTGTTGTAATGTATACATATTTGCAGTACAATTCCCATACAAAGCATTGACCTATATTAGGTGATGAAGTGCAGTTGACCTAAACCACTTTGTCATGCCTTGTATGGGAATTGTACTGCAAATATGAATTATCCACTTGAGTGTTGAATAGAAAGGAATCACCATTCACAGAGCCACGTACAAAAGTGTTTATAATGGGTCAATTTGAAGCAAGAATTAAACACATCCAACTTTATATCGAATGTACATTGTACACTTATATTATAGCCTGCCACTGACACAAGAAAATTTGTATTAAAATTATTAAACTCACCACTTTGGGACGACGTGAACTTCATCTGTAACAAAGCCAAGCAAATTTGTCTGGTAAACTTCCGATGACACCATTTCTCGCCATTTCTCATTTCGAATGATGGACTCGGGTTACAAAATACGAACGTAAACTCTCCATCTAGTAATGCTTTCTCATCCTCTTCGGTTGACAGTGAGGTAACACGGAATCCACGCTTTCTTAGTTCGCGGACGTGAGAGTCAATCAAAGAGTTCAATGGGCAAATGACTATTAAGATGGGTTTCTCTGGGAAATTGTGGCTTTTTCCAAATCGTTGTGCCACACTCGGTGCTATTTGGAATATTAAACTCTTCCCATAACCGGTTGGCAGGATACAAAATACGTCTTTACGGTGAATAAAGTTGAACAAGGCCCGGTATTGATGTTCCGTTAGACTTGTAATTTCTGGAAATCTCTCTTTCAAGACCTCTTTAATTGCTTCTTTAAACTCCGGTTCGTTTATCGACATGACACGGTTCGCAAGCTAGTAACTCTTGTGTTTATATCAAATATCATCGCAATTCATCGGAAGCCAGATCGGAAACGTAGAACTATATAGTATCGAATCAGAACACGCAGTTTATTTCCACTTGGTCAACAACCAATCAACGCTTACGTTCAATTTTTGAAAGTTATGTCTGGTATGAACCTGAAAAACGCCGCCAATGTCACCAGAGGGTTATCTCGGGATCCAGAAAAAGGGGATAATAGAGAGATCAGAGGATAATACAGAGATCCCTCTGGTTGCCAGGGTACTACGGCAGATGTGATAGATAAAATATCATAATGCAAAAATACCATATTTGTGCATCTGACTGTTATTTGTGTAAATTAAGCTCAAAAAATTATGTTATCATCATGATCGTTTTTATTAAATCATAAATTAATGTATAAATAAAAGTTCAAATTTCTAAGTACTCTATTGGTGTTACATATTAAGCTAATATTGTTATTGTGCATGGGGAAATAGAAAATTGAGAGATTGACTAGAATTTCAGCCCCACAAGGAAAGCGCATTAGCAATGTTTTCAGCAGGGCGCTTATATACGGGGCGGTGCAACGCGCTCATATCGCGCTGATCGATGTGTGATGCACAAAAGGACTGGCACGAGCGTGCTTCTGAGCAAAAGTTGATCAAAAGTGGATTTTTGGGCACTGTGATATTCTCGCTGTTTTTTCTTTAACTATGTAATTTCGGAGGAACCTTTTGCAATGTACCGACGAAGTACTTATTCGTTTAATGTATGAATATTTGTTTGGCGTAAAAAGTTGTACTATAAAGGAGTTATTATGGATAATGACTCGATTACAATATATATTATAATATAATGACTTCATTACAATATTTGAGCATGTTAACAGGTCGTCCACGCCTAGGAATTCAGGTATGTTGAAGATTATAATAGTGTGATTATATCTTAAAGTTTTCATAAAAATCGGAGTTGATTATTTGGAGATCTAGCGTTCGGATGTTAGGTATTTTTATGGTTTAACTCTTGCCTGTTTAGTTCCTCAATTGCTGCAAGAGAAGTAAACAAAACTTATAGTTTTGCCATGTTACGATTCTTAGTAATTATATCAATAACTTTATCGGGTTTTTGAAGCATTAGATTAGAATAACTGTAAGCTGTAAACAAATTTTACTCTCCGATCAATTTATTATAATACGACTTGCTGGGACGCATACCGAGCGCATTATGTGATAAACTGTCGTCCACACCTTGTAATTTTGTCATCAGATAGCCAAGATGACTTCTTGTTAGGTTTCATTGAGAAAATGCAAATTGGAGTTGATTATTTCTTGATATTCAATTGGAAAGATGACCTACCAGCTAAAATTCAATGCAAGATGTTGTCTTCTATCGAACATGGCCGAATGAAACATGCACAAACAAAGATTTCCAAAGACTTCTTGCGTCATTTCTCTTGCGAAAGCAACGGTACGGTTCATATTTTTCAGCAACATATTTGTTCATGTTTCAGCAACGACTCCGAATTTTTGGGAGTAACACCAGAGAATATATTAGCTGAATATATATGGCTCGTATGGCTCGGCAATTTCATCCACGTCCTCTTCTAAACTCAACTCAGAGACTTCCACATCAAGCGTATTTCACCCGCCATATTTTGGACTTTCCCTGGCTAGCGTTCGTCGCTATGGTGACAGGGGGCTTGTTACCAGTCCTCTGCATCACACATCGATCAGCGCGCCCATTGCCGTTTCACCGCCCCCTATATAAACGCCCTGGTTTTCAGGGTACATTGCAACGCCCCTGCGAAACCCTGCCCATCCCCCGTACCTGGGATGGCTGATGACATATGTATTTAACCTATTGCTGCCTGAGTCGGCCCAAAACGACTTTATTGTTTTACCCTGTCTAACGCTACACGATTCTACTCGTGAAAGGGATAACTCTCAGGCATCCTATCTAGGGAGTAATGGGTTAATTCCAACTTTATTTTATTTTATTTTTTAACAACTATTGAGTTGTTGGAAACGGGCGACGATGAAATCTTTGCGCTTGCGACTGCTGACCGAAATCGGTATGTCAAAACCCCCTGGCATACCGGAAATTGCGTTGTATTTGGACCAGTATGTGATTCAATGGTTGCCGGTATTTTTGGTATACGAACTGTTTCTGTAGTATTTATCTGGCTACATGCAATAGGCTATTAGCTAGCAATAGGCTATTAGCTACGTCAACTACTGTAGGCTACTGACTGTACGTCAGGCTTCTTGGTTATTGGCTACGTTAGGCTACTGATGCATGTATAGTGTTTATTATCATACCAGGTTGAAAGTGTGGTTAGAAGACGAAGAAAGTTTGGAAAGTGGGAATATCTAATCAAATGGAAAGGATATGGACCGGATGTGAATTCATGGGAACCAGAAGATAATCTGATTGGATGTGCAGAGGCAATCGACAAGTTCAACAACTGCGGAGAAGTAAAGAAACAGAGCATATCAAGGAAAAGGGTAAAAATTGATATTAGTGTATTCATACATCTAAGGAAACTGAGATACTGAGGTCGTTATCACAGAGTTTGCCTAAAAACACTTCGGTCGCGATGATAAATCCTTTATCACATTCGTGACCATTGATTAATCCTTATTGATATGATAATTATACAATTATAAGTGGCTAAAGCACTAACGGGCGGTCCCACATGGGTACGTTCAGCTATTACTGAATTTAAGCAATAGTGTAATGTTACTTAAGTTTACTTGTTAAGCAGGGGCGGATCCAGGATTTTTCGTACGTTAGTCAAAATTTTCGTTTGTGAACACTCTAGTTATTAATACCCACACTAGATCTTTTGGGGAATTTTCGGTAAATAAAACGTGACAACATGGTCTCTCGTTCCGTATGATGATATATAACATACAACCCGTGTATGATGCATTTCATCATACATGTGCATGTTTCTAAGATGCGCCAATTAACGGATTAAAACTCACTGCGCATCCCACAGTCTTTGTCAAGAACTGTTGACCATAAATTACCAACACTATTAGGGGAGTTGGACGGGGAGGAGGCGGCTTAAAAACCCCCCTGACTCTTTTCAAGTTAGGGTTAGGGTTCCCCCCGGGAAATTCACATTTTTGAGATTAGGGTTAGGGGGTTCGGGGGGGGGAAGGGTTTCATTAATAACCTCTTTATTAAAAAAACATGCACATGTATGATGAAATGCATCATACACCTGACACTTTTCAAGTTAGGGTTAGGGTTCCCCCCCGGGAAATTCACATTTTTGAGATTAGGGTTAGGGGGTTCGGGGGGGAAGGGTTTCATTAATAACCTCTTTATTAAAAAAACATGCACATGTATGATGAAATGCATCATACACGCGTGTTGGGTTGTATGTTATATATCATCATACGGAACGAGAGACTGTATTGAACGTGAGGTGCAAAAATGACTGTTTCGCCAAATATTAGGGCTCATCAGCCCTCATCAGCATGCCTAGGAAACACATAATACCACACGGCAAGCTTGTGATTCCAACATGGACAGCCTTTGGAGCAAACTGGTTTTAAATCAATTTATTTAAATCAATTATTATCAAATCACAATTTATCACATCTGAACTAGTAGAGATCGTATTACACCAAGCCATGTGGTCTAACAAGTCAACAAGTCACTGACACAGTCCATATACATTATGGATAAAAGATATCCAAATCAAAATTTTAAACTAATATCAGGCGACAAAAAGCATAAACAAAACGCCTACACTACACTACAGTATATATTGGTTCAGGTGGGTTCGCGGTATATAAGTGAAATATTTAATATTAATAAACTTTTGACCGCAGTAATATGCTAATTTCATAAACGATCGTGCCAGCCGGTCATGGCGCACAGATTGTTCGGTTAATACAAGTCCAAAACTATTATAATAAGAGTTAAATTTAGTTAAAATAGAATATATTTACATTATGGCTGTACAAGACTTGTTTTTCCTTTCTCGAACATACTTCGGGATGAAAGATTCGGCACCAAAATTTCTACTGAGGCAGAAGCTCGTGTTGTTGATAGCACTCAACAGCTCTTCAACAGAACTCTTTGGCAAAGCGTCGATTCGCTTCATCAGATCAGCGTAAACATCTTGAAGATATGGCCAATCGTTTCTCTCAAACGCGGACTGCACAGTCTCGTAAATACTACAATACATTGCAGTATATTCGCTATTTCGCTTTTATATTTCTGTGGCACTTGAAATTGAACCTTAGAATCATGCCGTATACACTGAAGGCTGATGCATACGATCGATCAAAAAAGGTAGCCAATGAGAATTCAGATATTTTTTGAATTAGCCAATCGGATAGCTTGTATACGAGCCCCTGATCCACAAACCGATCAGAACTCCCCACAGATCGATCAAAAAGCAAATTGGCCAATCGGATGGCTGGAATCAGACTATAGAGCGATCAAAACTCACGCGCAAGACCGCTGTTCTGTGACTTGATATATTATATCGAAGGCCTTGCCGCTGTATGAAACTTCATAACTGGACTACAAATTTTGAATATTAATGTTTTTGATATGGACTGCAGTTTGAATTAATTAACTTAATTAATTAACTGCGCAATTTTTACCTTAGTCGCGTGATCGTTTTGACTACCCCTAGATCCGCCCCTGTTGTTAAGTGCGTTAGCGGCTTACAAGCGTATAATTACCATAGCAAGTTGTGCAAACTTCGTTTCCGGTTTTGTTAAGTTGCCTATCCAGTTCCCCTTCCATGATCTATGAATGGTTTTCAACCTAGGGTTGGCTGAGTTAAATCACGATGATTTAAATTTTGATTTTTAAATCGAATGATTTTTGAGGAAAAAAATCACTGATTTAAATTACTTTTGTAAAAAATTGGATTTTCTGGCAAAATAAATTGTTAGAGGTATAATTTTTAACAATTATAGACCTGGAGCAAGGGGGTTTATTTATAAAAATATTATACCTCACAGTTAAATTGACCAATTACGTCACCGGGGTATTCGAAACTGGAATACCCCGCTTGCCTACGTCTTCGAGGTATTCAAAACTCGAATACCCTGCTTGCCTACGTCACCGTCATTTTTGTTGAGATTGAAGTAGCTTCATGATTTGAGAGAAAACATCAGTTATGAAGACATGTATAATTGTACAATGTTCGGTATAATATAGTATTTATAGACTCTCATCTCTTGAGATAATTTTTGGAATACCCCTCTTTCGTGGGCCGGTTGTATTGCCGTCAAATTCGTTCTGCGCATGCACGAAACAAATGTTTATATCTTTATTTACCAAAAAATATACTGATACGTAATTGAAGATTGTAAGCTTTTCTTGCTTCCTTTTCATTACTTGTACCCAAAACAAAATATTTTCAGAAGAAATAGAAGAAATCCGAAGAGATATCCTCGCCGAATCGCTTGGTTTTCTGTCATGTTGCCCCGAACGGTTTACACTGAGCTGAGTACTTCATGTAATTATCTACGTATGTCATGTTTGAGGGCGCCCAAAACAAAGATGGCGGATCATACGCAGAACGGACTTGACGACACTCTTCACGACAGTTTAATTACCCGGCGCGTAGTTAAATCGATAGTTAACTTCTCAAACGCTGGTTCTGAATTATGCTCCAACCACAGTTAAGGTTAACTACCTTTTTATACAATTATAAGTGATAAAAATACTAATTTCACGTGGTACAAATGTGATTCTCTGATTGGAGAACTTAACTGTGAGGTATAATATTATTTATAATTACCTTTTACAACATGAGCAGCAGTGTTTTATCAGATTTATTTAGCTTCAAAAACGATTGATTTCGTAAGTTAATTAGCATGATAGTAATTTTAGAAAAACAACGTTGTCTAAGCCGAGAAACTCAAACTAAAGGTTGTGTAAATCAGGAGGATTTTTTACCAAAACCACGGACATGGTGCTGATGAGTTTTTGAAGTATAGTTGTTAATACCATCCGTCAAAAACCTCTGCAGAGCGTGTTTGTCTCATTTTAGTTTTTATTGAGTTTGATTGGCTTTTTTCATGTAAATTATCCGTGTAATAGAACGCGACGAGGAGTGATGTTAATGCCAAAATCCTCTGAGTGATTACAAAATTATTCAATTACTTGTTAATTGCATATCCTTCTTTAATCAAGTCTTGTCCTCGTTTTCTTTGTGTTGAAAACAGTCCTTTTCACCTACGCGTGTACTCTCTCGTCTGCAGAGGTTCTTTCGGAGATTTCGGGGATCGTCGGTGATGCGTGGGATCGTCGGAGATGTGTCGGAATCTCCAGCTGGACATAAGAGTGCGGGAAAAGCGGAAAAGAAAGAGAAAAAAGAACCTCTGCCAGATTTCTGTCTCAATTAATATGGCGGCAGCAGGAGGCCATCAATAATTTTTGGAAATGTAGGTTGTGGAAAACATGTCAAATATAGCAGAAGGTTACGTGACCATTGTTAATTGAATGTGTGGACAAATTAGGAAAGTTTGTTGTTTCAATATGAGATACACGTTGGGATGTAAGCATGTTATCCTCTGGCTCGTCTGATGTATTTAACGGCAAAACTGAGTATATTTTGTCTTTTTCACAAAAAAGACATATTATAAACATGTGATAATCACTTACAAACAAATGTGTTACTAATTTCGACATGGATGGCTTAGTTATCCGTGAATTAGCAAGTCCTGCAAGAAACCGACATCTTTTGCAAGAAACCGACAGAAATCTGGCAGAGGTTGATTTTGATATTTTCCCTTTCCGGCGTTTCAAGACCTAAACATGATCCTCAAAAAATGCATATTCCAGGCGGAGATAAGTATCTAAAGTGAATTTATAAGAAGTTCATACGATTATATGTTGAAGAAAAGAGTTTATTATTGATAAAGAAAAAGAATGGCCAAATATGTTGAGTCATTTAATACTGTCTGTCTTTATTTTGTAGCGTATTTATACGTATGTATATTCAGAGTGTCAGCATACACGTACATACACGAGTGCTAGTCTGGTTCACACTTTGTTTTTCATTTGTTGGGGACACAGCACGTATATACGAAGTGATATGGACAACTAAGATTGAGAAGTTGTCGTCTAACTGCATCAGCTGACGTTTGATCCTTGTAAATATTCACTTACGAAATAGTAAGGATAAATGGCTCGAAAACGAGCGAATAGAATCTGGAGTGTTGAGACTCGAGAGATAAAATATCTGTTAACAAAATTCTAATTTGATCAAGACTGTGGCAATAACAACTATTGTTTGCAATAAAAAACAATGACAACTTGAGAGCCGTTGCCGTTTGTTTACTTTACATGTTGAATTGACCAATCACAATTCTCGATCGTCCACGGCCGAGAGTGATCAAAATTACCAGGGCTTTCTAGGCAGGTCCCCCCCCCTTCATTTTCGCCACAGTCCCCCAACAAGGCCCTCCCCTTTCCTCAAGAGCCTGCAACGCAGGCTAACGGTAATATAACGGAGGAAGCAATTATAAGGAAGTGCTACCACAGAGTTAAACATTTGTTTGTTGATATTTATTTTCAGCAAAGTAGGAAGACGATTGGCACCTTGACGCCACCAAATTCTCCAAAAACTGTTATCCAGCTGCAAGAAATGGATGTATCTAAATACAAAATTGTTCATCAAATAGGATTACCGCCAGTTTCGCCAATAGTGAAAGGTGTGGTGTAGTTTAAATTTGAATAGATTGTGAACTAGAGGGCATTTAGAGACGGCATACCTCCGCCAGCGAGTTATTGGCAATGTTTATGCGGAAACGAGACATCCCGCGCTAACCAGGCTACCCCGGTTCAATATTGTTTCATCATAGAGTGTCTTAGATTACCAACAGGTCGCAGAAAACGGATTTGTGACGGAAGCAACATTGTTATGGGGGGAGAGGGGGACAAGTACCCTCGGGCAAAGCAGCTGTCCTAACACTTTATGCAACGATCAATCGTTGCAGATATTAGTTGGAATACTTTCTTAATTGTTGATCATTTATAAAAAAATCATATGAAATAACAATAAATGCAAAAAAAAATTTCCCCCCCGGTTCAATGTTGTTTCATCATAGAGTGTCATAGATTACCAACAGGTCGCAGAACAACGGATTTGTGACCGAAGCAACATTGATATGGGGGGAGAGGGGGGCAAGTACCCTCGGACAAAGCAGCTGTCCTGACATTTTATTTATTTTTATTTTATTGTATTTTATTTATTTTATTAACTTCGCCATATGTAACATACATAGAAATAAACATATAAATAACAGCAGGTTTAACAATGGCAGGGGAACCACAACAGCGTTAGCCAATTACTGTGGGCCCTAAAAACGTACAAAGGATTTAGAGAGATAACTATGAACAATAAAATTACAGCACATTATAAGTATTACATAATTACATACAAAAGAAATTGGGTCAGTGAGACTCCGAACAGAGTCGCATTTGAGACAAATTGTTTTAAACGTGCGAGGGTCTTCACAGTTATAAGAAGTTACCAACGATAAAAAATAATACTTAAGCATAACTGATTTAAATAAAGAAAGAGTATCTGTATTAAGGTCAAATTTGTCTGCAAGAGAGTTCCAAATTCGGCAAGTTCTGATGCAACGTAGGATTTTTGATAGGTAAAAGCTTCTAGGACAGCGTCGGCCACGGTTGAAATCCAAATATTACCAGGGTTAAGTCACGTTGGCCTGAAAAACAGAGAAATATCTTCTCGACGTTTCGAGCGAAGGCCCTTCGTCAGGAGAAATTAGTAAACAACTCACATGTGGTCACGCGTATTTATAGCAGAGCTACAAAGGGAATCACGTGAACACATGTAAGCCAATAAAAACAAAGTAAACAAATAAATTAATATGTAATTTTAGCCTGTGTGCAGGTGCTGACCCAATTTGTGGGTCAGCTACCTGCAAATAGGCAAAGAAACAGGTTATAAATTACTATTTAAATCATCAGAAAAAGGTTAAGGAAAAGGTGTGGAATATGGTGGTGGAGTGAGCTAAATGAAAGAGAATCGCTCATTGAGGCCGTGAGGGTGAATGGTACCAAGTTTGTAAATGAGACGCATTTCTTGTTTACGACGAGTATCGTTACAACCTGTAATGGGCTGTAGGGCGCAGATTTTCATGTTAGAAAAGGAGTGGTTGGCACTGTTGAAGTGCCTGGCAACAGGTTTGTTTTGCACATTGTTTTTGACATCACGAAGGTGTTCAACAAACCTGTCACCTAAACGTCTTCCAGTTTCTCCGATGTAAAGCATGGGACATTTACTGCAAGAGATACAGTAAATGAGGTTGGAGGAAGTGCAAGTGAAACTATGGGTTATGTTGAACCTACATTTTGGAGCCGAAATTGAAATTGAGGAGTCTAAATATTTACAGGTGTTGCACCTACCACGACAGCAAGAGCTGGTGCCAACATGTGATACCAAGGCTTGCTGCAGTGAGCTGTGAACAACATTTTCCCGGATGTTTTTGCTATGCCGAAAAGATACTAGGGGTTTCTCAGAGAAAATGGAAGATGTTTCTGGGTCATTTTTAATGAGGTCGAAATTGCGGCTAATGATGTCCCTTACTTTGAAATTGAAGGGATGAAAAGTGAGAACTAGAGGTACTTTTTCATTAGAAATGGTAGCCAAAGGTTCGCTTAAGGTGTCTGAACGGGAAATGTTGGAGACCTTGTGTAAGGCACTGCATCATGTTTGCGCGCTGACCTTGTTTGCTTCATTAACTATGTTAATGACTTCCACCCAGCACTCCAGTCCACATGGGAGATCAGTGAGACTAGTGTGTCGTTCTTAGATATTCTCGTCTCCATTAATGGTAATAAGCTGAGCACTTCTGTCTTTTACAAGACCACTGACTCTCATAGCTACCTCCTCTTCTCCTCTCATCCTAAACACACCAAAACTTCCATTCCTTTCTCTCAATTTCTTCGTCTTCGCCGCCTCTGCAGTGAAGACGACGATTTCAATGCCAAATGTTTGGAAATGAGAAACTTTTTTGTTAATCGCGGTTATCCTTCCCACCTCCTAGACACTGCCTTACACAAGGTCTCCAACATTTCCCGTTCAGACACCTTAAGCGAACCTTTGGCTACCATTTCTAATGAAAAAGTACCTCTAGTTCTCACTTTTCATCCCTTCAATTTCAAAGTAAGGGACATCATTAGCCGCAATTTCGACCTCATTAAAAATGACCCAGAAACATCTTCCATTTTCTCTGAGAAACCCCTAGCATCTTTTCGGCATCGCAAAAACATCCGGGAAAACGTTGTTCACAGCTCACTGCAGCAAGCCTTGGTATCACATGTTGGCACCAGCTCTTGCTGTCGTGGTAGGTGCAACACCTGTAAATATTTAGACTCCTCAATTTCAATTTCGGTTCCAAAATGTAGGTTCAACATAACCCATAGTTTCACTTGCACTTCCTCCAACCTCATTTACTGTATCTCTTGCAGTAAATGTCCCATGCTTTACATCGGAGAAACTGAAAGACGTTTAGGTGACAGGTTTGTTGAACACCTTCGTGATGTCAAAAACAATGTGCAAAACAAACCTGTTGCCAGGCACTTCAACAGTGCCAACCACTCCTTTTCTAACATGAAAATCTGCGCCCTACAGCCCATTACAGGTTGTAACGATACTCGTCGTAAACAAGAAATGCGTCTCATTTACAAACTTGGTACCATTCACCCTCACGGCCTCAATGAGCGATTCTCTTTCATTTAGCTCACTCCACCACCATATTCCACACCTTTTCCTTAACCTTTTTCTGATGATTTAAATAGTAATTTATAACCTGTTTCTTTGCCTATTTGCAGGTAGCTGACCCACAAATTGGGTCAGCACCTGCACACAGGCTAAAATTACATATTAATTTATTTGTTTACTTTGTTTTTATTGGCTTACATGTGTTCACGTGATTCCCATTGTAGCTCTGCTATAAATACGCGTGACCACATGTGAGTTGTTTACTAATTTCTCCTGACGAAGGGCCTTCGCTCGAAACGTCGAGAAGATTTTTCTCTGTTTTTCAGGCCAACGTGACTTATAATACTGGTGACTGGTAATATTTTTGATAGGTAGTTGTTTTGCATTTACGAATGATGAATTTAATTGTGTTGCCATTAGAGGATCTAGTTGGTCTGGATGTACGGATAACTGGAAGAATGGAAGATTTTAAACTGATTAATCCATGTGTTATTTTGTAAAAGAAAACCATGTCTAAATACTCGTGCCAATAACAAAGTGGAAAGAGCGACAAATACTGCATCCTATTATTGTAGTCAATATCACAAGAAAATGGCAGGTTGAGAATGTATTTGGTTGCTCTCCTCTGAATTTGTTCCAACTGCACAATCTGTTCTATCGACTGTGGAGCCCAAATTTGTGTCGCATATCCCAAGTGGGGACGCACCAAAGCAAGATACAGCGTGCGTCTCACCGCAGTATTCTGGATAAACCTAGTGTTCCTTCTGGTGTAACCGAGAAGTTTATTGGCGCGTGAAGATTGCTCGTTTACTTATTTGTTCCATGTTAAATTACTCGCTACCCAGACGCCAAGATTTCTTTCAGTTTCGGCGGTTTCTAGGGTGGAGTTGTTGAACGTGAAAGTGGATTCTATTGGCTTGATCCTCCTCGTGATTCTCTGGGCTTTACATTTGGTCTCATTGAAGATGAGGCCAGACAGTGAAGACCAGGTTTGTAAACTGTTCAGGTCCTCTTGGAGGGATGTATCGTCGTCCGAAGAGTTGATAGCCTTGAAGAGTTTTGTGTCATCAGCAAACATTGAAATTTGGCCTGATTTAATTACGCTAGGCAGGTCATTGACGTATAGTACGAAGAGAGCAGGACTGAGAATAGGACCTTGAGGCACACCTGAACTAACGGGCAGTGTATCCGATGTGGTGCCAAGTACAGCTACACGTTGGTGGCGTTCCATCAGATATGATTTAAACCACTGGAGAAGATTGCCTCCAAAACCAGCCCCGTGTAGTTTGCGTAGCAGACGCTTATGGTTAACCTTATCAAAAGCCTTTGACATATCGAGGTACATCATATCGATTTGTCCTCCGTTATCTAGTACTGAACCAATGTAGTCGATGGCTTCCAAAAGATTGGTTACGCAGGATCTACCAGTAATGAATCCGTGCTGGCATGTCTTGATTTGCTCGAATAAATGGTGCTTGATGTTGTTAAATACACAGCGTTCCAAGACTTTCAATGCTATTGATAGTAGTGAGATGGGTCTGTAGTTTTCCGTGTACTGCTTTTCTCCTTTTTTATACGCAGGCACGACGTTAGCCAGTTTCCACTCATGTGGGAGTACACCTTGTTGTAGCGATTTATTGAACAGCGTGCACAAAGAGGAAGATTTATGCAACGATTGTCCGAAATACGTCAGTCTACAGTCAGTCGAATATTTTAGCTTGGCTCTGAAGCTACGTTGCAAATATGTCACTTGTGGTATGATAGGACCAGTTATAAACTCTCCATACGCAAGTGCACGCGGGTGCATCATATTACGTGACGTCATCAATAATGTAGTTTAATTTACTCGGCTGTTGTTGCTCGAGACAATGAATAGTCTATACTCAGCGTATCAGCGATAAGAAAAGAGCATTAGTTGTGCTATTAAAAAAAGAAAAGTGCCATGCACTCGTGTACACAAATTGCTGCGAAACTACAAATATCCAGATCAAGCGTGACAAACACACACAGCGTGACCAACGAAAACTTTCTCGTTCTATTTCGCAGCTTCGCTTGGTCGATCCAAACTTTACAGCTATGAACGTTGTCGAACATAGTGGAATCGACTGCACAAAAGCTAAATATCGAACTTTTGTCTCGTATCTCAATAAACTCGGTTATAAATTTCGACAAACGCGCAAAAAAGGACTTCTGAGTGAGAAAGATCACCGCCAACGACTCAAATACGCTAGGACGGCATCAAAATTGAATTCATCCTTCTGGACGGACGATGTGGCATTTTACTTGGATGGTGTCTCGTTTGTACACAAGACAAATCCACTGTGAGAAGCCGTTTCGCCAAGAGCAAGATTATGGAAGAAGAGCGAGGGTCTGTCTATCGCAGGTAAAGGATCGAAAGACTTAGCCGGAGGTAGAAGGCTTCATAATGGTCGCAATGGTCGAAAAAAGGGCGTTATTTGCGCTGAGGAATACGAAAAGATGTCAGGATGCTATTTCTCCGATTTCATCGAAAGACGATTTCCCATCATGTTTCGACAGATGGGGAAAACATCCCGTTCACGGAAAAGATTTGTTATGGACAACGATCCGTCGCAAACTTCAGCGCAGGCCATGAAATCATTGTCGAAACTCGAAATTGAACCGAAGGAAACCCCACCTCGATCGCCCGGTTTAAACCCAATAGAGAACGTTTTTCATTCCGTAAAAAGACAGCTCCGAAATGATGCGAAAATACAGCGTATCGACCGAGAGACATGGAACGAGTTTGTCATCCGAGTAAAGTCAACCATTCTCAACACTTCAACTAATTATATAGACCAGACTGTAGAAAGCATGCCTAAAAGAATTAAACAAATCATTGTCAATAAAGGAAGACGAATCAAATATTAAATGTACAAGTTGTGTCATTTCATCAATAGGCTATGTAGTCCCCAAGCCCGAGCCCGGTGAGGGTGCTAATCTCGACGTACGTGGAGTGCACTTTACACGCGAGATAAAAAGCTGAAAGCAATTCTGAAACCTGTTTATATATGTATATATATGTTATCAAATCCACAACTTGCGCAGTTCAAATAGCAGGGTACTGGTAACTAACGTGTTAAATTATTCAAATTATTTAAATTTACGTCAGCAAATTATAATTTATAAGTTCGGTTGGATTACGAAATAGTTTTTCAACGATCAAGACGAAAGAAATCTTTGCCAGAAAAAATGGTTTCCGCTAAAATGTACATTAATATCACAATGGAAAAAGACCAAAGCAAGAAGGCTAACAAGAGATGTGGCAGCGAGAAAAAGACAACAATAAATACGACTTAAAACCACTGGAAAAATAGGTACGCAATGCGTACAAGCGTCTACGTGTAAACATGATGGTGACTGGTGTGTCAACAGTGTATGCCAAGGAAAAAATCAACCAATATGATGGTGATGTATCTATTCACATAATCTGATTTTTCTCATGATACATATCATTTAATAACAACAACTACATGTATAGTAATTGTGATAAGACATAACTGACTACTACCTGTATATTAAGTAAAATAAATCCACATTATATGCACCAGGAGTAAAATTGAGTCCAGTTAATCAGATCATGTGAATGGGCCTTTGGTTGCAATAATCATCAAAGACACTGACGGGCAGTGTAAATGTGTAATTTATATAATAGAGGACATAGCAATATACCAAATTAGGAAATAGGCAATTTAATTTGCTAAAATACATATTAAGAACTTTTCAGTTTGTTATTTGACTAGTTTAGCATGGTAATTTTCTACTATGTGTATACTCATGCAGAAATAATACTGTCATAATAAGTTACATACTGGTTTATTACATAAACAATGGATCCAGGATTTTCCTCAATGTTAGTTACATTCCTCAGTAATAATGCAACATACTTACACAATATATAACAGAAATTTGGACGTTTGTCAAGCTCAATTACTCAGAAACAATTTCTGAGCCCCAGACAGGGTTTGAACCTGCAACCTTCCAATGACTGGTTAGATGCTCTCACCATTGAGAGGGTCAGATGGAGAGCTACAGTAAGGTTGCAAATTCATTGTCATAGCACTCCTAATTGGTAGCATTTGCATATGAGATGTAGTTAAAGTGATCTGATGAGTTGTACATGTACATATACATGTAGTGCATGTGGTACATTTACGAGCTTAAATGTACTGCATGTATATACTACACACACTTCACTTAATAATTTGTTAAGTTTGTTTAGTTTGAGTTATGCGATAATTCACTACACGGATAACGTCTAATCAGAATGTCACCACTAACACATTGGTCCCTGTGCAACAACTGTCACAAGCTATGAACACATGTCAGTCAATATTTCTAAAACAGAAAAAAAAAATTGGTCATTTAGGGAAGAATACTGTATATATAAGTATCTATGAAGCAAAAAAGTGTTATTAATAATAATCGTGGTAGGAGCATTTTTGAAGAAATGGATCACTTGGTTGGACTGCTTTATAGCATATACAGTTGCACATTTAATAAAATATAAGTTTACAGTACAGTGTATACTATTGACGCATATTAATGCGACAATGGCTTTTAGAGTATTAAAATCCCATAAAATGAATCAGGGTATCCTTTCTATATTTATTTTTGAAACTATAAACTGTTTTGTCTGTAACTGTCGGGCTTACAGTAACGTTGAGGACAAAATGCCTTGAGTTAAAAGTAAAACAACTGCAAATAGATATTTCCTTTTAAACAACTATTTCTGATGATATATACAACCTAAAAGATAGCCCAGTACAACAGGCAATTTGCATCATGTTTCCACAAGTTCCATAGAGATTAACGTTGATGTGACACAGTATAAGTTATAATTACTTCCTTACCTTGATAAAATCTCCCCGAAATCAAAAGAAACAACTTGTTTTCAAAATGACTCAATCGTTCGTAGACAAGATGGACGAAGCAATGAAGCACAAAGCAGTCGACGCCAGGGTTGCCAGGTCCTCTGGGCCAAAATAAGCCAAACGCAATGTTCAAAATAAGCCAAAACAAGCCAAACTAAGGCGGGGGACTGGGCCCGAGTGCTAATTGCAGTAATAATTATGCAAGTATGCCATAAATAATCCGTTTATCACTTTATCTGACATAAAAACTTAAAATTTGCTTATTTTTTAAAATTATTTATTTAGGTATACACTCACATTTCACATTTCAGAACATTTCATATAGTTCAACTAGTTCAAGTATATATATATAAGATAGTCTGTCATGCAAGTATTCACTTTAAAATTCGGTTAAAAAGAGAAGTTCATCTTAGTCAACTGCTGAAGTTTTAAACGGATCAAAATTCTTGAATTATGATTGGTTGAAACTTGAAAAAGTATGCGGTTGGACCTCTGCCGGAAGACAGTGGCATGAGTGATGATGTCTAAATTAAGAATTCGTCTCTGATTGGTTGATAGTTATCCCATGGTTATCCAACTCTCGGATCGGGTAATCCCTACTGCTCTATACCGAGATTTAACAATTAGTCTTTCTAAACAACAAAGCGGCAAATTTTAACCGATGAAAAACTGAAATATGGTGAAAAGACCGACGACTTTCCATTTTTTAGAAAAAAAGCCAGAAATAAGCCAAAAAATAGTTATAAGCCAAATGAAATTTTTCCAAGCCAAACCTTGTAAAAACAAGCCAAATTAGAGAAATCTGGCTTAAAAAAAGCCAAACTGGCAACCCTGGTCGACGCCATATTCACTAAATCACATTACACACATAGCTACATCGGAAAACATCGGCACACCTTCGCTTATATTGGCTATATAATTCGCTCCGAAAGTTTCGCGCGCCGATGAATCTGATAGAGGAAAACCTATTACGTCACAAAAGTGACAATACCCAGCCAGACGGTCAGATAGGTTTTTACGGGTACATAACGTCTACTGTTGCTATAGCAACGTAGACGCAAAAAGCCTAAAAATTAATACGATAACGACCGAAAACGATGCCGACCGAAATGTAACTGAAAGTAGGATGTGTCCTGAAACTGTTCAAAGCCGGTAAAGAATTTTGCTCTGGTGTATTCTACATAACTCGAGAGGGAACGATTAAGAAATTTTGAAACAAACGGCTTTTTAGATCATGAAGAGAACTGAATGATACCTTGTCATATTTATGTGTCAACAAC